>LZPO01054713.1:115513-125871 GCA_001675575.1 Neotoma lepida
AATCCAAACATAGATAGACCATAGAACAGGAATCCAAAAATAGATAAATAATTACAGGGTCAATTGGTTTTTTTGACAAAGTTATTAAAGCAATTAAAAGGGAGAAAATATTATAGCTACACAGAACTCAATTACCTGGACAAACACATGCGAAAGCAAAGAGGCANTTCTGGTTTCCAGTCTATGTGTGGTGAACTTAGGACGTCACCACTCCTGTTATACAAAAAAGGAGAAAGCAGATGAGCAAATCAGAAATCAAACACTCTTCTTGCCGTGGGGTCAACTGCTGGCCAAACCAAGGAGGCGGAAGGTGGTACAGGGAGCCATGATCACGACAGCAGAAACCTCCACAGGAACCTGAACTACGGTTGTAATTTTAACACTGNTGGGGGCTCCATACAGACACATCCAGGAGTAAAACCTCAGGGAGACCCTGTTATAGTGTAAAGAGTCTGCGCTTTCGTGAGTTTGAGCTCCATGACTCCACTAAAGTTTTTATGAAGAGGCGAGCAGAAAAGCTCCAGTGGCTTCAGCAGGTGATGGGGAGTGGCCACCATGAAGAAGGCTGAGGCTTCCTGTTCCCAACAAGGCCTGTTTCCTCTTGTTTGCTTTCTGCTGCTGTGGGTGGGGAAAAAAAGATATACACTAAGCAAAAGCGACTTAGGGAAAGAAGGGGTTTATTTGGCTCATACTTCCAGGTCACAGTCCATCACTGAAGGAACTTAGAACTCAAGCAGGAACAGAAGCACAGACCATGGAGGAACATTGCTTACTGGCTCACACCCAGGCTCATGCTCAGCGAGCTTCCTTATACAGTCCAACTCACCTGCCTAGGGATGGTGCCACCAACAGTGGGCTGGGCCCTCCCACACTCCTCATCATTCACGATAGTCCTTCACAGACTTGGCCTGTACACAAATCTGTAGACATCTCCTGATTCAGAAAACTTTAGGTTCAGAAAAAAACCTGATACAGTATGACTGAGTACTTTCTAATTAATGACAGACAGCAAGATATAGACCCAGGAAGCCAAATTAGCACCAGATGGGATAAAGGCCAAAGAAAAAAAGTCTATGCCCATCATATCATACCCATATTACTTAAAATCAAAGACAGAGATAGATTTTGAAAGAAGCTGGGCGAGGCATGGTACCTAATGGAGCAAGGAGGATACNATGATGTCAGAGCTGTCTTTAGGATCCACACAAGCCCAGAGAGGAGGTTCAAGTGTCTCACACATAAGGAGCAAACCCACCAACCTTGAATTGAGATTCCAGCAAGTTTATTTTTCAAAAGTAAAAGAGAAATACTTTTTCATATAAACAAAGATTGAGGCAACTTGTTGNCAATAGTCTGTTCTACATAAAAATGTTAAAAGAACTTNTTCACAGAGAAGNGAATTACATAGGCCAGAAATTGGATTGATATAAAGAGGATTAATAAAGAATAAGNAGGGCTAGGGACAGAGCTCACTTGATAAAGTGCCTGCCAAAGCCCTAAGTTNNAGCCTAAGTACCACATAAAGCCTAGAGTGGTGGTGCCTGCTATAATCCAAGTACTGAGGAGGTAGAGCCCGGAGGATCAGAAGTTCAAGGTCATCCTTAGCTTCATATGGAGTTCCAAGCCAGCCTGAGCAATATGAGAATCTATCTCAAAAATTAGTTAATTAATTACTAATTAACATAAATTACTTTGATATTCCTCTATGAGGTAACAGATAACTTGTTCAAAATAATAGCAATAACATAATTGGTTAGTTTAGCTTATAAATAAGTAAAATAGCTGCTATCAGTGCTCTCAGGAACAGGAGGGAGGAGCAGAGACCCTCAGATAATATTTTTGTGCTCTGTGTAGTTTGTTTCATTTGTTGTGATAAACACCCTGACCAAAATCGATCTTGGAAAGAAAAGATTTATTCCATCTTATAGCTCCTGNGTCACAGTCTACCACTGAGGAAAGTCAAGGCAGAAACTCAAGACAGGAACCTGGAGACAGGAACTGAGGTAGAGAACATGAAAGAACATTGGTTGCTAGCCTGCTTCCAGGTTCTCACTTAGCTAATTTACCTTTATTTTACCTCCTAGGATCACTGGCCCAGGGGTTGCACTGCCCATGCTGGTCTAAGCCCTTCCCCATCAATCAACAACCAAGAAAATGCTTCATAGCCATGCCCACAGGCCAGTTTGACAGGAGCATTTCCTCAGTGAGGCACCCTCTTCCCAAGTATGGCAAGTTGACAAGCAGTCATCACATACCACCTGCGTAGTAGTCGGTGTCATTTCAAAGTAGACTCAAATTCATTACAAAAGAATAATTCAAATCCGAAAAAAAAAATTAAGAAAAAAATGACTAATATGTTCAGAAAGAAAATGGAGTAGAATCTGATAACATGTTCAATTCAAACCACAGAAAGCACAAAAAGGAGTCATAGACAAAGAGGAAAGTAAGAGAGAGGGGGCAGGAAGAACAAAGAGAGGGAGGAACAAAGGAAGGTAAAGATGGAGGGAGGGAGAGAGGGGGAAGAGAGAGGGAGGAAGAGAAGGAGGGAGGGAGAGAGGGAAGGAGGGAGGGAGGAGGGAGAAAGGGGGCACTTACAGAAAACATTGACTATTTAATAAATAATATCAAATATACCAATAATCACTTTCAAACATTCCAGTTAAAAGACAGACTCTCCAGAGTGGATGGATTAAAACCAACCATGAAAAACAAGACCCAACTACATGTTGTCTACAAGAAACCCACTTTAGGGAGACAGGGATTAAAAGCAAATGAGTCTCGGGGGGGGGGGTGTCCCATGGCAACCCTGATCACAAGAAAGCTGGAGCACATAAATTAGTTTCAAGCAGAGACCACTTCACAGCAAGAAAGCAAACTGGTGACAGAGGGGCACTGTGCAATAAAACAGTCACTTCCATACAGAGACCAAAGGATCCTTAATGTCCTTAATGGAGCATCAAATACAGGAAGCAAACACAGAAGAACTGTAAGGAAAAATATTTTTTAAAATCCACCTTCACCCTCACGTCACACAACACACAAAGATTAATTTGAGGTGTACACAGCAAGACACACAGAATATCATCATGATGGGGCAAGTGGAGGTTTCTTACACAGGATGCAGACAGCACAAACAACAGTGGGAAAGGCTGATAAATTAGAATTGCTGAAATGAAGAATCTCTGCTCATCAGCAGACGGGGCGAACAAAACACACAGGCAAGCGGAGAGGAGGCTTGTGAATATAAGCCAGACAAAGGACGCTGGGAGGTCTTATCAGGATAAAGTGTGTGTACTTCTAATAATAAGAAGACAAACAACCCAAAGAAAACAGACAAAAGCCTAACTGACAGGCACTCCATACTGGAAGACGTGAATGGCCAGCAGGCCTTTCGAAGGTTCCAAGAGCCATTCTCATCAGAAATACAAAACCTAAAGCCAATGAGTCACAGCAGAGACTCACTATCAAACACTGGCACAATTGGGAGAAATTAAAGATCCAAAACATCACAAATGAGGACACGAAATCCCTGTACCACCCGAAGATACAGGTATTTCTTACACCGTTAAATGTTTACTTTCTGACACACAAGTCTACTGCTAAACATATACCAAGNAGTGGAGGGAAGCCATAGGAAGGAAGGGAGGGAGGGATAGAGGGAGGGAGGGAAAGAGGGAGGGAGGGAGGAAAGGATGGAGAGGGGAAGGGAGGGAGGGAGGAATATCTCACAATGAAATTTCTCCACAAATTTAATTTACCAAGTTGAATTGTCTACCCAACACACTTGCCTATGAAAAGAACAGATAAAAATGTAAATTTCAAAGTGTGAAGCATTGGCAAGAATGCAGGGCAACTGGAATTGTGTGTGTGCCTTTGGCAGGAGAATTCTGGAACAACCGCTTTGAAAAATAACTCATCCTTTTCCAATGAGGTAAACTCTAGCATAACTTATGTCCAGGCAATTCTGGACACTAACACGCCAGATTTGAACACTAACACGCCCTGTCTGTGGTCATCAGTAAATGCCTATGAGGAGGCTTTAGGTATCTGCCTCTTTAAGCACAAATCTAGATGTCCATCTGTCACAGGATAAATAAATAGGATATGTTTATGTATTTGTGCAAAGAAATGCTCCATATTAATGAAAATGTACTTCAGTGGCAGGACACACATCAGTAAATGTCAGAAGTAGAACAGGCCCCATAATATAAGCAAGCCGTAGAGAAGTTTCCCTTTAACACAGCATAATTCTGTTTTATAACATTTAAGACTACATGAAAACATATCTACATACTTACCATGTATATTAATTGCTTTGATGTCACCATGGGCAACTGAAGAGGATGAATTACTTATTTTGGCTCACAGTTTGGGAGGGTTAGGGCCATGATCACTTGGCCCTGTGCACTTGAGCATCATGGTGAGAGGACCATGTGACAGAGGCTGCCCACCTCATGGCCGCTGTGTGTCTTTTCACTGGGGTCTGTTCCTTCTCACCCCAAACAGAGAGGGCAATGATGCTCTCCAAGGGTAACAGGTGAAACGGTGGGCTTGTTGGGATTACACAGAGAAGCATGGATGACTCAAAGGTTACATGACCAAAAAGTGTAAGGAGAGGGTGACTCACAAATGCTGGGAAGAAAACAAGGAAGGAGCCATGAGCCTGGAGGCACATGTCCCTCCCCCATGGTGCATTGGCCACAAGAAGGCTGGGAAACTTGTTCCTGTTCTATGTCTGAGCAGAGGCATGTTTGCTCCTACCCTCCGCTGTAAGAGCCTAACACTTGAAGACAATGTTGTTGTGTCTGGTTGTCCTTGTGCTCATTCCACATGGCTTGGAGTAAAATACTGACTGCTTCTGCTTCCTGTTAAAAGCCAAATGCCTACCTTCTGGCCACAGAGCCTGCACATGCACTGGGCATAAAGGGCACATGAGTTCCAGCCTCACCCACCAAGACTTCCTGGGTCACCTATTAGTGTAAGAGATGTGTCTCTGGGTTCCCAACCCTGATCTTTGGAGCCTATCTGAACTCAGGAAGGCTGCACTAGAAACATAGGCCCCTGGAGTTTGATAGACAGAAGAGATGTCCTAACCTGGAGACTCGCGTCACAGGACTAGAAGTTCACACTCGTGTGTTCAGTGTCCCAGGTGTCTACAGCATTTAAATGCAGATTCAACCATCATAGCTGCTGACACATCTATGAGCATCAAATCAGAACAGATATTACAAACACAGCATATATATTAAATGAGTGCATGTATGAGTGTAAGTGTAGATATATATCCAAGTGTGAATGTAAGATGTGTACATTTGTGTGTATATATGTGTGTGACTGCACAAGTGGACACATACAAGTGTGCATGTGTGTGAGTGAACATTTATAATGTAAATATTGATATGAGTGTGAATGTGTATATGCAAGTGCGTACATGTGTATGTTTGCATATGTCTGTATAGGTGTGAGTATGTATCTGTGCATGCCTCTGTTCCCCTGGGCTGCCCTTNCTCCAGGCCCANATCTGCTTATGTGGGATGCCTGCTCTGGGTCTCTGCCTCCACCTGAGTCAAGAACTCTGCTATAAGTGTCCCTACCCCAGTGACGTGGTGACAGATCCATGAAGCATGAGTAAGGANCAGTGGGTGTGGGGCAGCACTACCCAGCAAGGACCTGTTGTGGGCAGCANCAGNGGACATGCCTGCTTCTCCTGCACTTGCTCANCAGTGCTGGTTTAGGACAACTTTCAGACTGTCTAGAACTGGAATGCCTGCACCAACTCCATGGCCTCCCAGCCTAGGGGACTCCTATTTTGAAATGGATCAGAGAAAATCTGGGCTCCTGTTTTTTCCCTTGCCTAACTGAGAAGAAAGCTGCAGAGACAAAACNGATGAACAACAGCCAAGCAGGCCACACTCAGAGTTCCCAGCTCAGCCCTGAGAATGCTTTCTCCACAGCCCCTGGATTACAGTCATGACTCCCTAGAAGGGAGGCTCTGTCACCTGCTGTCTCATGGGAATCACCATAGCTTCATGCTATCCAAGTCCCAGGTGGCCAACAAGACCACTCATGAGGTTGGGTGAGACACAGACTCACATGGGCCTCAGGCAGGACCACAGTGCCCAGGACATCTCTAGTCCCTGTCCAAGGTGATGATATCCCAGGACATCTCTAGTCCCTGTCCAAGGTGATGATATCCCAGGACATCTCTAGTCCCTGTCCAAGGTGATGATATTGCCTCGCCTCTTTATGCCCTCCTTTAAAAGAGATTTCTCCTTCAGGAGCTGTGTAGGTTCTAAAGCCAGGAAGAAGACAGGCACCTCAGAAATGACAAGTCAGGAAGCCACATCCTGACAACAGGTATCCTGAACTCCTGGTACTTGCTGAAACTCTAGAAACATCTGTGCCCTAGGTCTGGCATGAATCCCATCTCCTCTTCAAGACTCCAGTTCTCAGATCCTTCAGGACCTCATTTGGTAGCCCAGCACTTGTGACCAGTACACAGGGCCCCTGCTCTAAGGCCATCTCATCCTNACCTGTTCTGACCAGCTGCCTGCCGAAGGAAACTCCTCCTCTGCCCAAGGGAACCATCCTGGAGTTGGAGGAGCCAGTGTGTGTCAGGAGTTGCTCAGTAGCAACATCAGGACCACAAAGCAGGAGACATTTCATCTCTCCAACAGAAAGTCCCACCTCCACCCCCACCTATCCAGACCCCCAGACCCCCAGGGCAGGAAGCGAGCGCCCAGGCACTCTGAACAGTTGATTTTCATTCTTTNAAACTCCTCTGAGCTGAGCTCAGTTAATTACAAAACTAGTTCACACTTGTGATTTTGGTTTGCAGCCACCTCCGCACCAAGTAATTAGACTGTGGCATTCAGGAGCAGCGGAGCGTGACCCGGCCCAGTCTGCCGAAGCTGCTGACAAGCTCCGTCAGACCCAAGCTTGGGCTCAGCCTGAGGCCCCACCACATTTAAGCCTGGGAGGCGTTACAGGGACAGAGNTCCACAAATTAATTAGCAATTAAAAACTTTATTTACAAAATCAATCCATGGGTACACGCCTTGTTAAAATGCAAACTATTATTTCCAGGCGACTTTTAAATAAGAAATGAACAGAAATGCTAGAGGTTGACGGTGCGTCATGCAAGAACATCTTCAAAAACAATTTGCTGAATATTAATGAACTGAAAATGTCATTTCTGGTCCAATTACTAGAAGTAATTAGTTTTTTTAATTATGGAGGAAGTGGAATTTTAATAAGGTCAATTTTACAATTACAGTTTAAAAAATACTAATTGTATTGTCATCACATCTTATATAATAAATGACATTAACTTGCTAACATCTGTTGATTTTCATGTAAATAAAGCAAAAATATCATTTCATTGGATTCCTCGGGGAGTGATATTTTAATGAGAGAAAATCTGTCTCTGGCACAGGAGGATNGAGGGACACTAAGGGCTACCAGGACGTGGTTGGAGGTATCCTGGAAGACCTAATGGCAGCCATGGAGAGAGGGACTCCACACAACACATTTTACACTTGCCACAAACACAAGGCTTTTCCAAGCCCAANTGCAGACTCATAGTGCAGCCAGGGTGGGAAGGATGGTGGGATCCTGCTGTGACACTGTCTCCCCCTGCTGGAGGCAGTGCGTGCCTGTCAGTACAAGTATATCAATCACCAAGCTCACAGCTGCACCCCTCCAGGGCCTTTCCTCTCCAACCCTCTTCCCCAGATCCCCATTGTGCCTTCCTGTCACAGCCACAGGTCCCTCAGGTCCACTTCCCTACTTGCTGCCTGATCACTGACCCCACTACAGTGCTCCACGTGTTCAGGAATTTCACCCACATGGCTCACGGAAAGAACCAGTGAAAGTGTGCCCTACTCAGAGCTGTATACAACTGACACCCTCTCAAGATGGCTAAAGTTCAACTACAGATGCCCCTGTCTTCTTGGACACTGCGGATGTCCAGAAGTACATGTGCTAAACTAATCCCCANAGTTAGGTATTAGGGGTGTAGAAACTTGATCCAACCACAGTGTTTGGAGGTGGAGCTTTGGAGGGATCTGGATTGGATAAGACCAGCAGAGTGGAATTTATGAGTGCNTCNAGGAAGCTTTATAAGAAGAGAGAGGAGCCAGAGGACGAGGCATGTGATGCCCTGTGGCACCTCAGAACTCTGCTAGCAAGAAGCCTCTCACAGAATTCAGGCCTTGACCTTGGACCAGAGCCTGAGCCCAAATAAACCTGACTCTTTGTAACTCACTCTGTCTGTGGTATTGTGTTGCTTCAGCAGAATGTGGACTAATGTACAAATGCTGATAATGGCCCTGACTCAGTGCTACACTCCTCCTAAATACCGCCACCAGTAACACTGTGCATTATCCAATGGCAACAACAAAAACAGTAAATACGTCTTTAACATCCACTGCACAGCAAGCTGTCAGTACTTCTCATACGCATTCTAGATACCTTCGGGCCCTGTGGAGGCTCCAAGGGTTTATGTAGAGACTGACACAGAAGTGAGCAATTCTGCCTGAGAATGCAAGTAATATAATTCCGAATTCTCTGTAAAGGCATGAGTCCGAAAACCACCANGGCAGCACCTGTCCTTTGCTTGACAGTGGGAGCCAGCCACACACGTGTCTCTCAATGGCCTGCAGTGTAACACCGGGCAGGTAGGTTTTGAGGGTAGAGAGAAAGGAAGCAAAGAAGGCCCNGTGGGTCCTGAGCTCTGCAGTCACANCCACACACACAGGCCCCCTACCTCTTCCTAAAACGCAACTTCCCACTCAGTTCAAAGATAGTTTGGTGTTGGGTGTGACTGTGGCTGCTGCCCCCACATGGCTGCTAAGAGCAAACACTGAGGCAATGGCACAGCCCCGCTGATTAGCAGTGGCAACACCCCAGGGAGCCCATCCAGCCCCGATCCTAACNGTTACGGGAGACGGGCTCCATAGTAATTCTTAACTTGGCTGAATAACGTCCTGTGGCCTGAGTGTTTTATAGACAAGAGAGTCCAAGGGTCACTGCCTCCTCTCCTTTCGTCCACACAGCCACATGGGGAGTGCAGCCTTGGAGAGCGAGTCCACCTCTAGCTGACCTTGAATCCTGTCTGATCCCTGGCCAGAGTCCTAGTCCATTCCCATACCTCCCTACCATGTGCNCCTGGGTCCTTGTGAGGAACCTCTCACATCTAGGCTGCCACACCTAGGCCTCACTACAGCTATCAAGACAGTNTTTTGGCCCAGAGCTGGCCCACCTCCTTGACTCCTTTCTCCAGCTGTGAGTGTCTTCCATGACTCTGTGCCCATCCACCTCTGCCCAGGACTGACACAGGTATATCAGTGGCAAGACAGATGACCCCAACATAGACAGTTTTCTCTGTGGCAGTGTCCACCCTGTCATCTCACAAAAGAAGTACTGCCCTTGTCAGCCTGGGTGTCCCCAGGAGTTCTTCCCTCAGGTGCTGAATGTTCCCTGAAGATGCGTTCTCATGGCTCCTGGTGAGGTGTCTCTCTGCAGAGAACAGCTTGTGGCCATTAAAATGGTTTGTGGGCATTTGTTAGAACCTTGGGAGCCTCCTATTGAATTTTAATTACTCAGATTAAGATCTGTTGATATAATTATTGAGATATATAAAAGTTTTATTTGAACATGGGCCTCCTAGAAATCAAAGCTCGTAGGACAGTAAATGACTTTACTGTGTTTCACTGGGAGGCGTCTGTGGGTGCCAGGACATGGACTCCCAGCTCAAGGGCATTCTCAGACCCACCTCTTCCAGTGCTGAGGTCTTGAAAGGCTCCTTGGGCAGAGATGTTTCTTGCCAGACAAGGATTCTCTGCAGCAGAGGTGCAAGGGAAGGCCACACCTGACACAGGCTTCCAGACCCTCAGCATTCTCAGGGCCCTGTGAGGTAACTGTCACAGGCTCTGGGACCCTGACATTCTCAGGCTGTGAGCAACTGTCTTCATTTTCACTGAGTAACCATCAGAACTTGGAGATTATCCCTAAGGTACATTGTTACCTGAGAGCTGAACCCTCAGACACTGCCCTCCAGTGTGAGTCAGGAGCCCATTGTGTCTCAGTTTCTAGAGTGATATCCTTCTTGATTGGTGCTCTGAGGAGGCCTATTAGGGAAAGCCATTTCTCTNGCCTGGNGGAGACCTAACATTCCAAGAGACCTAAAACATAACAGAATTAATCCAGNTGGACAGGTTAATCACCTGGCCAAGGAACCATCCCTCAGAAGGTGGGTTCATCCTAAACCATGCTAAGAAGTGGAAAGGAGTAATTATCCCTTTAATGAGATGATGTACTCTTCTTTCCCAGAATTCCTGGCCCCTAGCATACTAACT
>LZPO01054713.1:158532-170398 GCA_001675575.1 Neotoma lepida
TAAGTACAACAGGGTCATGAGGATCAGGAGGGTAGGGAGTGCCTGGACAGGCAGGACAGGAAATGTTAAAACAAGAACTCTCCCTCTGCCCTCTGCCCTCTCATCCACACAGAGGAGAGGCCATATGANGGTGTGGCATGAAGACAGCCATCTCCAAGCCAGGAGCAAGCCCTCTCCAGGAACCCGCCTTGCTGGCACCCTGGTTGTGAACCTCCGGCCTCCAGATTATGAGAAACCAGGGTCTNTCGAGTTCTGAGTATATGGTACCTTTGTCNTGGTGGACAGAGCTGATGAAGGCAATGGCCTTTATCAGCTTATTCCTGTGTTGCTGAAGTTTTGTTTATTTGNTTTATTGGAAGGTTTTTTGTTTTGTTTTAATTATAAAAAAATGTATACATGTTCTAATTATGCAAAGTTTGAAATTCGTCAAATGCTTTCTNGGCATCAGCNGAGATGGCCATGTGCTCTCTGTGTGATCAGTTTNCACTAGCTAATGATGTCATCTGGAGCCAACCTTGAGTTCCAGATGAGCCCTCCTTTGTATGTAGGCATCATCCTCTATACACATACACACCATGTATTCACACCCTACACACATGCATGCATGCACACACCATAACATACATACANTCCATATACCATGGTGATGAAAAGGACGATTGTTCCATGGCTAACGGGGAGCTCACCTTAAAATCATCCTGGTCCTTTCAGAGGTTTGGAGCCTCCAGTGTTATCAGGCGCACCCGTGACTGACTATATGTGNTCATGTCGAGTTCTTGCTGGTATCTTTCTCCGCAGAAAGGCAGATGAGAACCTACAGTAACTCACAAGGGGATGTTCCCAGCCTAGAAGCACCAAGGATTCTCTGGAATGATCTGCCTCAGTGACAAACCCAGTCACTCTTTGTCTGACACACCCTACACACATGCATGCATGCACTAAAGTAGATTTCCCTCCACCTTACGGCATAGTGAATACCCCAGCTGGTCCTCAGACACCCACAGTCAGNACATTCTGTAAGGTGGATCCCTGTATGCTCCAACTGATCCTCAGGGAGAACGAGCAATGTGTTAAGGGCTACACATGCCTAGTTCCCGAAGGCCACACTTTTAACTTTGTTGCCTGACATGCTTGCAACATATAAAAGCAATTCTTTCTCTTTTTTTGAGACAATTTCTCTATGTAGGCTTGGCTGTCCTGGAACTCACTCTGCAGACCAGGCTGGCCTCAATCTCAGAGATCCACCTGCCTCAGCCTCCCAAGTGCTAAGATTAAAGGCATGTGCTACCACTGCCCGTCTATGAAAGTATATCTTATACCCATGAAATAAAAAAAATGTCAATAAATACCTCTGTATCAGTGGTTCTCAGCCTTCCTAATTCTGCAACCCTTTGATACAGTTCCTCATATTGTGGTGACCCCAACCATAAAATTATTTTTGTTGCTATTTCATAACTGTAATACTGCTAGTTAGTAATTGTAATGTAAATATCTGATATGCAGGGTATCTGATATGTGACCCCCAAATGGGNGTTGTGACCCACAGGTTGAGAACCACTGNTCTATGTACTTGTTTAGGTAGTGTGATATCTAATCTTGTCAGCTTGATTGAATCTNGAGTCAACTAAAACATGAGCTGCTGAGTATTCCTGTGAGGGATTCCCTTGATCATATTATTTGAAGCAGGAAGATCCACCCTAAATCTGCATGGAACCTTCTGNTCGAAGCCAGATGAAGGACATGGGAGAAGGAAGCTTAACTTTGTGCCCACTTGCATCACTCCCGCTGACAAGTTCATGTGTCCTTTTGTTGAGGATTCCTGGAAGGCCAGCGGCTCTCCAGGAATCCTCCAGGACTCCATTGTCAGATTGGGACTGCTGAGACAGCCAGCCTCATGGACCGAACAACTACCGGATTCTCTGCTTCTCCAGTGTGAGGCAGACGTGACTGAGCTACCCAGACAGCATCCTGCAAGCCAGTCTAATAAGCTCCTTTTCCTATATATTCATTCTGTCAGTTGTGTTCTTTTAAAGAGCCCTGACCAACACAATGAGATTTAGGTATTTCNAGATTATACACCAAGAGGTACTCTCTGAAGCTTCCCACGGTGCAAGGACGCTAACAGGGAGCATCTAAATCTATTCAGACACCTCCCNCCNCGGGAGCAGCAGAGGGCAGGAGGACTTGAATTCCAATCCACATGGACTCTGTGTGAGGGCAGCAGCACACAAGCCTCTCATCCAATCACATGGTGATCGGAGCACCTACTTAGGAAATGCACAAGTTCAAAGAGAATGGGTCTCCACAAGCACCTGCCCTGCTTGGTGCTGTCATCAAGACACCATAAGCCCGAGGGGAAGCATGCTACCCCATGATAGTGTCAGTACATATACTTGATGTATAGTAAATGGTTTGAGCAATGCCTGTGTTCTAGAAATGAATTAAAANANCTCACTGACCATTACTTAGTTCATTTTTCCTTTTTCTGGGCCATCNCTGTCTTCCCGGCACCTGCGTTGCTCATTTTAAGTTTGAATTTGTATTGAGTTCCTCTCATACATTCTTTAACAAGCTGGTCAAGCAGCTACCACTGAGCTATACCCCCAACCTCTGTTTTCANCTGTTTGGAAGACAGGAAGCACAGCAACCAATTGGCATTTACCAGAACCTGGTGAAGCCTTCTGGTAAGTCTAATTTTACCATTCTTTTCTCAGCAGGGATGAGGGTTCTGAAGCTGGAGGCCTCAGATTTGGGGGTCTTCTGTGTGCAGAATGCTGGGAACAAAGGGGGAAAAGGAGGGCTACACCTTTGCTAGCACTGTCAACAGCAGCTACGTGCTCCCATTTAAAGTGCCCTTAGCTAAGAGTGGTCACTGGAGGCAGAAGCAGGTGAATCTCTGTGAGTTCAAGACCAGCCAGGGCTACTTACTGATACTGAGACCCTGTCTCCAAAGAAATTTCCTCTTCCTTCCTCCCTTCCTTCCTCCCTTCCTCCCTTTCCATCCTTCCTTCTTTCCTTGTCTTCTCCATCAAATTATTCTCATCCTTCCTTCTTTCCTTGTCTTCTCCATCAAATTATTCTATCATGTTAATTAAACAATAATTCATTTTGTTTCAATAGCCTTCTAGAAACTATGTCAAGTTTTAAAAGAAATTTGAAACATAAAACAAAGTCACCTACACAAATCTCAGATCAAAATAGAGCACTGTTTCTATTTTCTTATAGTTATATAATCCAGTCAACACAGACTGTGTAGAAAAGATAAAACTCATCCCACTGATCCTTGTACAAGGGCACAATGTTCCTGTCCACAATGTCTATAGATCACCAGCAAACTTTCCAGAAGTTTCCTTGTAATTTCACAACCCTCTGTTTTCTTCCTGAAGCTCCACACACCACCTTCAGCCCCAGGAACCCNTCACAACAAGCTCTGTGGGACTCTGAGATCTACTGACTCACGGACAGTGGTTTAAGGGTTATGACATAGGCATGCCCTCACCACCTTCCTGGAGTCACAGCATCTCTCTGCTGCTTGGGAACCTGGGAAGTACCAGGTGAGCACTAGTAATGCTCTCTCACACAAAACCAAGCCCAAGTTCTGCTCAGGTGAAGCCAGATGATAAAATCTAACATTGAAGTCTTATCTGTGGAAAGATTTGGAACAATTTTTTATTCTATTTTTAATTGTATGGATATGAGGGGAGTGCATATGTGAGTGTGGTGTCTGCAGAGTCCAGAAGAAGGCATCATATCCCCTGGAGCTACAGTTACAGGTGGTTGTGAGCTGCAGTGTCTGCAGAGTCCAGAAGAGGGCACCATATCCCCTGGAGCTTCAGTTACAGGTGGTTGTGAGCTGCAGTGTCTGCAGAGTCCAGAAGAGGGCATCATATCCCCTGGAGCTACAGTTACAAGTGGTTGTGAGCTACTGAACATGGATGCTTAGAAAATACTGACTACCACAGTGGGACCAGCTGCAGCAAAGTGTCTCCAGCCAGAATGACAAAGTAGAGAAAGGGCAGTGCAGGTCAAGAGGTGACATGTTTCCAAAGACTCTTGGGAGGAAAGAGCAGGGACAGGAGGCCTATAGAGGGCCTCTTCTGCAGGGTCTGGGATAACAGGCTCTTATCCCTTTGGGGCTGAGAAGGCATCCTTGCCTGGGGCCCTCCTAGCTTTCAAGTGGACAGAGCAGGGCAGGTGCCTTCTGTTGCCAGTGGTCATGCCAACACAGACTTCTACACTCTTTCCCATGTCTGGAGTTGCCTTAAGTGTAAGGCCTTTTCCAGGTTCCAGGTCTTTTCCAGCCTCTGCCAGAAATTCAGGAGGTGGGACGTGGGCCACAGGGTTGGAGGAACAGCCTGTGTGAGGCACCCTTGAGAAAAGGCTGCCAGTTCCCAGGTGTGTTCCTCATAAGGCCACCTCACGGCATCAGGGACATCAGCCAGGTCCAAAGTGACTGGGCGTCTCCCACTGACCAGATGAGCAGAGACAACCAGCCAGTTCTTGGCAAGGGGGCTTTCCAGTACAGGTGACTACAGAACAAGAGAAGAAATAAATCCTGACTGAATGACCAAGGGCCAGTCCCTCCTGTCACCCTTGAAGTTCCCTCCTCTGAAAACAAGGCTGAGACCCTCTTGATCCCAGCACTATGGAGTCTGGGAGTTGGCCAGGGCTCTGTGTGTATCCCCTCTATGGACTTCCAGCCATCCAAGGTCCTCGGGAACAGCCAATAATGCCTATTTATTTATTTCCTTATTTCTTCTGNATTGTCTCAAACAGGTGCCCTGGTACCTGTGTGGAGGTCAGAGGACAGTCGTCAGGAATCAGTTCTTTCCTACCACCATGTGAGGTCTGAGGACTAAACATCAATCATCAGGCCTGCACTCAAGCACTTCTACCCACTGAGCCATCCCACCAGGATGATTTTTGAGAATAAATGAGTAGGTTCTCCTTGGCAAAGCTCTTCCTATCTCCATGGCTTCCATCAGCCAGGGTTGGCTGAGGCCCAGCCAGGCAAGAGGCACGCTGACTGCCAACCATGGCAGGCAGAGACACCAGCCTCTCTCTCTATTCACNGAAGTTCTCATTTCAAAGTGCACAGCAGACCGTGTTATTACTCTGTATTTACTTGGGGCTTAGCGCACAGCCTTTGGAAGCACTAAGGTTCCTGTGCTCTCCATCTGTATTGCTCTGTGTAGTTACTGTCTCCACTGTGTAAACAGAAAGTGCATACTTAGAACAGCAGCATAAAGTGACTGTGTCTCCTCAGGTGACATGAAACCAACAAAGTCCATTTCAATGGACCCAGTCCAAGCTGACCTGACAAAGAGGACAGGGGACAGCCATATGCCACCACCTCAGGGACAGTTCTGGGGCTCCCATCTCAAGTTCCAATCATGCTCAGGNGTCTCCCAGGAAAGTCAGTATGGGAGTGCAGCTCATCAAGAGGGCACCAGAAGCCTCCTAGTCTTCTGAGAAGCCAATGATCTCTACTGAGCATGTTCAGATCCTTCCCAATAAGGAGGGAAGTAGGTCAGGTGGGGCAGGAGCTCAAGGCCATCCAGCCAATCCCCAGACCATGGCACATGATTCACAAGGTATGAGGGGCTGCTGTTTCCAGGAACATAGAACCTAAGAGAGCTCCTCAGTAGGACATGGAAAGTNTGCTGGCTCCACGTGTCTTTCAGCTCAATGGCAAACCTCCCAAGGGGCCTGTCAGAGAGGGCAGCCATCCCCACTCTGTGAGATAGAAGGCCCATCCAGCCCTGCTGAAATCAAGCACTTACTACCCTCCTCGAGAGCTCTCATCCCCTCAGGATAGCCCCGTCTCCCTCATTGTACATCTCCTGTGGCCTTATTTAGAGAAATCAAAGCTATTCTGATCCTCCCCTTTGTAGTCTCAAGCCTCAACCAGTCTCCAGAACCCAGTAACAGCCATCTATTCAGCTTGACAACCAGGGTCTTCCACTCCCTAGACAGGCTGCAGGGGATGATGGTTATTCANCCCTATTGAGTGATGGAAGAGCTACCCAAGTATAGAGACTTGGGGACNAGAAAGCACTGAGGGACCCCTCCCCACCCAACCTGTAGCAGAAGAACCCTGGCAGAAGAATCCATCTTGGCTGCAGAGCCTGAGGNAAAGGAGATGGGCAAGGGCTAGGAAGNAGGACCCTTCCTGCAAATGAAAGGCTTGGCTAATGGTCAGGAAGCAGGAGGGTGGGAGGAATAGCAGGCGCAGACCTGGGAATGTCCTGTAGTGGAATGCTGTTCTCTGACCATGACANGGCCTATTCCATCTCAGTAGCTGTGGTTACACACAGACCTGTACAAGACTGAGCCCATTAGTGCACCATCATGGAGCAAAGGATAAGTTCATAAGGCCCACCCCTCCTTACTGANAGGCAGTCAANAGCTTCTGAGAGAGTGANAGAGATTTTCTTCCATGGTGTCACCACTCATAANTTATGCTACTGTGAGTGGTCCTAATTAAACCCATTGGGTCACAGTTCCTGTTCCCTTGCTGATACTATGATAAAACACTATAACCAAGAGTAACATAGGANNGAAGAGGGTTCATTTGGCTTATGATGGTCATAGTCTACCATTGAGGAGGGCAGGGCAGGCACTTGAAACAAAAACCATGAAGGAACATTGCTTTCTGGCTTGCTCATAGGCTCATGCTCTGCTAACTTCCAAGTCCAGGACCATCTGCCTAGGGAATGGTGCTGCCTGTAGTGGGCTGGGCTTCCACACATCAAGTAATAATCAAGATAACCCCCCTCCAAAAAGCAATATGAATCTTTACTTTGATCTGCTGCTGATGCCCTGTCTGGGGTGAAATGATTGCTCCTCTTATAGGAGAGATTCACACAACACTAGCTCAGGGATACGGCCAGGGGTTGGTGGATGACAGCAGATCTAAGCACCACTGGCCTCCTGGAATGCCTGGACCCAGGAACCAAAGCCAGCAGAAGCTGAGTGCAAGGGGCTTAGGTACACCTGACCCACTTCCTATATATAGCTCCTTACCTCCAGAAACCCCAAGAAGCAGGTGCTTGCTATACCATCATCAGAGATGGCAAGAAGGACCCTGGGTCCCTATGTTCCCATGCAACTGACCATACGTCTGTCCTCATGGAAGCCACACACCATGTCAAACGGCCCTTGTTGCCTCCATACAATCCCTTCCCTTCACTGGATTTCAGGGAGACAAACCAATAAAAACTGTCAACAACAGAAGTGCACAACCATCCATCTCCCCAAGAAGAATAATTAATCGATGCCACATGGGAAGCACCAAGAGTTTTGAATAAATGTGGAGACATAGTTACAAGAGCAAAATATTATCATTTGTCCAACATAATTATTTTCTTGGAAACCGTCGATGATTAATACAGCACATTATAAATACTCTCGTGTGCATCGAGTTTCATCTCTCCAGTCTAATTAACATGCCGGAGAATTGCTCTTTTGGTGGGGAAAGACATTTAAAATATATATTTCATGAAATCTGAGTTATTTGTCATAAGCTCCAAGAGGAAAAAAATAAAATATGAGGAATGCTACAGTTATTTAAATACTTTACAGCATGACACTTTTCAAATAATTTCATTCTTCAAGCCCTACAGAGAGGGCAGGATGCAGGGGTGTGGGACCCTGCTGTCCCTATGGCCATGGCACCCACTCTTTTCTCAGATCATTCCCAGGATCCAGCTGTGCCATCCAGGCAATTGCCCCAAGCAATGCGGGCTGCAGTGTTGTGTGCCCCACNCNGTGGTTAGTACAGTGCCCCGTCAGCTCTGGAAGCAGGGTGGGAGGGGGTGGGGCTATGCACAAAGCACTGTGTTCACAGTGTCTTCATGGGAAGAGAGACTGTGAAATCAATGTTCTTACTGACCCTTGCGTGGGACACCCAGGGATAGTTGTGCTGATGACCAGGAGAGGAAGAAAGATTGAAGTTTGATAATGAGAAAACATTAGGGGCTTCAGAGTACCCCTTGGGGTGCTGCAAAGCCACTGTGCCTGTGTCCTGGAGAGGGGACGGCTAGTTTGAAAGTGAAATGTTTCCCCATGCATAAGTATTTGAATACTTGGTCCCCACCTGGTGGCACTGTTTGGGAAGGGTACAGGACTTTTAGGAGGTGGGGCCTCATTGAAGGAAATAGGTTGCCACTGCTGTGAGCCTTGAGATTATATAGTTAGGCCACATCCTCAAAAAGAACAGCTCTGCCTTCCTCAGCAACTGTTTTCTTCCAACAGTTCTTTGGTAAGGGGTGAGTATGCCAGGATTCTGGCCAGCTTGAACTCATGTAGGGCTTGTATGGTTCAGGAAGCCATAGCTGCTGTGAGGTCATGATTTCAATCACCATCCCCATCCATCACATCCAGAAGACAATATCTTATGGCACTCCTCCCCACCATTTGGTTCTTACACTCTTTCCACTTCCTCTTCTGCTATGTTCCCTGAGTTTGGGCAGTGGTGGGGTTAAAATTAATGCCCCACTTAGGGCTGAGCACACAACCCTTTTTTCTCAGCATTTTGATTAGTTCTGCATCTTTCGTTAACTGCTGTCCACTACAAAAAGAAGCTCCTCTGACCAAGACTGTGAGCAGCAGAGGCCTATGGGTATAAGTATAAATATTTAGAAAGCAATGTGATAGCGTGACCATTTAGCTTTGCTAAATAGCAATAGCTGGTTCTACCTCCCCAGGAGAGGGTCTATGACCTCCCCAGCCGGATTTTTAGCCAGAATTGTAGTATCAGGTATGAAAATCTGTAGACGAAAGTTTGTCCGATTTCGGTCCTGATCCCGCCTGGCTCCCACAACGCTTAGACCCAAATAAACACACAGAGGCTTATAACATTTTTAAACTATGGCCCTGGCAGGCTTCTCGCTAGCTAGCTCTTACATCTTAAATTAACCCATTTTATAAATCTATGTCGCCACGTGTTCCACGTGGCTTTACCTGTGNGCCNTTACATGTTGTTTTCTGGATGGCAGAATGGCGTCTGCCCTCCCCTCTGCTTTCTGCTGTTCTCCCCCTAGTTCGAATGTCCCGCCTACCCTTATTCTGCCTCATCATTGGCCAAACAGCTTTATTTATCAACCAATCAGAGCAACACATTTTTAG
The DNA here is from genome assembly GCA_001675575.1 of Neotoma lepida. NCBI lineage: Eukaryota > Metazoa > Chordata > Mammalia > Rodentia > Cricetidae > Neotoma > Neotoma lepida. The sequence goes on from LZPO01054713.1 coordinate 167,662, forward strand.
AAAGACATTCCCATCAAAAATCCAATCAGAAAACAGCTGGTTACCTCACACCACCCATACCACTATTGCACCAGTGGGCACACCTTGCCTGATGAGTGCACATTGCAGCACACAGGGTCCAGTGACGGGTAAGTTCAATAATGTCTTTTCTCCCTCCACAGCCTGCAGAGAACCTTCAGGCACTGTGAAAGCTGCCTCATTCTCCTGCCACCATGCCTTCCCTGCTGTGGTGGGCTATACCTCTAACGTGTGAGTGCAGATTGCTTACCACTGCCTACAGCAGGCCTGAAAGCTTCTAAGGAATGTCTCTTCTGGTCCTCATACTTTCATGGTAAGTACTTTGCCTATTGGACCATCTAAACCTGCAGCTTCTTTAAATGAACATGCTTGTGTTTAGCTGGTGTCTCCATGGGGCAGTGTTTCTGTTGCCTTGTTTATCTGGAAAGGGAGTACAGCAGAACAATGGGAAAGAAGGTGTCCATTTCCACTTTCACACACTTGAATGTTGTCTGAACTTCTAACACAAAATGCTTTGTTTTTATAGTCTCTTTAAAAGTGGCCCACGCCTTTAATCCCAGCACTCAGGAGGCAGAAGCAGGTGGATCTCTGTGAGTTCAAGGTCAGCCTGGTCTACAGAGTGAGTTCCAGGGCAGCCAGGGCTGCACAGAGAGAAACCCTGTCTTGAAAAAACAAAAAAAAAAGTCATTTTAAAACACACCATCATGTGGCCACAACAAAACAATTTTGTGACACAGCTCAAACTAAATTCACAGCCAAAGCAAAGTAAGGGAGCATCCTCTCCAGGCACCATGAGCATTCCAGCTCTGCTGGAGTGGCTAGCCATACCTCAAGCATTAGATCTGAACATGGGCTAGGCATGGTGACACACAACTTTAGTCCCAGCCACTCGGGAGGCAGAGACAGGCAGATCTCTGTGAGTTTGAGGCTAGTCCAGTCTACATAGAAAGTTCCAGGAGAGTCAGCGCTACATAATGAGGTCCTGTCTCAAAAAAAGAAATGTGAAATATATATAAAAAATATGCAATGGTGGGCAATTACCTTCCAGTCTCAAGGGACCTCAGGACAGAGGCAGTTGCTAGAAACAGACATCAGAACTAAATCTAGATCTTCACAAACAGAACTGAAAATGCAAGCATACTTCTGTTGACCTGCGATCAAGTGCACACATGGATACAAGTACCATCTCATTTGACAGCCACAGCCTTGGATGCTTAGAACACAGGCAGTGTGAAAATTAAGCACCCTTACATCCAGTAAAGGAAACAACACAGGGAACAGAATGGACTCCAAGAAAGTACAGAAATTTACAGAGTGGAGAATAAAATTAAAGAGCTGGGCTGTAGTTCGGCAGTAAAATACTTGCCTGGCATACAAAGCCCTGTGACTGCTGCTCACCTCCATAAAACAATCAATACATAAGAAATCAATAACACACAAAAAATGCACATCAATGACAACTGCCACAACAGACAAGTTATTTGGAAATATGTAATGTTCACACACAATGTGTCAGAAATGCATGGCTTGGAAGATGACTCGTATATGCAAGCATGAAGACCTGGGTTAAAATGCCAAGCATTGGTGGTGTAAAAAGCCAGGGGTGGCCGTGCTGCCTGTGACCCTAGTGTTCTGAAGGGCAGAAAAAACCTTAACCTAACTCTACAGACAAAGAGCAGTAGCTGCTGGCTAGAGAGAAGGGAAGAGGACTTGAGTGCTGATGAGGACAGTGTGTCTCCCTAGATAGATGAAGGTGACCATGTTGTGAGTGTGCTTGATGCCACTGACAGTGGCATCAGCAAGATGGGAATCTGCAGGCAGGTTAAGCCACAGCAAGACCTCAATGAGCCAGACCTAGTGAGAAGTGAAGGATGCTGAGCCTTGGTGATGCAGCCTGGCCCATCAGACATGAGCTGGGTTGAATGTTCTCGAAAGGTTGAGTGCAGAGGCCTCCTGCATCCCAGCACTAAGCAAATGNGNGGAGTCTGTGCAGGTTCACTATCTTTTCATATTCAGAGAGATTGTGTTTGTTGAGCTTTTCTTTAAACTCTGAAACAAAACAGGGGCTCTTCTTTAACAAGTCCAGTATTCAGTCTGTAAGTTGAGAGGGGAAATTACAAATATAAGGATTGCAAAGGAAGACAAAGGTGGTCATTTACAGATTATACAAGGACCTGAATTACTTAAAAATTGCCAGAGTTTGTGAGTTTCTTTATTGTAGTTTTTTTTTAATCAAGTCTAGCCAAGTAGGTTTCTCTTCTTATATCCCAGTAGCAAAAATATTAAGGTTTATAACAAGTAACTTCCAGGATATTAAGCCAGACTGCATGGGAGAATAAACACAACTAAATTACACAAGTCCTAGACAGAGGTAGATCACCTGGTAGAGCATTTGCCTAGCATGCTCGCCTAGCAAGCTGTCAGCTTGACTTAGCACTGCATGAACCAGGCATGTCTGTAATCCCAGCTCCTGGGAGGTAGAGGCAAAGAGGATCAGAAATTCAAGGCCATCCTTGGTTGTATGGTAAGTTAACAACAGCCTTGGTGACACAAAACNCTGTCTAAAAAGAAAAAGTAAAGTTATACAATAAACATGAGCAGGAACTGGTGTATACACCATGGTCACAGTGTGAGTACCGAGAGCATGTCCTTAAAAGTGCCCACACATGCCAGGCGGTGGTGGTGCACATCTTTAATCCCAGCACTCGGGAGGCAGAGA
>LZPO01054713.1:176649-190487 GCA_001675575.1 Neotoma lepida
CTTCTTCTTCTTCTTCTTCTTCTTCTTCTTTTTCTTCTTCTCTTTCTCTCTCTCTCTCTCTCCCTCTCTCTCTTCCTCTCTCTCTCTCTCTCTGGACACTGCTTTTTCTTTCTCTCATGGCTTTGCTATCTGGGAACTTTGGAAAGAGCAGATAGTCCTGGGTCCCCAAAGCCTGGCAAAGTTGTTACCCAGTGCTAACCTCAGCTGCCTCTGCTCCTGATACCTGCTACACTAGGGATACCAGGTGCCCTCACTGACGCCANGAAGAGCTTCCACATAACACATCTGCAGAAAGTATAAAGATGTTAAAAGGAGAAAATAAATAAAGACAATGTCTGTCACAGAGGCTGTCATTGCCAAGAGAGTCCCCTAATCCCATCAGAACAGACATACATGTTGCAAAGCACATGGCCAGCTTTCTGTCACCCAACAACAACATGCAGCAAAANCTGGGAAAAGATGCACAGAAAGGCTCCACTTATTAGTCCAACAAAAATATGAATACATATTAGAGGAATGTTAGCCCGCTGTGTGGGGAAGAGCCTGGAGGTCCTTGATGATCCTGCCAGGTAAGGTGATGCCCCAGGCTTTGCCCACCAGGCTCCACTCACCCCAATTTCTGCCTAAAGACTCGGCATGATGGCTCTTTGTTCATCTATAAATCACATGCAACTCCTGTGACATCGGCAGTGGAATTTGGGGACAACTGTCCTAGAATAGTCCAAGGCCATACCACTCCACACATACCTAATCTCATAAGCCAAAATGATCATCATTTTCATTACTGAAATTTAAANGGAAAGAAGAGGTAAAACTTAGAATAATAAATGAAGACAGCTGTGCTACCAGACAAATCTCAAGCTGGAATGATTTTGTTATTGGGTGTGGACTATGGAAGGAGCAAATAGAATGTGAAGCTGACACCAGATGGACAGACGTGCAAGCACTTGTCCAGTGATGAATGGGGACTCTGGGAGAAAGGATGGCCATACACCTACCAACCTTGGGTTGACAGTAGATTTCTCGAGATGCTCCCCACCTCCAAAACCAGTTCCTCATGAAACTGAACACTTCTCTAATCCCATGAGAACAGTTTGTTTTTATTTTTTCAATCTGCCACCATGTATCCTTTGCAGGTAGAAATAGATGCCCGCAAGAAAAGAAAATAATGGGAAAACTTTAAAAGACGGTGAATTTTATGTGGAGAAATACTGTCATCCCACCAAAACAAAAGTTAAAAGGCAAGCACAAAAAGAAAAAAAAAAAGAGAGGGTTGAGATGTGGCAGCCATGGTTCAGCAGGATTCTCAGTGTTCTCAGTCAACAGAAACGGACAGGTGGCATGGACAGATGAACAACCATACAGTGTAGTGGGCGGCAGTTCCAGCTATGACCTGGAAGCATAACCCTTACTGAGGCTTCCGGTAACTGCCACGCCTACCTCGGACCTCCCCCCGGGGGCGGAGCCGAGGCGGGAGCCTTTAAGACAGGGGAGCCATTAAGACTGGGGATCAGTCCGTGCTGGAGCCCTTGGTTCCTGGATCCTGGACATTGGAGGGTGAACCAAGCAGAGTTCTCCAGAGAGCACCGCTGGACTGCACCTCACCTCTCCTGGACCCTGTGACCAACCCCTTTACTTGCTGTAAGTTGCCCTAAATCCCTAAATAAATCTCTTAACTGCGTGGAGTTGCCTTAATAATTTCCCCCATTAATACAGATATGGGGACCCACATCCCTGGAGAAACCCTCAGCTCTTAGAGGAAAGGGATCATACTAAACTGAAAGGTCACTTAGAGCACCACTGTCCAGGGGTAGGAGGAGTACATCACATGATAAAAGCATGAATTCAAAGATGCAGCTAAACACAGAGACTGTCATCAAAGACGAACAAGCTTGCTTTGGAGCGGACACTGTGATGGGAAGCACATGCCATGTCCTCTAAGGGATGTTCCAAGAGGCTGAAGCAATGTGGAGGTTTTGAAGGTAAGAGGATTGCATTAGGTATTTCAAGAAGTAACCCCCAGTTACAAGGATGGACAAGAGAGAGGTGTCTGTCCTACCTAGCTTCAGCTGCCAACTTGACACAGCCTAGAGTCATCTGAGGGAGTCTAAACTGAAGGATTGCCCAGATCAAATTGGCCTGTGGCCACGTCTCTAGAGAACTGTCTTGATTGGTGACAGATGTGGGAGGGTCCAGACCACTGTAGACAGCACCATCCCTAGGCAGATGGACTGAGCAGTATAAAAACTAGTGGAACATGAGTCTGTGAGCAAGTCAGAAAGCAACCTTCCTCCAAGGGTTCTGCTTTGAGTTCCTGCTTGAGCTCCTGCCCTGAATTCCCTCAATGGTGAACTATGACCTGGAAATATAAGCCAAATAGACTCTTTCCTCCCCAAACTGCTATTGGTCAGAATGTTTTATCACAGCAACAGAATAAAAATAGGATGGCATCTGTCCAAGCTGAGACAATAAGTTACTGGGCAGGTGCCCTGTGTGCTAAGGAAGGTCTCAGTAGTCTCTATGAAGACTGTGGTCCCCACGATGGCCCTTGTGACTAGCACTCCTCCTTGTGACCCTTTCAGCTCTTCTCACCCGTTTCACTCAATGGTTCTGTTTTTCTTCCAGTGGCTTTCCACAAGTACATGATTGTTTATCCAAATCCTTAGAGGGCTTTATGTATTCCGCGAATCGACCATATTCCTGAAAGTTCATTTTAAGAAGCGAAGTAAATGCAAAGATCACCACACAAAGTTGTTTGCAGCAACATCCGGAAAAGTGGTGAGAACGGAGGTAGCAAGAGAACGGTGGAGCCAGCAAGACGATTCCAAAACATCTATGCCATAGCATAAGGGGCTTACAGTTATTTTTATTTATATCACAGAGGGACATCTGACAAGCACAAAAGGACCATGAAAACACACACACACACACACACACACACACACACATGCATGCATGCATGCATACACACACCTACTTTTCCTTCAATTATAATCACATTAAACATTAGCTTCTCTAGCACTGCACCAGTGACTGACTGGTTTGTCTGTTAGGTGATATTTCCATGGTGTGGTTCAGCTTAGCCGGTGTTCCATGATACTTCTGCACACAACCCCAAGGGCTGAGACCTCTACCACCTACTGCCTTTGCAGACAGCTGAGAAGCTTCAGGGCAGGTGCAGGTGAGGCTGGGGCTAGGAAGGTGATTCTTTCTCTCCTACGGTCAGGCCCAGCCTCTGGATGTGCAACAGAACCACGAAGCTTCCCTCCAGGTGGGCAGATGCTCCTCAACGGAGCTTGACACTCAGAGTCCTGGTCCACTCCAGCGGACGGTCGGCCACAGAGGTGTGACTGCACAGAGTCAGCCAGGATCAGATGTGGATGCAGCAATTCTCCTCCAGGTGAGTGCTCTGTGGCCAGAGGTGATTGCCAAAGCTGGGGAAAAGGGGACCTGGAGGACCTCAGAGCAGATGGAGCCTCAGGTCCCAAGCCCCTCCCAGATGAGAGTGCTCTCAGCCGACCCACTGGGAATATATAGCCAAGAGAGAGGGCTCACCCAGCAACCAGAGCTGGACTTTCCCCTGGTGGGTGGCCTTATTGGAAAGGCGGAGCCAGAGGGATCTTGAAATGGGCCTTGTGAGCCAGGCCTCACTAATTGCCCTCCTGCTAAGATGGCCCTGTAGCTCTGGGTGTGCACTTAAATAATTAATGCACCTCTTCCAAGAGGCTTCCCAGCAACCACCAGGATCTCTCAGGGCACAGAAGCTCCATATTAAACACCCACTGTAGCATCCTACCTTCCCCAGGGGCTCCTTGGCTCCTCCTTCTCATCCTTCAAAAGTTACATTTACAAGTNCCACCACTCAGCACATTGGACCTGCTTTGTGTTCTGTTTTAATTAGGGGACAATGGAGGAGCGAGAGGTGCATTTGTATTCAAGNCATCAATAATTCAGTAAGGAGAGAACAGAACAGACAGCCCGCATGTGCAACCTGCTTAAAATTTATTACTTCTCATGATGAACAAACCTGTAATTGGGAGTCTACCATTCCATTTTCAGATTTGGAGTCGGCCTGGATNTGAGTCCTGTGTTTGCCACATAACAATCCCAAGAAGGTAGAAATTCAGGAAGGAAATCCATCAAAAAAATTAACAGGATTGTCTCTGGACAATCATGATGGATGGTCTGGATTTAGTTTTCTTCCTGGTGTGTTTCAATTCTGTCTTTTGCAAACCCTCTATAATGAACGAGGTTTTGTTTTATAATAAAGCCATGTTTTAAATTAGAGACTACGTCACAGTTGAAGTCTGTTAATTGAAATGCCCTGTGCCCAGTGAGGCTAGCTGTTATCTCATGCACATCTTTCAGGGCCTGTCAAAGGCAGAAGTGTCTCTGCCTGGAACCCTGGGCACTCATTTGGAATCTGATTCAGGTGCAAGACATAGAACTAGTGCGTGCTGAGTCTCGGGAACCACTCCCTGGCCTGAGTCTCGAGTGTGGCTCCATAAGGATGGTAAGCTCGTGGGCACATAACATGTGGCCNCTCCCCAGTCTGGCAAGGGGAGGGAGAGAAGGACCCTCCCAGTGCCAACACCCCCTTGATGCAGAGCACAGCCCAGCAGAGGTATGCNGGGACTGAATTACTATGTAGTAAGGAGGAGTAGATGGAAGGACAGGCCATGCAGAGACCTCCGCAGCCTGGCTGGGTCCTCCTTAGAGAGCAATAAAGAACCACATAGAAAGGCTCTAGGGACACCTTCCTCCAAGCAAACCAACAGGTCTCACCCAGGTTGGGTTTTTTTTCCTTATTTCTCCCAAGTTTTTAGGGTATAATTAACAAAATGAAATTGTTTCTGTTCANGGGGTACATGCCCGGCATGTCTACACATGTCACTGTTAAATGGTCACAGTGAAGTAATTTACATGCCTATTGTCTCACGGCTATGCTCTGTGTATAATGAGAACCACGCTCGCGGTGAAGTCCAGCTGCAGGGTGTTACCCTAACTGTGGTCAGCATGTTGCAGAGCTCATCCCTGGCACTCATCCACCTGTGACCAATCCCTGNACCCTTCAGCCAGCATCACTCAGCTCTTCCTCAGCTATGAGAGTCATTCTTCTGCTCTCTGCATATGTACATCCAGCTGTTCTGCTTCCTTGGATGAACAAGAGTGTACTGCATTCATCTTCCCCTGCCAGCTTGGTTCACGGAGTTCAAAGGCCTCCAGCTTCATCCACACTGTCACNGACAGCAAGATTCCCTTCTTTGGGGTGCTGTGTAGTATTCCACTGTGCATCTACAGCATATTTCCTCCAACCATCTGTAGACAAGCCAGCTGGCTTTCTAGGAATTTCTTGGTGCTCTGACATGTTGACACTTAAGCTCAGCTTCTCTAAAGAGTGACCCCTCAGGTCCTTACAGGTTGTGTTGGGGGAATTAAGAGCAGACCCATACAGCATGTAGATTTCATAGTAGAGTGGGCAGCTCACATAAATAGGTAAGTAGGTGGGTGGGTGGGTGGATGAGTGGATGGATGGATGGATGGATGGATGAGTGGATGGATGGATGGGTAGATAGATAGATAGATAGATAGATAGATAGATAGATAGATAGACAGATGATACATAGACACAGAGATACAGAGATAATTGGTAGATAGATAGATAGATACATACATACATACATAGATACATAGATACATAGATAGGTAGACAGACAGACAGACAGACAGACAGACAGAGACATGAGAGTTGAAGGACTAGCCAATGAAAGCTCCTGGTAGTACACTGTTCACCACAGGAGATGTAGCAGTAGCTGACGGCACTGATCTACCATTTTTCCCAAAGGAGAATGAAAACACCCCCAAAATCAGGGAACTGTCCCAGCCCCTGGAGCACATGGTGTGAGTCCAACTNCAGGCAGCATTCATGCTGAACCCAGTTGTAACCCGAGGCTCTCATTGCCCGGAATCACCTCCATAGACACCAAGAACTTTCCCATGATTGTGGAGAGGCCCTCCCCACTCTCCAAGGCATGATCTCTATATAAACAAAGTGGTTAATTAGACAATCCATTGGGCTATTTAAAATGCATTCTGCTTTAAAAGAACAAGCAATCACAATATAAGAACCACAGCATTTCTAATATGTCAACTAATTTTGCCGTCGTATTTTTAGAAAAATGGTTTCGCATAATTTATTAATGTGCCTTTTTTAATTTCATTCATAAATAAGTAACTGCATCTTCATTCCCATCTGACAGATCAGAAAGGGTTTGAGAGCCAAGAACGCAGGGATTTCTCCACTCTTAAGAAGCAAAGGGAGACTTGGACAGCTTCAGGCGATGACCTGTCCCATTGTGCAGAAGTTCCTGTCTGTGCAGGTTCCCCTCAACCTGGTCCTGGTGGCTCATCCTGGTCTGTGACAATCACTGTGGCCCAACTGTAAACATCCATCCAAGAAGAAAGAAAGAGAACATGAGGGGTCTCCGCAGCAGTAAGCACTGGCTGTGATGGTGTTAGCTGGATCCATGAAGGCCACACAGCACAGAATGGCCTTCCCTGTGGCACCAATGCTTCTGGGTATCCTGGAGACAGTCTTAACCAAACCCCTTGCACAGAACTGCCCTCAGCTTAGAGAGCCATCTATCTGGGCTAGGTCCCCCTGGAGGCAGCCGCATCTAAGATGCTGGTCCCAACATTAATAATGGCCCATATTTTCTTTCTTCCTCCCCTTCAACCTGATAACAGATTGCCTAGGTTTGGCAGGGTCATGTCCAGCATATCAGAGTTGCAGGAACNAGTTTCCTATACTTGCCTGGCCAGGAAGGATGGGACCCAGGACCTCGGGACAGGAAAGATAGACAATAGCACCATCTAGATGCCCTGNTCTCTGTCCTTCTTGCAGACAGCACAGTTTCCCCACTTTGCAGGACACAATTCCTAGGTCTTCCCTGGGTAGATTTCAGACCTGAATATGAGAGCAAGACCAAAAACTAGCTCCGGCATGCAGCTGGAGCCATGGTGGCCCTGGGAGAGAGGCACACTTGGGACACCCCAGGGAGAGCCACCTAGCTGGACATTTCCAGAACATAGAGATAGGGCAGACACTAGATCTGTTTGTGTCCCACAGAGCAGATCATGAAGCAAAAGGACACCTGTCCAACAAAGCCCAAGGACTCTCCAGCAGCCACATGCTAGACCCCAAATATGTCACCAGAACTGCATAGCTGGGTCCTGGTGGGTAAGGAAATGAGGCTGAAGGTCCTCCTCTGTATAGCTGAGAAAGACAGAAATGCAGGTGTCACGCAAGGGTGAGAAGGGCCAAGGACAGGTCAGCCCCACCAGGGACACATAAAAATGTCCTTCTTGGGCCCCTGTAATCTACTACCCATGAGGCCAGGGCCAAACCAAGCCCTAGAGGTCACTGCTGAGCTCACAGAGAAGTGGAGGGGCCTGGCCAGGTTCACCTGTATCTGGGACCTCCAAGGAAGCTGAGGGTTCAGTCTAGATGGCTGCCCAGCCCTGAGGGAGGACCCCACTCTGACCCCTATAGGGTGACTGTGGGGTGAGGTACAGCCCATAGAAGGACAGCATGATGTACCTATTCCTATGAGCTGTGGCCTGGCCATGGGTCTGAACAGTGCCNAATGTGACTATCCCATCTCCTAGCCTAGCATCAGGCCCACTATTATGATGAAGATGTGGAGTCTCCAGGGCATGCTAACTTCAAAACATGAACAACTGCTTCTCATGCCAAAACACCCTTGCAATTAGCCATTCTAGAACATAAATAAGCTAAAGTGTGCACTTTGTCAGGCTCCACGCCTGCTTTTATATTGAGAGCTGGCATATGTGCCCAGAGAAAGTCTCCCAGAAGCTTGGCACCGTGTCAAAGCCATATGTTCCAATGGTCAGTGCAAACCTGGGGAGGCATGGTAGGAAAACACACTTCATCCCTAGCCATTACATAGGGATCCTAGGTCAGCACAGCATGTCCCCAGCTGAATGCACAGCCAGGACCCTGCACAATCATTTCACGGGTACCCTAATACACCAGGCTCTCCAAACAGCAGGGCTTCCAGCATATTCCATAAACTCAACTCCCAAAAACCACAAGAGGTGTGTCCTCGAGCTCCAGACAGCTTGTCCATGTACAGCAACACAGTAGGAACAATCTGGTGAGAGCTCTGGCTGCTGGCTGCCCAGTCCATCTGCCCTAGCCCAGACCAGGGACAAGAGGGACCCTACTCTTCCTAAGTGAGATGAAACATTTTAAAAAATGACACTAAGCAGAAGCTAAAATCCAGATACTGCTGAGCCACTTGTCACAGAGAATAGCTCGTATTTGAAAGACAATGAATCCCAAGTTTGTGTATTTACTTAGTTTTAAGTTAGGCTTCCCAGATCCCTAAATCAACAGTGGTTTCTGTGAATCCTTGTGTAAGAGGAAAATCAAAGCATGAGAGCACACAGGTCAGGGACAGGCCTGTGAGAAAGGCAATGGTTCAGCGCCACCTGCAGGGCCACGACTGCAACTGCAGCACCTGAGTCACCAGCTGGGAGGGATCACCACCTGCAGCACAGAGGACAGGACAGGGTCAAACTGTTCCTGGAGTTCTCAAGCAAATGGGATGAATTCATAGGACTTCTCAGTGAGAAACTCCTCTGAGAATGGCTGCTTCTCCGTTTAGAAGAATCCAGTCTCAGTAGCTGTTGAGGACAGACAGGCCCTGCAAGTCCAAGAGCTGTGTTCAAAGGAAGTATGGCAATATGGAAGTTGAGTCCTACCACGCCTTCCCCAAGCAGAAGCTGCAGCCTTTCCTGTTGAAGCTGGAGGAAGTGTGTCATTGTGGGGGTGAGTTTTGAGGTCTCTTATGCTCAAGCTACGCCCAGTGTGGCATGCTATTGCTTCTGCTGCCTAGGGATTGAGATGTAGAACTCTCAGCTCCTTCTCCAGCACCATATCTGCCTGCACATCGCCATGAAGATAATGGACTAAACCTCTGAAACTGTAAGCCATCCCCAATTCAATGTTTCCCTTTACAAGAGTTGCTGAGGTCATGGTGTCTCTTCACAGCAATAGAAACCCTGACTAAAACACCCCACCCCCATCTAATAACAGAAGATCTGAGACCTGTTGGGACCATGCTTGGGGCCTCATACAACCTAGTCTCCTCCCTGAAGGTCAGCTCAGATTTATCCTTATACACCTCTGTGGACAGCCTGAGGCCAGTACACAGTGACCATGCCCTCCTCCCACGTACAAGGGTTTGTCGTGAAAACCACTCTGAGTTCAAGGTCTGTGTCAGCCCTCCGGCAGACCCGCTGACTTCCCTTATGGGAGAATCTACCTGTTGAAANTCTGTTTACAAATTCATTCTCATGGGAGGCTGTAGCAGAGGGTGGCTTGAGCCAAGAGTTGAAGGCCAGCCTGAGAAACATAGGAATACTTCATCTCAAAACAAAGAAACAGCCACAAATGCACTCCAGGCTGACCTGGAACTCGTAACAATCCTCCTACCTCGCTCTGCCAAATCCTAGGAGTAGTGAGCCACCATACCTGGCTACGATTCAGTCTTAAAACTTTCTCTGACCATTTTCTGTGGCAAGAGTAGTTGCTCTCTAAGCAACTCGAGCACCCAAGCATCTGCTTGTAGGCTCTATGAATGAATGAATGAATCAATCAATCAATCAATTACTCTGATTACTGGAAGAGAGGAAAATGGAGGTGGGGGATATGAAACTCACTGACTAGCCTTGGAGAGCCAGCCATCTGTCCCATGGCTTCCTGCTAGTAGAGCCTCAGTCTGGCACAGTGGTCTGTGCCCTTCAAGCCCTGGCTGAAAGAAACTAAAGCAATGGTCCCCAGTGACAACAATCATTTCCGGGGCCTGCTCACAAAGAGCTACTGAGTCTCCTGCTGTCAGAAGGTCCTGGGGAGAATCCAGGCCCAAGTTCCAACTGACTGTAGCTAGACTCTGAGGTGGGTGGCCACCCTGGAGCAGCCAGGGTTGGGGTGAGAATATTAGGCATTTGTGATCTGCAGGGCACCCGGCTTTAAGAGAAGCTGTTACTCTCATAGGACTCTGGCTCCCTGCATCCTGTACCCCCAAAGACCAGCATGCACCCTAGATCTCTGATAAAGGCAGCCNCAGCCCTGTCCTGCCTACACTTATGGGATGAAATGCCTCTATAAAAGATTCCTAGTCTTCCTCTGTCTTTCTCAAAATCCCTCTCACTGGTATCATGCCAAAATTAACTCAGAGTGACCAATGATCCAAACTTGAAGGGCCACAAGCTCAAAGCTCAGGAGTAAACAGGCAAGATAACTCTATAACCACAAAACGGGTCATGATTTCTTGGTTGAAATACCAAAAGTCCAAAAAGCAAATGAAAAATTAGTTAAATTAGACTTCACCAAAATTTAAAAACTTTTGTACATCAAAGAACACTGCCAAGAGGGTGAAAGATGAAAGGTTAGGTCACACGCATGTCTCCTGAGGCTCACGTCCTGAGTCCACAGAGACCTTGACAGTAGAATGACAGACATCCAGATTCAGAAATGGGCCCAGACTCAACCCCCCATGCCACGGCCCCCATGGAACAATATTCGGAGATCAGCCTTTGGAAGGTGACTCAAGTATGTCAGACTCATGAGAGCCAGGCTTTCAAGACAGGACTCGTGCCCTTGGAAGAAGAGATGCCCAAGTGGTTGTTCTGCCTGTCCCTCAGCCATGGGAAGACGCTGTGAAGGCAACCAGCGGTTCTCAATCTGTGGGTCGTAACCCCCTTTGGGGTCAAAAGGCCCTTTCACAGGGGTCACCTAAGACCATCAGAAAACACAGATGTTTACATTACAATTCATAACAGTAGCAAAGTTACAGTCGTGAAGTAGCAATGAAAATAATTTTACGGTTGGGGTCATCACAACACAAGGAACTGTATTAAAGGGTCGCAGCATGAGGAAGGTTGGGAACCACTGCTCTACAATCAAGCAGCCCTGGTGTACCAGTGGCTGACCTCAGAGCCATGAGAAAATGACTATCTGTAGTTTAACCCTGTCTGTGGTGCTTTGCTANCCAAGAAGACTTTGGCAGACTCAAGCAAGAATTCCTCCNAAACAGATACATTAACAGCTACAAAGCACAAGATCTACAGGCTCCCCAGCCACCAGGGGGCAGCATCCGAACCACCGTGAGGCAGCATCCATGATCCATTGGGCTGCTGCTGTTTTCCTAAGAAAATAAATAAACCAGAACACAGCAAATTCTGGGGAAGCTGTGGAGAAATTAAAACCCTGACACTATTGGAGGAGTGACAAATGGCATAGCGGCTGGGGAAACAGCATGGTGGCTCTCAGAAAGTTAAAAATAGAACTNCTATGTGATTTGGCAGTTCCAATTCTGGGCATACACTAAAAGGAATCAAAATGGCCACAAGAGCCAATGTTTGCAACCCAAGTGTCCGCCTACAGATGAATATTGGGCTGACCATCACATAAGGGTCTGTCTTAAAAGGAAGGAGGGNCTGAGTTTATGGCTCACTCAGCAAGGGGACCAAGTTCAGGGTCCCTAGAACTTATATAAAAGCTAAGCATCAAATTCAGAGAGGCAGGGGGCAGATTGGCAGTCATGGGGGTCGGGGGACAGTTTTAGTTTGTGGACTACAAAGGCTCTGGGAGTGACAGTGGTGATGGTGACACAGCACTGTCTGTACACATGAGACCACCTAGCTGTGCACTTAAAAATATTCTTCACAACTGGGCAGTGGTGGCACATGCCTTTAATCCCAGCACACAAGAGGCAAAGACAGGCAGATCTCTGTGAGTTCAAGACCAGCCTGCTCTACAGAGCTAGTTCCAGGACAGTTAGGGCTACACAGAGAAACCCTGTAAATATATACGTGTGTGTGTGTGTGTGTGTGTGTGTGTGTGCTGTCTCTTATACACATCTAGATGTGTATAAGAGACAGGCTCTACAGAGCTAGTTCCAGGACAGTTAGGGCTACACAGAGAAACCCTGTAAATATATACGTGTGTGTGCTGTCTCTTATACACATCTAGATGTGTATAAGAGACAGCCCCTACTCCAGGACTGGTGCCTGGGCTGGAGGCCCTGCAGATAGAGACCTACCAGGTGCAGTGTTTGGAGGAANACCCATGCAAGNNCATACCAGAACTCCACAGCAGAGCTGGGCATGTGTTTCCCAGACTTGCAGCTGGCTCCTGAAGACCTGGTGCCCAGTGTGTGGCAAGATCCTAGGAAGGCTCCACAGTCTCTGGCCTGTCTCTTATACACATCTAGATGTGTATAAGAGACAGCTTTGGAGGAACACCCATGCAAGCCCATACCAGAACTCCACAGCAGAGCTGGGCATGTGTTTCCCAGACTTGCAGCTGGCTCCTGAAGACCTGGTGCCCAGTGTGTGGCAAGATCCTAGGAAGGCGCCACAGTCTCTGGCCCTGCAGACCAGCCTTCATGGGCTGCCCTGAAATCTGGCATCCCCACCAGCCTAGGTGCCACTTCTGCCTGCACCCTCACTAAATAAATGAGGATCCAAGGACTCATTCAAACCCACAGGTGGTGTGTTTGGCCAGAACTGGTCCTGGGGGNNNAGAATACATCAACTGCTTGTACCCAGAAGTGTCCTCTCTGCCTCCCCCACTCCCAAGGATCCCTGCTCACCACCTGTGATTTTCTGAGTAACTAAAGAGACCCTGNCCAGAGAGCTCTTGGCCCTGATGGTCTCCCTCTGTTACCCCAAATACTTCATTCCACACTAGCCCCTCCCCAAGTTAAACACTAGATAAGGGTACCCTGACTGTCTGTATTCTAGGCTCATGTTGGCATCACAGGTGGCAAAGTGTAGTGATAGAAACACAAGCTGTTAGTCCTGNGGACCTGCCAGTCACAGAGCCAGGGAAAGGAAGACCACCAACTCTCCCTGCTCCCTCTGGCCGTCTGCCCCACTTCATGCCAGGGGAACTTGCCNCATTGTGATGGTTTCTGTTAACTATCGACTGGACAGAATCAAGAATCGGCTGGGAAGGGAGTCTCAACAAGGGATTGTCTAGATTGGGTTACCTGTGGGTGGGCATGCCTCTGAGGGTAAATTGAGGCAGAAAGANCTGCCCTAAATAGACACTATTTAGTGGGCTGAGCCCCAGACTGAATGAAAAGGACAAAGAGACAGCTGAACACAGTACTTGTTACACTCTGTTTCTTGACTATGGACGCAGCATTCTCAGCTGCCTCAAGCCTCTGCCACCCGTGACTTCCTATAGTGNTGGACTATGTCTTAATTACTTTTCTATTGGTGTGGTGCGACACCATGACCAAGGCAACTTATAGAAAAAAAGAGTTGTTTATTGGGGGCTTGCTTACAATTTCCGAGAGTTAGAGTCCATAACCATCATGACAGCAGGCAGGCCAGGCAGGCAGGCAGACATGCAGGCAGGCAGGCATGGTGCTGGAGCTGAGAGATTTACATGCTGATCTACAAGCACGGGGCAGAGAGAGAGGCAAAGTGAGAATGATGTTGAAACTTCAAAGGCCGCCCTCAGTGACACACCTCCTTCAGCAAGGCCACACCTCCTAATACTTTCTAAACAGTTCCATAAATGAGACAGAGCACTTAAATATATGAGCCTATGGGGTCATTCTCATTCAAACCACCATACTATAGCTGGGAACTGTAGGCAAAAATGCAACCTTCCTTCTCTGTCTTTGCCCTGGGTATTTTTATCACAACAGAAAAAAAGTTAAGACACCCATCTCCACTGGGCTATATGGCCATGTTCAGCCTGGATTAGATAAGAAACTGTTGAGACAGAAGAGCTG
>LZPO01054713.1:191462-202971 GCA_001675575.1 Neotoma lepida
TCTCCTTCTCAGGCCCTACACCCAATGTGACACCCCCAGCCTCAGTGAGGGTGACCTCCCCAGCCCAATGCCCCTCAGATGTGGTACTGAGTGAAGGGAGCTTGGAGAGAATATTAGCTCTTGATTTTGAAGGTGTGAGGCTGTTGGCAGATGGGGGCCAGGGCAAGTTCTCTCCCTGCTTCCAAATGGCTCCATTTATTACCTGCTGAGAATTCATTTGACTCTCTAGTGGTTCAAAACTTCTTTTCATTTTCCTCTTTATGAAGAAACTCAATTCCTAACTAGAGCAGTTCATAGCTACACAATTGGGGCAAGAGTGGATTNTCTCTGTAACTCATAGCTGGGCATGCAGAAGTCTGGGTAGGGAGAGCCAGGGCCGAGGAGACCCAAGTCAGGAGAGGTCCAAGATAGGGGAGACCCAGGACAGTGAAGACTCAAGACAGGGGAGACACAGAGAAGGGGAGATCTGGGGTAGGGAAAACTCAAGCTGGGGGAAACCCAAAGATGGAAGATCCAAGGCAGGGGAGACCTAGAGAGGGAAGACCCAGGGCAAGGAAGACCAAGGGAGAGGAAGACTCGGAGTGAGGAGTCCCAGACTCCCAGGATCTCCCCCATCAGGTGTCTCTGTGAACAAGCAATGATCAGAACAAGCACTGAATTCTCCTTCCCATCTGAAGATGGTGTCAGATGTGCTGGACCTCCCCCTTCCTAGGACCTCACCCCAAATGAGCTTCCGGCCCAGAGCTACAGGGCTGCCTGTGCCTACCACAGGACCACACCTGACTGAATCTGTGGGTGTAACACCATCAGCCCTGAGTTTCTTTCCTGCTGAGCAGTTTCATTCACAACCTCCCACATCTGATGTGCACCACAGCTGCATTAGTCAGTGCCACTGCCACCCCACTTGGCAGCTAACACACAGAAAGCATCGAGAAGCTTCAGGCATTGCCCAAGACCACACAGCTCTTTAGCGATGACCTGTCTCCAGCACCACCTGCCCTGAGAGGCCCAGCTCAGATANGGTGTCTTAGTTAGAGTTTCTATTGCTGCCAAGAGACACCATGACCACAGCAGCAACTCTTACAAAGAAAACATTTAATTGTGATGGCTTGCTTACAGTTCAGAGATTCAGTCCATTGTCATCATGGCGGGAAGCATGGTGGCGTGCAGGCAGACAGGGTACTGGAGAGGTAGCTGCTACATGCTTATATGTAGGCAACAGGAAACAGACTGAGACACTGAGAGAAGCTTGNGCAAAAGAGACCTCAAAGCCCGCCCCCACAGTGACACACTTCCTCCAACAAGGCCACACCTACTTCAACAAGGCCACACCTCCTACTATTGCCACCTCCTTTGGGGGCCATTTTCTTTCAAACCACCANATATGGGATGAGGGTCAAGCCCAATGGGCCTGTTACAGTGATCTCAGGGGCTAAGCACACCACAGGTGCCTGGGTGNGAATGGTAAATGGAATAGCCACAGGACCTTGGCTNGTCCTGTAAGAGATGGAGCTTGGCAAGGACACAAAGGACAGTACTTGTTTTTACTGTGGNAGCCAGTAAATGAACTGGAAATGAGACTCATCTCAGTCAAACACCAAAAGTGACAGGGCTTGAGTCAAAGACAAAGGTGATGTAGGGTGATGGCAGCCTCTAGAGCAGGGGTTTTCAACCTTCCTAATGCTTTGACCCTTTAATACAGTTCCTCATNTTGTGGTGACCCCCAACTGTGGGATGACTCAGCCTTCACAGGCCTGAGAGCCAGCTGGCCCAAACTGGCAAGGAGAGCATGCCCATAACATACTTCCTGAGAGCCAANCACCTGAGGGCCTTGACNANGGCTTCCGAGTGGTGGTGTGAGAAGACCTGGACCAATGAGGGGGAGNCACGTCACATCAACAGATGCCTACACAACAGACCCCTCCCCGGGCANGGTGGAGGGTATATAAGGCTTGCCCNTTCCAGAANAAATTGAGCTTGTTGTTGGAGACCTGACTCCTTGCATCTGTCGTTGGTGCCACACCTTCTGTTAGGACCAAGTGACACCCAACCATATAATTATTCCCGTTGCTACTTCATGACTGTAATTTTGCTACTGTTATAAATTATAATGTAAACATCTGTGTNTTCTAATGGTCTTAGGTGACCCCTGTGAAAGGGTCATTTGACCCCCCCTAAGGAGTCATGACTTATAAATTGAGAACCACTGCTCTGGAGCACGCCTGGGTGGCCAAAGGTAGAGAACTTGGCTGGGGCTGTCAACTCTGAGCTAGNGCAGGATGAACCGATCTGAGGCTCAGACACAAAACAAGGCTTCAGAGTTTTAATAAATGGGAAAACAAAACTTTAAGCCCCAGCCCCCTGGGTAACTTTTCCTGGGAATTAATTTCTAAGATAAATTGTTTTGGAATTGCTCAGGCCATCTCTGCTAAGCCTCAATGTTTTTCTGATTAGACATTTTCATCTAAGCCATCCAGACATCTGAATGGCACCTCAATCCCAGCCGTATTGACATCTGCCAGGGTCCATGCTTTATGGGGAAAATATGAATTCCTCACCAATGGCTTTGCTCAAATTGAGCTGATTCTCAGCTAAATGAGATGTGGTATGTAGCCATGCAGGGAACATTCTGGCTTACCTCCACAGCTTCTGTCACCAGCAGGGATCTGGGTAGAGGTAAGAGGGTACCAGCAAGTGCTAGGTAAGGAGGGGACCTTGGAGACAAGGAGCCTAAACAAAGGAAGACCCATTCATCAGGTGGGGGCACAGAAAATTGGAGTTCTNCNGCTGCACGGGTACCAGCCTGGAGCCACAAGGTAAGTGTCAGAGCCCAAAGTCCCACACCAGCCTCCTGAGTCCATGAGCCACCCATCACCAAGGGAACCATGCCAGGGAGGCCATGTGGGGGCCAGCACTGGGGACATGCTACCCAGAACTCTGTACTCTGACCTTTTCTACTTTGGATGTCCCAGTCCTTAGTGAGAGAAAAATAACCACTAAAAATTGTAAAAAGGCTAAAGAAAAGTTGGCTTGTGGTATCATGCTCCGAGCCTCTGCATGAGCTGCCCTGGGGTGGTACTGCACCCAAGAGCACCCAACACCAACACAGAATCCCATGAAGCATAAATACTGGTGGATCTTATATATGCCTTGTCGCCCTCCCATGTTATCCTGGCCAGGCAAGCCTGCAGGGGCCAGTTTGCAGGTTTGAGAGAGCTGGTCTATACCAGCCTAACCTGGAAAGCCAGCCTGGGACCTCACAGTTCAAAGACATTCTNTGCCCNCCCCCTGGCCCCTAAGGCTGTCTAGTTTCCTTGCCCAAGCCCCACACTCTGGCAGGCCACACAGTATTGTCTCACCCCAAGGGTGTCAGTGTCCCGCACACCTGAACAGGCAGCACAGCACACAACACAGGGCAGCCTGGGCCATGCGCACACAGCACGGGGCCGTGCACCCCTGTGCCTCTGTTCCTTTTTAATGTTTGTTTGTTTGTTTGTTTGTTTGTTTGTTTGTTTTAGAGAGAATCTTACTCTGTAGCCCAGGCTTGCCTTGAACCTCAAGCCCCCTGCCTCAGCCTCCTGAGTATTGGGATTATAGGCATGTGCCACCACACCCAGTTTTGCTTTTTATAAATTGCGCTCACCACAGGAAGGACTTTGAGAGTTTATAACCTGGCCCCACTGCCAATGCACTCTCTCTCAGCTTCCTGCTCCTGCCTCCATGCGCCTTGCTGCCAGGCCTCCCTGCCTTGATGGACTCTTGTCCCTCTAGAACCGTGAGCCCAAATAAACTCCTCCAATTTTTTTAAGTGGTCACCATAGAGAAATGACGAAGGCTTGGCTGGCGGATACACCAGTTCCTTACCCTGACCATACCCCAGAGACTAGAGGAGTCAGAACATGACACTATACCCCCAAACCACATACAAACGTTGTGTGCATCCAAAATCCAAGGAATTAATTAATCATTTGTTCAGATTCTCTGCTAGCCTCCTGGACAATGGAGGGCAGCCCCTCAGGGAACGGGGTGTCTGAAAAGGAGCCACTGCCCTTAATACAGCTCTCAGTGAGGTGTGATGTAAGGTGTCATCAGGGCCAAGCCACTCTATGTTGAGTGTACCCTGTAACTCCACCCTNGGTATCTAATCCATCCCCCTCTTNAGAGGTGGGGTTTGACCATGAACTTGGAGATAGGAACCAGCAAGAGGCTCTGCCAAGAGGGANTGAGNNAAACATGAAGGTTNATGCACCATGAAAAACCCTAGAGTGTCAAGGTCTGTCCTACACGATCCAGGAGTGATGCAGAAATCTNACTCCCACTGAACCTCTCTCCAGGCCAGTGCCTTTTCCCCAACACTACTAAAAGNNCTGATGCNGTCCAAAGNGTGACCCTGAGACGTCTGAACTCNCAAGTGTTGGGTCAAGAATATGCAGGAACATTCAATGCAGGGTTGGGCAGGTCCTGCATGAGTCCGGGAGAGCAGCCTGCAGGGCGACCATGCCATGTATTATCCCTTCCTCCTAACACATCTGCAGGCCACTTACCACCTCCAAGAAACTTCTAGAATCTTTGCCTCAGGGACCATGGTCTTGTGCCTGTCAGGAGCAAAGTCTGCTCCAGGGCTCTCTGGACAGCATGTCCTGGGCTCCACTCTGGCATTCAGTTTCCCAGGGCTGAAGAACAGAAATCTGCTTCCTAAGAGCCATCCTAGAACTGGCTTGACCAGGGCCACATTGTAACCAACCTCAAACATTCCCAGTAAACAGGAAAAACTTTCATTAAAACCCACTAAATACAAATCAAATAAAGCCAGACAAGTTCCTTACTCCTCCTCACTACAGGAATGGCTACTTTCTAACCTAGGTCATTGNGAGACAGATAGATGATAGGCAGGTGGGTAGATTAATGATGAATGGGTAGATTTGTGGGTGATAAATGGACAATGGATGGGTGGGTAGACAGAGGAGCAGACAGACAAATGGATGGGTGCATGGGCAGATGGATAGACAGGTGGACAATAGATGGGTGGTGGGTAGTGGTCCCCAAGATTAGTAGAGGGTGGAGAACATGCTGCTTATGAACCCAGAGAGGAACATGTGGAAGGACTGACCTTGCCATCACCTGCCACCAAAAGTCTTAGAAGACCATGACTTGCCAGGGTTTGAACCCATCCTCCTGGAAGAAAAGACAAGATGGTGAGAGCCTTTTAAAACATGTTGGGAAAGAAAGAGACAGTGGCACAAAATTCTCCTGGTTATTGTTGGGACCTGAAGTGCTGCCCACTGTAGATGGGATTGCTGTGCCTGCCTGGGAAGGAACAGATGGCCCTCTCTGCAGTGCTATGAATCACACCCCAGTAGTAGGTGACGTACACAAACATGAAAGCAATGAGAAATAAATCATTAGTGCCGAGGTGTGCATGTGAGGGGTGCCTGGATGGGATGCAGNGATAATGAACCTGGTGCAGCCTCACTCTGCAGTATGCTGGAAGATTCTGGTTAGAAAAACTCTTCCAATNTTTATCTCAAGATGGATAGGGCAGGTAGGCACACATGATGCTTCCTCGGCCTAAAGTGAGAAATAAATATACACCTTCAACAACAGTGTTCATGGGCCATCCCTTCNGTGTGTGGAAACCACAGGTAGAGACAATGTGAGGGTGCCACTCCTGTCCCAACTCTGGGGATGACCACAGGAGGAAGGAGAGGTTGCCTGTCAGGGAGCAGGGCACCAACTTCTCCAAATGAGTCAGAGCTGCCATAGCACTGTAGGTACGAGGGCTCCTCAGCCAGCCAGCCAGCCTCCACCCAGCTGTATCCTCATCTACACAGACAGCTGACTAAAGGCCCACAGCCAGTGAAGCTGCTGCCTCTGCCTCAAGAATGGCTTTGAGGCTCCTGGCTCAGACAACAGTTAAGTCCAGCACACTNAAAAGAGTCCTCTGTCTACCCCAAAGCATCTTGGAACCCAACCCAAGGTGCTGGGTCTTTGTGAGCCAGCTCACAGATGCAATTCCATCGGTGCTGGGGTGTCTCTAGGGGCTGTGTCACCACACTCAGTGTAGACCTGAGAGGTGCCAAACATACACACCCAGAGTCCCTCAGTTGTCCCCAGCTCTGTGACTTGATCACATCCTGCTGGAAACAACAGAAGTCAAGCTTGGACTTATAGCCAACATGGACCTGGCAACTCAAACCAACTTCAAAATGCAGAAGAGAATAGTGAAAGCATATAAGAACACTCTGTATCCCTACTGTATGACTGACCTGTCTCCCTGATCCAGAGTTGGGGCCTGAAGCCCTGGCAGATGACACCTTGGGTACCAGTCCTCCACAATGTGGGATGGAAAGAAACAGAAGCCCCAGAGGTGAGGGGTTGGCAGATGCAGCAGTCTCAAGGTGGGTAATGGAATAAGTGTATCCATCCCACAGGTGAGGGGGTAGGCAGGTTTAGGAATTCCACAGGTGAGGGGTGGGCAGGTGAGCTATCCCCCAGGTGAAGACATGGACAGGTGCAGCAATCCACAAGTGAAGGATGGACAAGTCCATAGGTAAGAAGTAGGCAGTAAAAAAAAATGACACAATGACATTATGAAATTTGCAGGCAAATGGATGGAGCTAGAAAAAAATCATCCTGAGTGAGGTAACTCAGACCCTGGAAGACAAACATGGTATGCACTCACTCATAAGTGGACAGTAGATGTAAAGCAAAGGATAACCAGGCTACAATCCATAGCCCCAGAGAAGCTANGNAACAAGGAGGACCCTAAGAGGGATGCATGGATCACCCTAAGAAGGGGAAGTAGGTAAGATCTCCTGGGTNAACTGGAGAAGGGAGTAGGCAGGGGTGGGAACATGAGGGATTGGGATGGTTGACTTGGGGGAGGGACGGAGAGGGAGAATAATGAAAGAAATATCTTGATAGAGGGGGCCATAATGAGGTTAGAGAGAAACCTGGTGCCAGGGAAACTCCCAGGAATCCACAAGGATGACCCGAGCTAAGACTCATAGTAATAGTGCAGAGGGTGCCTAAACTGGCCTTCTCTTGTAATCAGATTGGTGACTNCCCTCATTGTTATCATATAACCTTTGTCCAGTAACTGATGGGAGCAGATGCAGAGATCCACAGCCAAGCATTGGGCTGAGCTCTGAAGAGAGGGAGGAGGGATTATATNAGCAAGGGGGGTTAAGATCATGATGGGGAAATCTACAGAGANAGCTGACTTGAGTTCGTGGGAGCTCACGACTCTAGACCAACAGCTAGGGAGCCTGCATGGGACCAACTTAGGCCCTCTGCATGTGGGTGACACTTTTGGGTGTCAGCTGTGTAGCTTGGTCTGTTGTGGGGCCCCTAGCAGTGGGACTAGGACCTGGCACATGAGCTGACTTTTTGGAACCTATTCTCTATGGTGGGATGCCTCGTGTCCAGCCTTGATGTGGAGGCGGGGGGTCCTTGGTCCTGACTCAACTTGATATGCCATGCTTTGTTGACTCCCATGGGAGACCTTACCCTTTCTGAATGGAGACAGAGGAGGAGTGGATGGGGAGGGGGAGGGGGAATAAAGGGACGGTGCAGGGAGGGAACAGGAGGAGAAGAGGGANGGGAAACTGTGGTTGGTATGTAAAATAAATAAAAAATTGTAATTAAAAAATGATAATAAAAAAAGAAGTAGGCAGATGCAGCAATCAGCATTTGTGTGCAGCCTTGGTCTCCACTGACCCATCCCCTGGACTTCAAGAAGTTCACAGTGAGTCCTAGTAGGGTGGCACATGCCTGTAATCCCAGCATTCCAGATGTGGGTACAGAAGGATCGAGAATTCAAAGTCATCGTCGGAAACATGACAAATTGGAGGCCAGCCTGGACAACATGATTCTCTGAATACATGACTACCCTCTAGTACACACACACATACATACATACACACACACACACACACACACACACACACACAAAATAAAGTTCAGTTGAGACTCAGGAGGAAGGCAGCATAACTGTTATATCCTGATGAATTCAACAAATTCATTACACAGAAGCAGTGGTGTGTGGGATCATAAGAGGGGTTCATACACTGCTGTGATGCCCAGGTTCCTTCCCATAGATGGCTTGAACTGTAAGTGTGTATCAAAAGCTAAGACAGCTGCCAAGACCAACACCATGGCAATTATATGTTCCTCGTCCCCCAGGTCTGGAGAGTCCCTGCTCCCAGAGCTGATGCAAGGCTGCAGAATGAGGGCTTTGAGAGGAACCCATTACTGTCTCCACACGGCATGGTATCCACATATTATACCATGAAAGGGCATCTCCAGGGTGGAGGCAAAACCTGCCCTTCTCCAAAACCAAAGGAAACAAACAACCCTACCCCTCACCTGGAATCTCAAGATTCTGCCCATGAAGCATTGCACTGAGATCCCTACCCATCCCAAACCATCTCAGTGACATGGACTCAGCTACGTGAGAGGTCCCATCTGGGACACTGACTCTGCACACCTAAGAGGAAGTTTTGTGCCTCTGGAAATCACAGTCAGGCCTGGCGGCAAGGGTGCCAGCCTGGTGGAGCCCCACACCCTGAGAATCTTGTGGCAGCCATGGAGACCTTCTGGAGAGATGTCTTGGGCAGGAGCCACCATGGCTCCTGTTTTCCTAGTGTTCTTCAACTTTTGTGGCAAATCTGTAAGCTTAACAGCTTGTTGTTCCTCAAACTTATTTTTTACAGTGGCTGCTGCTAAGGATCAAGGCAGGGATTGTGAGGATTCTGTGGAGGATCAGGGGACCCAGTAAACTTAAAAACAGATGCAGACACACACACACACACACACACACACACACACACAGAGAGAGAGAGAGAGAGAGAGAGAGATATTTCACCTCATGTCTGTGCCTGAAAACTTGCTAAGTTTGCATGTTTTTAAATGTTATGCAAATGTCACCACACTGCGCAGGACACTGCAGCTTCACCAGGTATTTTGTACAAATGAGTCTCATTTGTAACTATGCATCTCCAGATGCTGGGAGTGGTTGGGCCTGGACTGAATCTTGCATGGGTAATTTGGGTAAATTGCAAACTGCACAGTGCCCTCTACTGGTGAACACATGGACACGCAGGCACAGCGAGCTCTTTCCAGACTGGTGTCCTCCGGGTGGGCCATGAGCCCAGCAGGTGGCCTGTTGATACGTTCGGATTTACAAAGACANACACAGGAGTCCACTCAAGACACCAACTCCTATTTCACACACATGTGTATTCAGAAACCTGATCTTCTTCAATATATTATAATCTCAAGGTTTTGTGGATTTTTTTAACTAAAAGTTCTCCTTTTGTTTGTGTATTCTATTTTAATGTGGTGTTACATGGGATAGATATAAACTCCTCTGCCTCTCTCAGCTGGCCTGTANCCTGGGTTTCCAGGCTGGCAAGAGCATCTCCCTCCCTACTCCAATGCTAGTCCAACACCAAAAGAAACAAGCTTTACAAAATGTTTACCGTTTCTGACAATGCGACAGGCGAGAAAACCCCCTCTTGATTTCTGTTTCTTCTGAGGCCTGTCTTCTTGTTTTCCACCATTTGTGTGTTTGTGTGATTTGCCTTACAGTGCCGAATTACCCTTTGCTCCTATGGCATTATTGTTTTATAAATTAGGATCACTTCCTAAACTCGGGAGGGTAACTTCTTGTACATTCTGTAAACACT
The DNA here is from genome assembly GCA_001675575.1 of Neotoma lepida. NCBI lineage: Eukaryota > Metazoa > Chordata > Mammalia > Rodentia > Cricetidae > Neotoma > Neotoma lepida. The sequence continues at coordinate 201,152 of LZPO01054713.1, forward strand.
CCCCTCTTCTGTTTCCTTTTTTTGTCTGTTGTGAAATTCAATACTGGGGGTGAACCCCAGCCTCGTGCATGCTAGGCAATCGTTCTACCACTGAGACNCCCAACTCCGAGCCTTTCCTCTNGGCTNATGCTGCTCTTCNTGTAGACTTCCCACTGGTGTCTTTTGTGTCTAATATATTAGAATGCATTCACTGTTTTCCTTATGGGGTCCTGAACAAAGTCTTGCATGGGAGACCCTTCTCACACAAACCAGCCCCTCTTTCTTCTAATAGGATTGGGTTTTTTATGTGCTCAGCTCTTTCACTCATANTTTTTTCAGACAGGTGTGGGCCCTGAGCCCTTATTTCAGTCTCTAATAAGAGCCCTGATGAACCCAAATCCTCTTGTTGAGCCATCCATTCTGTGCCCTCATTCAAAATTTCCTATTAATTATTTACCAAATTCCCATGGATTCACCCCTGGCATTGTGTGTTCAAGCATTCTAAGCAAGAAAGCTCCGTGGTGCATGCATCTGGTAACAGAAGGACGCTGAGATGGGAGCTGCATCCCAGGCGGTGTNGGNGGAACTGCGGGAAAGTAGTNCTGGGGCAGCCCGTGACCCCTCATGGCTCACCTATTCCTCTGCACAAACTGCCAGGGTCTGTCACCCACCAGAGCCAGCTTCTGAACAAACTTCACACCCTTTCCAGAGGCAGCAACAGCCCAGTCTTGGAGGCCTGAATNGTTTCTTGGGTGACCACAGTCCTCTTCTGAGTAATGGCCTTGCCAAGTCACATCTCATCCAAGGAACAGTTCAATGGAGCCCCCACATGGCCCCACAGCACTAATGTCTCCTCCTCGATGCCCTGTTCCAAATCCCTGCTCTGCGGGCCTCCAGCTGCTTCCTCATCCTTGTCAGTGGCCCAGAGACCCCATTGTCCTACACCACCGACAGTACAGTGGCCTGCATGGTTTAGCCTGTGGAGAAGGAATGACAGTATCCCACTGTCTTCGGCAGTGTCACTGATGTGACGGGCTCCTTATACCTTTGAGAAAAGGGTCAGAGCATACCTATGTGGGGCTCAGCATGGGTCTGTACTGCTCACAAGCTGGGAGATGAACAAGCTGGCAGGCTCCTCTCAAGGGCAGTGAGCAAGGAGTTTGATGATGAATTGGTCAAAGAAGAAAAAGCCTTTCTCTCCTGCAAACACCCATGAGCAGATGCTTCACTGGGAGCCCACTGGCTGAGGAGCATAAAAACAGAGCCTAGTAGGGGTAAAACGACCGTGGTAGGTTTTTAGTTAGGTGCTTGTAGAATGGCAGATCCGTATTAATTACATATCTCATTTAGTGTAATATATCTAAACATTATCTTTTCAGAGGGGAAGAAGGCTCTGACCTTAGACAGGAAGGGAGTAGGCACAACTTGGAGAGTGTGNCTGGGAGCAGAGTTGGCACATCAGGGGGACAAGGCTGCTTAGTGTGCACTGAAGGGCACACTGGGTAGGAGCCTGTGTGATCGCCACCCCAGCTCAGTAATGTCACGTCCAAATTCTGGTGATTAGACAAAAAAGAGCATTTCTTGGGAACTTGTGAAGCCAGGTCCCCTNTATCAAGGGAGCCATTTCCTTATCACTGGCAGAAGGGACAAATGGCTACCTGTGGTGCCCGTTAGCATACCAAAGCCCATGCTGGCCTCCAGGCTCCCTCAGGATCACAAGGACCTGTTACACATTCCAGAGTCCAGGCTGGCATCCTGGCTCTTCTCACCCCACACCCCTTACCCTAAACTTCCCGAGCTCATGGGCTTCTCTTCCCACAGCTTCTTATGGTCCTTAAAAC
>LZPO01054713.1:218804-229385 GCA_001675575.1 Neotoma lepida
AAAAAAAAAAACTAACTGTGGGTGGCACCTTTCCCTAACTATGGGGGACTAGGTCTCCCTACATCTATTTACTTAATTATGACAATCTCCCCACAAACATGTCCACGGACCAATACGATGTAAACAACCTCTCTTTGAGACTCTTTCNCCAGGTGGTCCCATGTTGTGCCAAGTTGACAAAGCTAATCATAACACCCACTCTGTCCTTTCCCACTCCCTGATGCTCGAGTGGTGACTGAGAGGTGGCCACAACTATGCAAGTATTCTCAGACAGACCCTGAAGACTGACTCCCTCTTGGCCATGGACTTGATGGTTCCAGCTCAGGAGCTACCTTCTCAGCCCCATGGCTCAGGCAGATCACCTCGGGACATCCTTCTACCATACCTAAAGAGACAGTTCTCCACACATTGCAGATGAATAGTATTCTCATGTGGCCCCATGGCCCTCATTCCTGGAGTCTGGCTGATTGGGACCAACCCTGAGTAACCCAGGGCTCAACAAGTTGTGAGAACACAAAGGAGAAAACAGTGAAGGGTCATCTCCACACAGGCCCTTTAGGGCATGTGGAAACCTGAGCCTCTCAAGGGATGGAACAGGAGTTGAGCTCTCCATGACCACATGGTGGCACTCAATGGGAGGCCTACTCAGAGCACACCTGAGCTTAGAGAAGACTGAAGAGGCAGAAACACCACAAGATACCATCGGGGTGGCAGCGGGGGGGGGGGGGGTCTTTGGAGAAAATGTGATGAACTTCCCTTCCCGAAGATAGCATTGGCCAAACTATCCCACTCAGATGAAGAATGGACAGGGGTCTCGGAGAAGGGGGTGTCAGTCATACTTTTCATTACTGTGAAAGGACTTGCTGTGGCTGGTGGGTTCAGAACATTCAAGGTCTCTAAGCTCTGTGTTTCTGGGCCATAATGAGTTACAACATGGCTGAAGAACATGGTGGAACAAAGCTTCCTAGTGGCCAGGAAGTAGAGATCTACAAGGGAGCTGAGAGCAAAGGACATCTTTCCAGGTCCTGCCCTCCAACTGGGCTTCATCTCCCAATAACCATCGAATGGAGAAGTCATCAGTAGATTAAGACTTCTCAGTGTTGGATCTACTGGCTGGGGATGGAGCCTTTGACATACACATCTTCATATCCAAACCAAAGACTGGGGAGAGGGAAGGAGAGAGAGGTAAACACGGATCTGCACCGGAAAACCAGAGTTTATGCAGGTAAAGACCCAAAGTCACTAGAGTGTCCTTCCCAGGGATGTGGCAGAGCTGCTGCCGCTCCCCAGGAGAAGGATACATTTGTCACAGCTAGATCAGCACTCGTCCCCCTTTCTCTGCTTCTTACATTCAGCCCCTTCCTCCTCAATGTTCAGTGGGAGTAGAAGGTCAACAAGAGAGGGGGTGAATATGATCAAAATATATTACATACATATATGAAATTGTCAAAATATAAATTAACTTCTGGCAAAGAAAAATGAACAATAACAAAAAAAAGTGGACCAGACCCAAGAGAACAAGATGCTACATGAAAAAAGCCAGCAGAAGCAGAGGCAAAAAGCAGACCCCAGGCCCCAGTTGCTAGAATGGATTCTGAAATGTTGGCATGCTATGATGATTTAAGTGTTTCCCAAGGGTGCAAGCACCACAGGCTGGGCTCCCAGTGTGGTAGTATTGGGGTGAGGAGACCCCCAATGGGTGGAACCTAGGGGGGGATGATCATCTAGTCAGAGTACCACCCTCAAAAGGGACTGATGAAGGTCTGCAGGGCCGGGTTAGCTTTCTCAAGAATGGATTACTGGGGGAGAGGGCTGATTTTTCTGCCCCTTCATGGGCAGCTTGTCATCCTCATATGCACTTCCCCAACTCTGGGGCCAGCACCATGCCTCTGGACCTCCATAGCAAAATAAACCTCTTTCCTCTGTAAAGTGTTCCACCTCAGGTATTNNGTTATAGCAGTACAAGATAGATGACAGAATACCAGATGCTGACCAAGCTTCAAAAGGGGAAGGAGAGGGCATAGACTGGAGAAACATCCAAGAGATCATCTGAGGGCATTTCCTCTTTCATAAAGCTCAGCCTACAGGTTTGGAGAATTGTGTGAATCTAAAGTGGGATGAAGAGGGACATCCACCAATCCCATNACAGCAAGCCAACGGTGCCAGTCAGGACACCCGATAACCTCAAGAATCCTCAGTGGCAGAACAGGATCCTAGACCCCATGGATAGAATTCAGTGTACCAAGACAGATCAGCCCTGACTGGAATCCTGAGCCAGCTGCCAGGAAGACTTTNAGGATGAAAGAGAAAGAAAAGCAGTACAAGACGGGGAGCTCACCACCACGGGCTCCCAATGGGACCTCACAGGGACCCAAGAAAAGAAGATGAAGAAGCACCATTGTTGGAAAAAGGAGCCACANGCTGTAACAGTGACACATGCTGGCAAAGATGAGCTACACAGAGCTTATACAATACAATGGAAGCAGGCAGGGATAAAGCCCAGCAGAGACATCAAGCAGTGTAGCCTGAAAAGTGGTGTGGCTGGGGGGAGGGGGCTTTTTGAAGAGTCTATCAAGGGAACTTTAAAAAGGCTGGGGGTACAGTGCTGTGGTGGGGCACTTGCCTAACAGGTGCAAGATATTGGGTTCCATCCTGAGCACCTCAAAGAAAAGGAAAGGAGGGGAGGGAGGGAAGGAGAGAGGGAGAAAGGAAGGATGTGAAGGAGGGAGAGAGGAAGAAAGGAAAGAAAGAAGGAAGGGTGGATGGGTGGAAGAAAGGGTAGGAAGGGAGGAAGGGAGAGAGGGAGGGAGGGAAGGAGCGAGGGAGGGAGGGAGAGAGGGAAGAAGGGTGGGAGGGAATCACACAGGAAGTGCCCTTGGTAGGAAGAGAATNACAAAGACTCTGGTCTCCATCAGCCCCAACCACTGTGTGCTAGACGCCTACCTACGAATAGAGGGAAAGGGATTAAAAAGGGAGACACGATAAACTGTCTATTCATAGATGATAAGATCAAATTATCTATAGATAAAGTACGGGAATTAATAAGAGAGTTAAGCAAGACTGCAGAAGACAAAATCAATACAACAAAATCAATTCTTTCTACATAAGCTGCTACAAAATGACCATTCTAAAAGAAACCACTTACAATAACATTTTAACATAGATGAGATTTAGAAGTACATCTACTCCAGGCCAGATGACCCTGGACAGATTTCTGAAACTTCCTGAGAAGCATTATCGAGCAACGTGACAGGAGGGACTATCCTTTTCCACAAACCAGAAAACAGAAGGATGTCAATTCTCCCCTGGCCAATCTACAAAGTTAATTTTTGTGGTACCTGGAAGGCTGAGCCTCCAACTTGCATGAGAGAGAAAGGCATTAAGGACACTGGGACTCTGAGTNAAGGAGAAGGACCATGCAGTGTCCACTCTAGACAGATGAACAGATCCAGGGAGAAGCATGAAGTGGGCAAGACGGTATGGTTTTGCAGATGTCCACAGTGTGGTGGGTCCAGAAGAGAGCTGGCTGGCCCCAGCTCTGGCCACACCCCAAGCCTCACTCACCTCCTTACACATGTGAAGTGGTGAATTCTTCAGACTTTGGAAGCCACAGACAGGAATAACATTTAATTATGCTCACATGCAAAAGCCATATGCAGAAGGCAGGCAGGTTGTATCCTGCTACCAAGACCTCACTGGCAAGCACAGTCTACTACACAGCAAAAACATGCTCATGAATTACAGACCTAAACATTACAGATAAAACTCTGTGGCTANCATTTTCAAGGAATGGTGTAGACATGAATCCCTTCACCAAGGTGGAGGGAAAAGCTTTCCCTACGTGGGGAAACTACTGATGACCGCAACTACCAAACTGTGAGAGTGCACGTTCACCCAAAANCATTGTACAAGCAAAGAAAACCAATATCCACATCACACAAAGAACCCCACAAATCAATTTTTATATGAAAAAGAAAAGCTTCAAAACACAATGGGAACCAGGCAAGAATAGGAACTTCCCAAGGGGACAAACTTCCCAAAGGCCCAAAAGGACAGTGTCACAGAGCAGGGCCATGGTAAAGCCATCCACCACCTACAGGGACATCCACATGACTCTAGGCTGCCACACCAACTGCCATTGTCTCTCAGCCAGGTGCCTGTAAAGCTAGGAAGGAGGGAAACAAGGAAGGTGGATACCACCATGGACAGCTAAGACATGCACAGGGCTTGCAGAAAGTGGGTGAGCAAACTGACTTCACCCCCAATCTAGGCATCATTTCCTCCTTTCTACTCTCTTGGCAGGCTCTGAGGAAGTGAGAGCCCATGCTGGGTGGTGGAGTGGGTAGAAATGGTGCCAAATCGGCCCTCCAAGCCCAGATGCCAAGGCAGAGCCAAGAACTGAGAGCACAGGGCATCAGGCCAAGAAGTCTTGAGAAAGGAATCCAGGTCNGATGCNACTCAGACAGAACTCTAAGTGCCTTCCCNAAACCCACACACTACAGCTCAGAGCAAGAGTCTCTGGGGGCCTGGATAGAGAGTCCTCTTTCCNTCCTTCCCAACTNTGGTAGTTTGAATGTAATTGGCCCCCATAATCTCACAGGGAGTGGTACTGTTAGGAGGTGTGGTTTTGTTGGAGTGGGCATGGCCTTGTTAGAGGAAGTGTATCACTGTAGGGGTGGGCTTTGAGGTTTCCTATGCTCAGGATACTATCCAGTGTCTCAGTCAACTTCCTGTTGCCTACAAGATATAGGACCCTCATCTATTACTCCAGCATTACATCTGCCTGCATGCCACCACGCTCCCCACCATGATAAAACAGACTGAAACTCTGAAACTATAAGTTAGCCATTCCAATTAAGTGTTTTACTTTATGAGTTGCTGTGGCCATGGTGTCTCTTCACAGCAATAGAAACCTTAACTAAGACACCAATAGAGGGCCCATTGACAGAGCCAATGAGGACTTCAGATGCAGCTGTCATATTCCAGCCAGGCCCTGGAACCAAGCGNGCGCCTGGACCAGCCATGTCCTCATCCTTGAATCAGCATTGCCCATGGAACCTTGGCTCATTCCAGTCCCACTTCCCAGGTACCAAGAGGCCTGGCAAATGGACCAGGTACTCTACATTCTGATCCCAATGCAAGGATGAAGCCTGAGGCCACCACCTGCTCCAGAAGGTGGTACTTGAACCTCAGTCTTCCCAAGATCATCCCCTACTCTTGTTCACCCAAGTGCCCTCAGCATCCACTCATCTACAGCTCACCTTCTGCCCTCCCCTCATAGATCACATGATCCTAGCGTTCAGTGGGAGCAGAAAGGGATGACAGGATGAGAGAGGAAACAGCTGAGCAGGGAGTAGAAAGACAAGGTGGAGGTCCTCCAAAGCCCCCACAAGGAGAAGCAAGTAACTCTAAAGACCAGGGCCTCCAGGAGAAGCAGGAGTGTCCCCAGGATATAGGGAAGCTGGTTAGGAATGAGACTCCCAACTAAAGGTCAGCACACAGGGAGACTAAAGAGTTGGATAGTTACTCTTCAATCCCCTACTGCCGTTATGGCATAGTAGTAATATGCTGTTTATCACATCATGATGTTAATGTATCACAGACCCCATGCTAGATGACCTGAAGCTGTGATAAGTATATGGGCAGGTATGACACCAACAAGACACTCTCTGTGTTCCTTCCCAAGGAAGCAGGGTCTCTAGCATAGAGCAGAGTCTATCTTCAAAGTCTTTTGCTGTAAATTACCCTCCTGATAATTGGTCACAACAAGTGAATCAGAAACTACTTAGATGCCAAACTTCAGGTTCTAGTCTTGGCTTGAGGATTGCTGCACTCAGTTCAGTGGTATGTGTGTGTGTGTGTGTGTGTGTGTGTGTGTGTGTGTGTGTGTGTGTGTGTGCACATGCCCAGAGGACAACCTCAAGTGTCATTCCTCAAGTATCACCCACCTTGTTTGGGGCAGTCTCTTACTGGCCTAGAACTTACAAACTAGGCTAGACCAGCTAGCTGGCCAGTGAGTATGAGGATCCTCCCCAGCTCTGGGATTAAAAGTANGCGCCAACATACTTGGCTTCTTTAACTGAAGTTCTGAGGATCAAACTCATGTCCTTGTGCTCGAAGGCAAGTGCTTTACCAGCTAACCCATTTCCCAAGTGCCAGGTACTTCTTAAATTCTTTGGAAACATATCACCCCAAAATGTCCCNCTCTGGAGGTTATTAGGACCGCAGGTGTTGGGAGATGCTATCATTAAACATTCTGGCATGATAAACTACCCCTGAAACCAGCAGCCTGGGCAGGCTGAGAAGCAAGAGGCAGCCTGTCAGTTCTTGGTCTGTCACTTTCTGATCATTAGCTGGACAGGNAATCAGGGGCGTCGTGACGGGAATTCTCCACAGGAACAGGCCCATCCTGTGTGCAGACACTCATCTTGGACCTGGAGCAAAATCTTTTGGCAACACTGCTAGTTAACACTCTCCACTAATTATTCTGAAGTCCCGGTGCTTCCTGTCTGTCCGAGTGGATTATTGCCTGTTTGTGAAGTGGCTCAGACTCACAATGCGAAACCCAGAGAGAGAAGTGAGGACACATTTCCTGAACTACAAATGTTCCTGCTTATGTATGGAGTTTGCAGTGTTTAAAAATGAGTGCCCACCACAGGCTGGAGATGTAGCTCAATCAGTGGAATGCACAAAGCTCTGGGTTCAATCCCCCCACACTGCCTAAGCCAAGCATGGTAGCACACACCTGTCACCCCAGCACTTGAGAAGTAGAGGCAGGAGGATCAGAAGTTCAAGGCTGTCCTCCACTACTTAGTGAATTTAAGGCCAGCCTAAGATACATGAGACCCTGTCTCCGAAGAGCTGAGTCCCCTCAAAAGCATTTGAAGCATGCATACAATGGTGAGCCTGGGAGAAGCAAGCATGTGGTGTTGGGCTGGTTATGGTTTAAATCTGAAATGCATGTTGTCATCGTCGTTGTCCCCCTTCACCACTGGCTCACACTTTGAATGTTTAGTGATGTATCTGGGGATGTTTCAGAGCCCTTACAAGATGAATCCTAGCTAGAGACAGGAGGTGACGAAGGGCAGGACATTGAAGGTTATTCCCGCCCCGATTGCTCACTCTCTACTTCCTAATTATCTGACTGGAGGAAAGACTGATTGGAGTTCTCAGTTTCAGACCATCACAGTGGGGAAAGCACGGCCGAGCAGCTGAGTTCACGGCTGCAACATGTAGCAGAGGCTGTTCACATTACACTTGGACCTCTAAACAGACTTGCTTGGTGTGGTGATTTGAATGAGAATGGCATCCATAGGCTCCTGTGTTTGAATGCTCAGTCACCAGTGAGTAGCACTATTTGAGAAGGATTAGAATGGTTAGGAGATATACCCTAGTTGGAGGAAGTGTATAGGGGGAAATTATTAAGGCAACTCCACGTAGTTAACAGAAGGTTTATTTAGGGCAACTTACAGCAAGTAAAGGGGTTGGTCACAGGGTCCAAGAGAGGTGAGGTGCAGTCCAGCGGTGTTCTCTGGAGAACCCTGCCTGGTCTACTATCCAGCGTCCAGGATCCAGGAACCAAGCGGGCATGCACAGAAGGATCTCCGGTCTTAAAGGCTCCTATCTCAGCCCACCCCAGGGAGAGGTCCTAGGTAGGCGTGGCAGTTACCAGAAGCCTCAGTAGGGGTTTTACTTCCAGGTCAAAGCTGGAACTGCTGCCCACTACAAAAGTGTGTCACTAGGGGTGGGCTTTGAGGTTTCAAAAGCCCATGCCAGAAGCAGTCTTTCTCCCCTCTCTCCTGCCCTCCTTTCTGCTCCCCCTCTCCTCCATCTCTGCCTATAGATCAGGATGTAGCTCTCATCTACAGCTCCAGAACCTGCATGCATGCTGCCATGCTCCCTCCATGATGATAATGGGCTAAACTTCTGAAACTGTAAGCAAGCTCCCAAATGAATGTTTTCTTTCATAAGAGTTGCCNTGGTCACGGTGTCTCTTCACAGCCATAGAACACTGACTAAGACACTTGAAATTGGGACTTTTTAGGTCTTTGACTGGCAGGTGTCCTTGNGGAAGAGAGATGACTCAGGAAGCCATCNGTACGCAGCCACGTGGAGAGATGCANTGACCAGCCAAGAATGGCTGCTGCCACTGGAAGTAAAGAGGCAGGAGGGGCCATCCTACACCTTCATCCCTGCTACTCCTCCTGTCCTAGACTTCTGCTTCAGACTGTGAGAGGTGAAATGACTGTAGATTCATGTCCCAGTTGATGACAATTTCACAGCAGCCCGGGAAACCTGCACCAGAGCCAGTGGCAGGTGTACTTTGCACCTTCAAAGCATCCAGGGCCCTTCAACTAACCCTCCTGAGCCTTTTCTGGCTCTTGTAGATGCAATATTGGCTTGTATGAGCACCAAGGCCAATCCTATTGAGAAGCCAGGGGTCAAAGATACACCATGGCAGGACAGGGTGTGAACACCGGTTTGAAATAACCAGAAAACACGATAAAGGAGAAGGCATTTCAGACAAACATGAACTTTCAAGACCTGGAGCCACATGAGAAGGCAGACATTTTATTTCATTTGGAGTGCTGGACACCATCTAACCCTGTTCCCTTCTCCAAGCAATAACATAGATGACTTTTGTCAATCCTTTGCAAATGTGACTTCTTAACAAGTGGCCTGGCCCACTGCCCAGGTCGCTTTCAGATGAGTTGGATGCAGTGACTCGGAGAAGAGGGAAGGAGAATTGGGACATTAAGGATCTCTCACCCAAATGCAGGCATGGGTTCCCTCCTAAAAGTCTGTTTTATTGGGTCTGCTGCATCCAAACTCCTAGGGATCCTGGAGTGGATTGTCTCCTCAAACACTGTTGTAACTGTGCTCACCAAGTGACAGTCTAGAGGAGAAAGGTCATAGCACAGGTGCTGGGAAGGGAATCGTGTGAGAAAGTCACACTCTTTGGACAGGTAACTGGACAAGAGACACTATCCTGCCGTGGAGACCCTAAGTTGTAATCAGAGGTTTCTGCCCCACTAGCAACTCCCAAANACCCAGCAGCTGCTTCCCAAATAACCACAAAGAGGCTNATATTAATTATAAATACTCAGCTGGTAGCTCAGGCTTATTACTAATTAGCTCTTACACTTAAATTAACCCATAATTCTTTGTTTAGNCATGTGGCTTGGTGCCTTTTCTCAGTATGGCATTCTCATNNTGCTTCCTCTGCNTCTGGCTGGNGACTCCTGACTCTGCCCTTCCTCTTCCCAGAATTCTTAGTTTGATCACCCCACCTATACTTCCTGCCTGGCTACTGGCCAATCAGCATTTTATCAAACCAATTCATCTGACAAATCTTTACAATGTACAAGAGGATTATTCCACAACACTAAGTTACAAAGGTGAGTCCTAATCTGTCAACCAGTGAACANAGTCATCACAGCCATAGTGCTGACCCCAATAACAGGCAGCCTCCCTGGTCCTGTGTTTACACATGTATCTGACACAGAGAACACCCACTCACCTAGTGAACACAGTGACTCTGGGTGGGAAAATGGCATATTTTCTAATACAGCAGGATCAGGGCTGTCAAAACAAATGAGGTNAAAGTCTCCCAGGGAATGAAGCTAAGACTTACTCAGCCCAATGAGTCATGAGCCTTCNCCCTGAGGGGTGGGACACAGCTAAAGGGAACTTNATCCAAAACACCACCCGGGAGTACTTCTGTCTTTTTGGCCAGGACAGGTGGGATCTACCCTGTCAGTCTGGCCTTCTGCCCCTTGGCTACTTTCACACATAGCTGTCCAAAAGAGAAGAGGGCAGAGCACAAAATTTAAATGAGATCTCCCCGTGCTCTCAGGTGGCTTTGCCTCACAAGACAGACACAAACAGGGAAGTCAGCACCCTTTGGGAAGTCTTCTGAACTTAGAAAGGGCATAGGGACTGTCTTAGTTAGGGTTTCTATTGCTGTGAAGAGACACCATGACCATGGCAACTCTTANAAAGGAAAACATTTAATTGGGTGGCTTTTACAGTTCTNAGGTTCAGTCCATTATCATTATGGTGGGGCATGGAAATGTGTAGGCAGACATGGTGCTGGAGAAGGAGCTGAGAGTTCTACATCTTGAGCCACAGGCAACAGAAAGTGAACTGTGTCACTGGGCATAGCTTGAGCATAGGAGACCTCAAAGCCNACTCACACAGTGACANACTTTCTCCAACAAAGTCACACCTCTCATTAGTGCCACTCCTCTGGGGGCCATTTCCTTTCAAACCACCACTGGGACTAAAAGGAAGTGCAAAAAATACTCAGGGGACTCTGGGTGTGGCTCAGTCAGTAAAGCACCTCCCATACAAGCATGAGAACCTTACTTAGTTCAGATCCCAAGCATGTGAGTAAAAGCCAGATGTGGCAGCACACATCTGTAAGCCCTGAACTAGGGGATTGGAGATAGGAGTGTTCCTGAAGCTAACTGGCTAGCCAGTCTAGCTGAATCAATGAGCTCCAGGTTCAGTAAGAGACACTGTCTCAGTGGATAGATAGATAGATAGATAGATAGATAGATAGATAGATAGATAGATAGA
>LZPO01054713.1:229800-243624 GCA_001675575.1 Neotoma lepida
AGATAGATAGATAGATAGATAGATAGATAGATAATGGATGGATAGATAAATAGATAGATAGATAGATAGATAGATAGATAGATAGATAGTGAGGACAGGCTTTGAGAGGTGGCTTAGCAGTTAACAGCGCACATGCTCTTCCACAGAACCACATGTCAGGTGGCTCACAGCTGCCTGTAACTCCAGATCCAGGGGATTCAACACCCTTTCTTTCATCCTACTCATGTGCACATATCTGCACACAAACACACACACACACACACACACACACACACACACGTAATTTAAAATAATTTTTAAATCTTTTTTAAAAAAATAAGATAAAAAAGTTAGTGATCAAGGAGGACACCTGAAGTTGACCTTTGGCCTCTACATGCACACACGTATACACACACAAGAACACACACACAAACACACAAACCAAAAAAAATGCAGAAAAGAAGGAAGGGAAACAAAACATACAGGAAGAAGTCACCAAAGTCATCAAAATTATCTCCCTATTCCTGTTACCTGAAATCTACTAGGTGGCCTCAACTGGAGGATACATAAGCCCTATGGCAAANTCAGCATTTGNAGATTGCCATCTCATTACCAGTGTCGAGTTTAAGTTAAAAAACTATAATACCCCAGTGACTGGATTTGGTTGAGTGCTCACTAATTGAAGTTTCTTGTCAGAAAATGAAATAGCTTTGTGAAAACACCGACTTGTGTTTCCTGTTATTGTGGTTTTGTTTCCAACACCCAGCTGAGACTCGGTTAGCGTCCATTCTGCCCCCACTCCAAAGGAGGTTTATCTCACTCTGTCAGAACTTACAGAGTCGGCACAAAAATCACCTGTGAGCAAATGAAAGCTTGTGCTAATAATACATGTCCCTTTGCTAGAAAGGAACGCACAAGAAGGGTAAAGAGGCTTTCAGGAAAGTGGGGTGTCAGTGTTGGGTGTGTGAGTATGTATATGTGTAATTGTGCATTTATGTGTGTGCTAAGCAATGTGCATATGTATATTGCAGTATGCATGCATGCACCTGTCACTGGGCAATGTGAATGTGTTTTTGTGTATTTATGTGAATATACACTGAGCTGTGTGTGTATGCGCGCGTGTGTGTGTGTGTGTGTGTGTGTGTGTGTGTGTGTGTGTGTGTGTTCTAGACAGTCTGTTATTGAGCAGTGTGTGTGTGTTATTGAGTAGTGTGTGAATGCTTGTGTGCACATGTGATGGGCTGTGTGTGTACTGCACATGTGAGTATGTGCTAGAAAGAGTGTGTGTGTGTGCGTGTATTGATAAGCAGTATGATTCATTTGTCAGTAAATGAGTGTGCCCCAGACAGTGTAATCGAGTTCATACCCTCCTAATGTGTACTCTCTGCATCCAGGGAGGGAATCCACAGAGCCACAGAGGGAGGTCAATTCTCCCAAAACAATCACTTAAAGCTGGTTTGTCTCCTGATTAATTGGAGTGTCCTTTCTCCTAAAGTCCCCATCTGTCTGCTTTATGTGAACAGGTCACTTAAGCCTCTGGGATGTTTGCGTCTCTTGTTTTTCTACTTTGTCTGTATTTATTGAATTCAAAGATCCTCTCCTGTGTCAGCTGAACGACTTTCCAANCTGCTAACAGGAAGGCAAGGACATTCCAGCCAGCCAGGCCGTGGACAAAAGGGACGCTCAGCCTTCCCACTCCTCTGCCACCCTTGTCCTCATCTGGATGCCTCAAGGGAACTCAGGCAGAGCAGCAGCTACGTGGGGGATCTCAGAAGACTCATGACCACCTGCCCATGCTAATTTGTGGGTGTCAGAGAAGTACAACCCTAGGCTCTAAAACAAAATCTGAAAACAGGAGCGCTGCAACCATCACACCCTGGGTAAGGTGCTCATGCAGTCACAGGCAGTGATCATCAAACANTGACAAACCCAAGCATCCCACAGCAGCCTCATGTCAACCATCCCCACAGCAGCCTCATGTCAAAACAGAAGAATGGAGGTAAGCACCTACAACTTAGAGGGAAACCTTCACGCTGCCCAAAACTGAGTATATCCTCACTCCTGCAGGAAAAATCATGAGCCCACCAGGAAGAGGTGTAGATGTGCTCTCCATGGGACAAACAGATTCAACTAGCCAAAATGCAGGGAATGTTTGACATCACTAGAACCCTGTCAAAAAGTCGAGGACAGGAAGCTCTGAATCCCACCCAGATGAGCCCAAAAGGACCATGAAGACTTATCCAGCCTGGGCCAGTGGGAGGAAGAGCACATGCTCACAAGTGACTGGGTACCAATGGTAAGGGCCTCTTAGAAATGAACTGGACAATAAGTCTTTATTTCGTTTATTTATTGAGTGTGTGCTTGCACATACACGTGTGCCTCAGAGCACATGCGGAAGTCAGAGGACAAGTTGCAAGAGGTGGTTCACTCTTTCTACCATGAATGTCCATCAAGGCACCCCATCCCAGTCTGACCCAGTCCTGTGCCAGTCTCTCACCTCCCTCTGCCCAGGTCCTGTCTGGACCTTCTGACTGGCAACCAACATCTCTTGCTCAGAACAGCCTCTCACATGTAGAACAGCCTGTTTTTCAGAGAAAGCTGGGCCATAACCCCTGAGCCTCCAGTGTTTCAGTCCAAGTGTTCTTCAAGGGGTTATCAAAACACAGGGACCTATCTTTATCATACATACCCCTGTGCTGTGGTGCTCTGGCCTTCATAGGGAGGACATCAACAACCCTTCAAGAGGTTATATACATCCTGGAACAGGAATTTGAATATGCAGGTAGCCAACTCAAGAAGGTCATATCAGAAGTGGTACCCTAGGCAGTACAGGGAGGTGAAGAAAGAAAGGAAGAGAGCCAAAGACTTCCCAGTCAGGCAGGACTGATATATAGAATCTTGTAGGGTGTGAGAGAGCCCAGGCAGAGCACCTGCCTCTAAGAGCAACCTCTCTAGGGGGAGTGAGCATGCACATACCAAGCACAGCAGGTCTTGGTGCAAGGCTGCTTCAACCTAGAGAGGCCTAGTGGCTTCCCTCAGACAGGCAAGAGTAACTGCTAGTATCCAACTGGAATATTGTCATTCTACTGTGTCAGTGATGCNCCTAAGCTCTCCTCATAGCTCTTAAAAAGCTACTCTTACGCCTTTGAGGTGCCCCTGGAAGANGCACCTATCTGGCTTGGCCTCAGCTCCCCCTCTACAGACATGGGTCATGCCCCCTCCTTACCACTGCCCAACTCACTCATCATAGGAGACTGAGGTCCAGCTTCCTGGGTCAAATGCTTCCCAAATACATCAAACAAAGTAGATGGAGCCCCACAGCACATCTACGTAAATATTTTACACATCTACACACAGTGGGTAGCTTTAGAACNCTCGGAGCCTGGGGACCTCCAAGAAAACTAATCCCTGTGTATTTTCNCCCCTGACAAATTATTTATAAGTAATTTATGAGAACATCCGTTCTCAAAAACACATACTTAGATCCCAGATGTGTCCTTGAGCAGAGCCAACTGTGCATGGCCAGGCTTCGTGGACACGCGCACCCTCACATTCAAATGTCGCAGATCAAAGCCAATTATCCTGAGCTCCCTTTAGCCCCCTTAATAACTGTTCATTGTTCGCTTCTGTGTCATCCTTATGAGCTTTGGTANAACCGTTAAGGATGCATTAACTGAGCAAACCACTAGCTTCCACCAACCGGAAGTCTGAAAATGCCTTCANATAAGTATCTGAGGCCTGTAGAAGACACTTTCCCACTGTGCTGTTCCCAACAGTGGCTAACAATGCCTTCCTTTATGACTTTCTTGTNTCTTGTAACTGTAAAACCANGTTGCCCNTTCCACCTTGAAACATGGTNTGCAAGACAACCTGAATCTGTGTTCACGAGCTCTGGTTGCTCATATTTNTCTCAGAAAAAAAATCTCCCATTCCCACTGAGGTCAAAGCTGTGGTTTACATCAACACCTCCTCCACCTTGAGGGATTGCACTCTCAAGCTGTGAGCTAAGATATGTCCTTCCTCTCTGAACGGCTTCCCATCAGATGTTCAGTGATCAATGAGAAAAGGACCTAATATGAGTGACCACAGGAGAGGACACGATACATAACATAGGCAAAAACAGCAGTGGTATGGGGGGAGGGGAGACAGTGTGTCATATAGACAAAAGGTACAACCCAAATACTGAACCCACTTCAGTAAATCCACATGTGCCGAGTAACAACCCACACAAGTTAATGACAGGTAAATAAAAATACTTTGAAATTTGACAGAGAAGCAATGCAGTAAAAGAACTAATCCACAACTCAGTCTTGAGATGAACAAAAAAAAGAAACTATAGAAATAAATCACATTGTTAATAAGATTGATTAATAACTATACACAGACACAGCACATGCTTCTCCTCCAAAATTCACAAAGAATTTGCAAGTATTAATCACAGATAAGTCGGCAGGGTAAAAAGCACAATACTTTCAGAAGAGATATACTGCATATCCTACTGTCTGTGTAAAAAAAAAATAACATTTAAAACATCCAGTTTTATGTAATTCAAAAATATGTGTATGAATAAGTCAATGAAAAGGAAATCAAAATGTTGGGCAGGAAAACAGAAGACAAGTCCTGTGAAGGGCAGGGCTGAGGGATGTCCCAGGTCTCAACATCACATTGTCAAATAAGAAAAGCAGAGGAAGTCAGAGGCCAGGCAGTAGTGGTGCATGTCTTTAATCCCAGCACTTGGGAGGCAGCGGCAGGTGGATCTCTGAGTTTGAGGCCAGCCTGGTCTACAGAGTGAGTTCAGGACAGCCAGGGGTACATAGAGAAACCTTGTCTCAAAACAATAAAAAGAAAGAAAGAAAAAGAAAGGAAGGAAGAGAAAAGCAGAGGAGACCTCAGNACCCAATCTGCTACAGTTGCAAGGAGAAGCAGGATCCAGGAGGGAAAATGCTCCTGTCAGTTATGGGAAAACTAGAACTTCTACCTCTGTATCTTTGGATGAGCCAGTGAATGTTCAGAACCTCTGAGATTCAACAGCAGAGGAAACGAGGCTGATGCAGCTACGACGCAGACTTAATTATGGAAGAACACCACGGAATTCGGTAAAAGGCTGATATATAACAGAGTGTTCTGTAAAGCGTTCACGTGGAATCTTAGGATACCCTGCATGCCTCAGAGAATGCATGGAAATTGCAGGGAATTGCACAGATTCTGGGGAAGGAGACTGAGGATGAAGGAAGCGTGATTGGGCAAATAACAGGACTGAATGAAAATGAAGACATTCCCACTCCTAGTTATGGTTGAGGAGAAAGGTTTTATTGTAGATATGAGGGAGAGCATAGCCGGAGACATCTGAAAGGGTCCAGACTGAACATGGCCAGAAGAATGAACCAGGCCATGGTGGGGGCAGGTGAGANGAGGAAGAAAAAGAGGGAGGAGAGAGGGGGCCAAGAGGACCAAGAGAGCACATGAGGGGTTCTGGAAAGGTGGCTCAGAGGTTAAGAGCACTGGCTGCTCTTCCCGAGGTCCTGAGTTCAATTCCCAGCAACCACATGGTGGCTCACAACCATCCGTAATGAGATCTGGTGCCCTCTTCTGGTCTGCAGGCGTACATGCAGACAGAACACTGTATACATAATAAATAAATAAACCTTTAAAAAAAATAAAATAAAATAAATAAGAAAGCACATGGGAACCAAGACAGCGTGCAGTCAAAATGGCTGAGTTATATAGGATCAGAAGTTGGGGGAAGGGAAGCAAAGCCCAGCCCCTGGGTTCTCCAACTTCCCAAACACTGAAGGTTGAAGTGGTTGAAGGGAGGGGCGAGTTGAGAAGTGATGGGAGGAGCCACAGGTACTGAGTGAGACTTGTCCTTGACAAGCACAAAGCCTGGAAACAGAAAGCATGTCTTCCAAAGCATGGAAACAGGAAGGGTGCCCTCTAAAGCATAGAAACAGGAAGTGTACCCTCTAAAGTACAGAAACAGAAAGTGTGTCCTCCAAAGCACAGAAACACCCAGTGTGCCCTCTAAAGCATAGAAACAAAGCGTTAAACAGGAAGCAAGCCCCTTTACCTGAACCCAACCCAGCTCCTCATCCACTGGATACCAGGGGCAACAAATCCCCACAGCCAAGCTGTGTGACATTCCTGACCAGAACAGGCGATAGACCAAGCCTTGTAGACATACATTCCCAGCATCCTGCAGGTACGTGCAAACCCTAAGGTCTCCATTCTGCCCCACCCCCAGCCTTTCCAGGAGCCTTCCACACACTTCCTTGCTGCTGGTTTCACTTTACTGCTTTCAATAGAGGGAGATCCTAAATCCACCTCTGAAAGTCTACACTGAGTTCCTAACTAGGGCCCAATCCTAGAACCTAAGCCACCAGGCCCACACTACAGAGTGTGTCCTTCTCAGGAGAGTTCCATTTTATTCCTACAGTGCAGGCAATGCACCATTGAGAGCAAGCCTTTAAGACATAGCACCACTGGCAAGATGGCCGCCCATGCCAGGCTCAAGAACAAAACCTAGTGAGGGTACAAGATACTCAGGTACCACCCATAGAAGGGTACAGGGAACCACACATCACAACTGAGCCATGAGCTGAGACAGCAACTACATACACTTAAGTACAGGNCACCCAGACAGTTTGGATGAGACATCTGGCAGATAGACACAAGAANGTCAATGCCTAGAATAGACAAGAGGTTCATGCCGGAATCTCCATCACCCCTCCAAGAGGATTTTCTGAAGTTCTATCCCTGAGAGCTAAATTCCTGAGAATCCTTCATGAGTCACCACGCATGGGGACTGAACAAGTAGGTCAATAGCTATTGTGGTAGTTTGAATGTAANTGGCCTCCATAATCTCGNAGGGAATGGCACTATTAGGAGGTGTGGCTTTGTTGGAGCAGGTATGGCCTTGTTGGAGGAAGTGTGTCACTATAGGGATGGGCTTCCAGGTTTCCTATGCTCAGGATACCATCCAGTGTTTCAGTCNNTTTCCTATTCCCTACAAGCCAAGATGTAGCCAGCACCACATCTGCCTGCACTCCTCCATTCTCCCCATCATGATGATGATNATGGACTGAACCTTTGAAACTGTAAGTGAGCCATCCCCAATTAATGTTTTCTTTATATGAGTTGCCATGGTCATGGTGTCTCTTCNCAGCAAGAAAAACCCTAAGACAATTATGTTTCTGATGTCACAACTCAGACTTAAACACTTGGCTGATGGCTTCCAGCAGATATCAGGGAAGTCAAGGCTGAGGTGAGAAGGGTCTAGAGAGGTGATAGCTCAGAGTCCCCAGCAGCAGGAAATATGGTGGGCAAAAGGCATGGAAATGGCATGGCTGGGGACTCCAATGGCCTGCATCACTGAGAGATGTAACGTGTGTGTTCACAGAGGCTTCACCACCCCATAAATCCCCTACCCAAAGTGAGGTCACCCCACACAGCAAAGAGACCTGCTGAGGAGATGAGGGTGGGGATGACTTTTCACCCATAAGCTGAAGTTTGTTTCCTAGCTCCCTGCATGCCAACCTCTATTAGGTGTGGTGACAACTAACCCAGATCCATGATACCATTGTGATGTCACAAGGAACAGAAGAAATAATTCCTACTGTTTATCCCAGACCACACACACACACACACACACACACACACACACACACACAAACCTCCACAGCCCAACACAAGGATATTTTTTACAATGGTACAGGACACTGGAAAGCCCAAAGTACCCTGGCCTCTGTATGGACAAGTCCTTAAGTACAACCCAACCAAAAGTGCCCACACCCCAAGCTTGCCTCTGCTGTGTTCACAGCCGAACAGGTTCCTCTACCTGGTGGTGCTGCAGGAAGCCCAGCCACCTAGATTCGTCCTCCACACCACTGAGTTTGGGCTGTGGATGAAGACGACCAGTATGGGGGTCCANAGAGGTTTCCTGGGTGAGATCTGAGCTTGCTTTACCCAGCAGGGCTGCATTAAGAGATGACTTGACCATGTGCATGGTTACCAGGTATTTGGAAGGGTCTGCACTTGGCTGTGCAGTGTGCTTTGATCTGGGGTGGGGGGGCTTTTGGCTCGCCCCTTGGCATTCCTATAAAAGCCCTTTTGAAGAAACAAAAGGGATCAGTGGACATTGATCCAGGTCCTCCCGAAGCTATCCTGTGTTTCTGTCTGTCCTCTCCACACTATAAATTTCTTATCCCTCTCTCCTCAAGAGCACCCTGGGAAAAAGTAGGGGCTGGCCTCCCACAGACCAGTTCTTCTCTGAAGCTTTGCCCAAGAGCTGCCATGCCTGGGAGGCCACGGACCTCTCTGAGAGGCCCCAGCACTCCCCCAACATGTTTTTACNTCCCATCTGTCCCTAAGTGAGCCTCAAGCACTCTTTTTTTCATGATTACATCAACCATATTATTGCCAAACTGGTCCGGATGGGTCTTTCCCACAGGACAGATGCTCTTCATGGGGATGCTGACAGAGACACTGTACTTCCAACATTCTGTATGACATGTTCCCCAACAGGACCTGGCCATGTGCAGGCAGCATCACTCTCATTTACACACACACCTCTCCACTCGCCTGCACTCAGCTGAGAGGCTACATGTCTCTCCTCGGGCTACATGTCTCTCCTCGGGCTCCACAGTGAGTGTTGAGGGATCTGCCTGCTGGGCTCTAGAGGGAAGTCTCCACACGGAAGCTTTTCAAGGGGGCTCTCGAGCTGTCCTTGCAGAGCATGGNTGTTATCACATCCATCAACACCACCCCTCTTTGGAGAGACTCATGTTCCCTCCTCTGACATCCTGAGCCCTCCCCCTGGTTGGACCTTCAGCCTAACACAGGACAGGACAGAAGCCCAGGCTCTAGACCAGTCTCTTGCCTGCTCCCTTGTGGCAATTTATTTAACTTCCTCTTGCCTCAGTTTCTCCGAAGCAAAGAGGTCNTGAAGGTTTATCTGGCAGTTATGAGGCTCTGACAGGTCAGTCAGAGTGGAGAAGGCAGAACCAAGTAGTCAGCACCTAGGGGTGTCTCTTCCTTCCAGCCTTCCTCCAGGCCTTGAGGAAGACTAGGCCCTTTCTGTGTTCATAAACCCTTCGGAAGGAGCATTCTAGAACACTGCAAGGACCAGCCCCTCCCTGCTTCTGCCCAGGGCAGCAGGCACCAATTCCAGACAAGCTGGGCAGGAAAGGAGGGCNAAGGCACGGGACCTTCTCTCGGGTTTCCTCCTGGACCTAGATCTACCACCAGGATGCTGGCCCTTAAGCAGGCCTAAGGACTCTCACAATGCTTCCATGGGTCCAAAAACGTAGCACTTCTGAGCACAGGGCCGAACTAGAGAGCCCACTGAAGCCCCCGCGCTGCTGGTTCGTGTGGGACCCCCTGGGCATCCTATTTGCCATGGCCGCGTGGGCGCTAGTGCTGAGCTCTATGTGGTTCCTGGTCCAGTACCTGCTTGCACCATCTAACAACTTAATCTACGCCGTGACCAACGGTGTGGTCTTCCATCTGCTGGCCTCCCTGGCGCTCATGTCACACCTACGGACTATGCTGACCGACCCGGGCTCCGTGCCCTTGGGAAACCCACCCGGGTCTGACACAGTGTCCTACTGTTTCATCTGCCGCTCTGCCATACCAGAGAGGGCTTACCACTGCATAGTGTGCGGACGCTGCATTCGGAAAAGCGACCACCACTGCCCCTGGGTTAACAACTGCGTGGGTGAGGACAACCAGAAATACTTCTTGCTCTTCACTCTGTACATTGGGCTTATCTCAACCCACATTCTGCTCCTGCTGGGCATCCCTATCCTGCTCAGCCACGCCCGGGGCGAGTGGAATGCCAGCAGCACCGTGTCCCCATCTGGCCCCATCCTCTTCCTCTTCCTAGTGGCCTTGATGGGCTTCCTCTTTGCCTTGGTGATGCTCTGCAGTCAGATGTGCGCCATCTACAGAGACAAAACCATAACCGAGATGCTGTACCAGAACAAGCGCTCACAGGGCAGACGGTCCCTGTGGGCAAACATGAAGGCCATTTGCGGCTCCCGAGTCTCCCTAGCCTGGCTCAGCCCTTTTCATACCCCAGAATGTCACAAATCGAGGGAGCACCACGATCCGGCCTAAGTCACTCATAGGTGCCTGGATCAAAGCACAACAGCACAAAGTGGAACAAGCTAGCTCCCCGAAGGAAACCAGCAGGGCAGAGTAAAAAGTAATATACCTCAGATTTTCTGAGCAAGAAAACAAGACAGCATGCCAGCTGTTGGAGAAAACCCGAGAAAAGTGCTCTGTTGTGTCCCCCTGTGGATTTGGAAGTCATTAAATGCATCCGACCACGAATGAGTGTCTTGAGTTTGGTGCCCACCCTTGTTAACTGCTGACTGTGCATGCTAAAGTAATCACACACTGCTAACCTGCTTTCTGTAGTGAGTCGCAGGCGAGTAATCTGGTTTTGAACCATCTTTGCATTCCTAAGTCCAGTTCCATTGTAATGGTATGGGGTTTTTTTTCTCATTGTTTTTTGTTTTCATATTGTTGGATTTTATTTTAGTTAGGGTCTTTGCTTTGTGGTTTACGAATACGCCCTAGCTTTATTTTTTTAATCTGTTATGTTTATTTACCTATTTGGGGGATACACGCATGCTATCGTGCATGTGTGGAGGTCAGAGAAACTGCTTGTGGGAGTCGGTTCTCCTCTTCTACCATGTGGACCCCAAGTATCACACTGGGATTATTGGGGTGATGGCAAGTACCTTTACCTGACGAAGCATCTTGGTGGCTCAACTTTGATTCTTTCGTTGGCTTTGTATATTCACATTTCACTCCAGATCCCACTAGCCCCTGGNAATGACTGGGATAGCTGGGGGTTACACTTTATGATCAGGCTGTACAAGATCAGCCAAAGGTTCCTTAGAACAGGGAGCAGAAATCACTAAATATAACTTCTGTTTTAAAGTAAGGATGTAGAGGTCCCCAGTAGCTGTAAGACATGACACTGAGGCTCCTAGTGCCTTAATCTGCTGTGCCACCACATGACACTTCCTGTGACAAACATATCAACATTATACCAACACCAGGAAGTCTATATGGGTGCGACCCTCCAACCCGGAGCAGACACCACCATGGTACAAATGTGTGCACATGTAACTCCGTGAGGGCTCATGTATCCAGCACCACACCTGCACGGACCTGCCCTTTTATAGGTATCCCCCCTCCCTTCACCAGAGCAAGCACTAAGACCTTCTACATCTCTGTGGTTTTGTCATTTCAAAAACACTACGTAAGTGGAGTTATACAGCATTCCACCTTTCAAGATTTTTTTAAATTTATTCATTGTATTGTCCTGAAGATTCATCTAAGTTTTCCCTGTGTTAGTAGTTGGTTTTTATTTATTGATAAGTATGATCAGCTCTGTGGATCTACTGCAGTTTTGGTTATCTGTCCACAGAAGAGCTTTGGGGTTTTTCCTAGTTTGCACCTGTCATACATCCACAAGCTGCCCTGCACATTGTGTGGAGGTTGTATGTGTGTGTTTCCATGTCTCTGGCATCAATACCCAAGGTCACTCACCGGTCACAGAATGGGACTTGTTTAAGCCCTGCAGTGCCTGTTTCCTGTGTCATTCACACCTTATGTTGCTGCCAGCAGGGATGAGGGACATGTCTTCTCCACACCCTCTCAGCCTTCGGTGGTAACACCAGGCATTTCATTTAGCCTTGTGGGTGTGCAGTGACACCTCAGGCAGTTTCCGTTTGTGTTTCTCTACTGGCTAACGATGAACTAACCCTCTTTTCCTGTGCTTGTTTTCTAACTGTATACCCCTTCAGAGAAGTATCTCTGTGACTTTTGCCTGTTTTCTAGTTGGTTTCTTGGGTATTTCTTTGTGCTTTGTACAAGGCTCCGCATGGCCTCTGTGAGTTCAGTCACTCCAGCCCATGTGCTTGCTGATGGGCTGTCTCTCTCTCTCACCCACTGGCTCACTTTGGCACAGTATCAGATTCACTCCGATCCGGGAGGGTCTGTTCCTAGTTTCTCTAGTATCCCCATGGTCCCGGTATCTGTCCCTCTGCACACAGCCCTCTGTCTTGGTTACAGCTGTTGCTGGAGAAATCTTTTACATGTTTTTCATTTACATTTTAGAGTAAGCTTTTCTAAGTGTAGGTAAGTAAAGAAATCCACAGGGAATGTTGATAGTATGCAGGAGTGGGGCTGAACTAGACACCTCTGCCTTCTGCTCAATTTTGCTTTGAACATAAAATGACTGTGAAGAAAGATGAAGCGATGGAGAGATGGCAAACCTGATGGTCCAAGTTCAATCCCTAAAACCCACCTAAAAATCTGGCTACTCGATGGCTCACATCTGTAATCCCAACTGAGACAGGAGATAGAGACAAGAAAATTGCCCAGAAGCAGAAGTACATGGGCCTGCTATCCCAGAGTATGCAATGCAGGAGAAACAGGAGAGACTCTGCCTCAATAGTGTGCAAAGAGAGAACCAGTTCCTGGAAGGTTGTCCTTTGATTCCACATGTCCACTGACACACATGCACCTGCACTCATATGCACAAACACACACGTGCAGGCACACAATCAAACATAAAAAAAAAATTGGTCTGGAAAGATTGCTCAGTAGTTAAGAGCACTCATTTTTTTATTAAGAAAAATTTTTATTCATTTTACATACCAATCAAAGATCCCCCTCTTCCCTCCTCCCCCCTCCTCCAGCCTCCCCCTCACAATCCACCCCCCATTCCCTCCTACAAGAAGGTAAGGCCTCCCATGGGGAGGTACATTTAGTAAAGGCAGGTCCAAGCCCCTTCCCCTGCATCATGGCCTGTCTCTTATACACATCTAGATGTGTATAAGAGACAGATTCTGATCCTACTGCCAAGGGGTCCCTTAAGCAGATGAAGCTATACAACTGTCTCGATATGCAGAGGGCCTAGTCCAGTCCCGTGGAGGCTCCACAGCTGTTGATCTAAATTTCGTGAGTTCCCACCTATTTGGTTTGGTTGTCTCTGTAGGTTTCCCCATCATGATCTTGATGCCTTTGCTCATAGAATCCTTCTTCTCTCTCTTTGAACTCCTGGAGCTCAGCCTGGTGTTTGGCTGTAGATTTCTGCATCTGCTTCCACCAGTTACTGGAGAAAGGCTCTATGATGACAGTTAGGGTATTCACCAATCTGATTACTGGGGTAAGCTAGTTCAGGCACCATCTCCACTATTGCTAGTAGTCTAAGCTGAGGATCACTGGGGATTCCTGGGAACTTCCCTAGGACCCAGTTTCTCCCTATCCCCATGATGTCTCCCTCTATCATAGTATCTCTTTCATTGCTCTCCCATTCCATCCCTGTTCCAGCTCAACCATCCTGTTCCCTTATGGTCTCATCCCCCATCCCCTACCCTCTATTGCCCATCCCTAATCCCCAGTTTACTCATGGAGATCTCATCTATTTCCCCTTCCCAGGATGATCTATGCGTCCCTCTTTGGGTCCTTTTTGTTAGCTAGCTTCTCTGGAGCTGTGGGTTGTAGTCTGGTAATCCTTGGCTTTACATCTAGTATCCACTTATGAGTGAGTACATACCATGCTTGTCCTTCTGAGTCTGGGTTACCTCACTCAGGATGATATTTTCTAGTTCCATCCATTTGCCTACAAATTTTATGATGTCATTGTTTTTCACCACTGTGTAGTGCTGCATTGTGTATATGTACACTACCACATTTTCTTAATCCATTCTTTGGTTGAGGAGCATCTAGGTTGTTTCCAGGTTCTGGCTATTACAAATAATGCTGCTATAAACATAGTTGAGCATGTGTCCTTGTGGTATGATTGAGCATTCCTTGGGTATATGCCCA
>LZPO01054713.1:253576-269151 GCA_001675575.1 Neotoma lepida
GGCTCCAGCCCAGCACTGTCTGTCTGCAAAAACGAACCATAAACCATCTTTGGAAAGATTAGAGATGAAGCCGCATTAACTCTGCACGGCAGAGTGAGAACATAATGAGATCAGAGGATCATCCTGGAGGTGAAATCTCTAGGTTCCAAAGCCCCAAACTTCCCAGCTGCAGCCAAGCTTGCAAGGAGACTGGGAGGGGTGGTACTTGTCAATGGAGGCTGCCTCTGGGGGCNAGACCAAGAGGGATATGACATTACAGACAGGTAGACCTGTTAGTAAGGAAGGACGTGTGGGGGCTCTGAAAACAAAGGTACTTCAGGGTGGAAACTATAGCCTCAATCCCAAAACACTTGAAGGATTATCATTTTAATCATGAAATTATACAGCAGCCAGGCCCAGCTTGAACTGAGCCCCTTTGAAAGTGAGAGGAGCAGAAACTCCACAATGGGTGCAACCTGACACCTGTCCCAGTCAAGAGCCCCAGGCAGCTGCAGATGACAGGTAAAACAGGCAAGGAATATGGATGGGTTCAGAGCATCCAGATCTTCAGGTCCCCCACCTAGGGACACACATCAGAGTGAGGAGGGAAACATGCCTGCCACAGCAATGAGGCCTGATGGTCTTCCCAGGGTGGCTTGGCCTGAAGAATTCTCCCCTCTAGNCTCAGAAAGCATCGTCTGATTCTCCACGCTGATGTTGTGGTTTGCATGTGAGTCTGAGAGCTAACCTGGAGCCCTCTAAAGCCCTCTGAAGCCCTGTAGTCAGCTTCCTCTTCCCAAAGCTGATGGAGTACCCTATTGCCACTTTCCCTGCAGACATCCTAGTCCACAGCAATGGGCCCATCGCCTCGATGCCCACAGCCACTGTCACTTTTAACAGCAGGACAGCTGGATTCAGAGTACCAAGGACTCAGGCAAAGCAGAGGGGATGGTCCTGGCCTTGCTGCTGTTACTCATTCTCAAGAAGGCAGNCCCTCACCTATACACAGATCTCTTCTCCACTGTGTCGATGGGTGTCCATGCCTCTGAGAGTCTGAAAGTGTGTGAAGCAGGAGGGAACGAGGTGAGCTGACACCTGCCGTGCCTAGAATCCTGGCCAGCCAATGGTTGCCTTGAACCTCAGGGCACTTCCTCACACTGATGAGCAAGTGATGCCCAGCATATGTGTGGGCAGCCCCTGTAGGGTGCATCTCCCCAGCCTGGGAACACATGAGTCTTTGGGTACATCTGAAGTTACCTAGCACAGAGGACCTTTCAACACACCAAGAGAACAGGAGGGCCTGCCTACCTAGGCAGTATCCTGGTAGACACTGGAGAAGCCAGATCATGGNGGTACAAGGAAGGAGCGTAGGCAAGGCGGGGCTCTGGCTATAGCCAGAGGAAGGTTAGAACAGATGTCTGGCTCAGTCTATGTCACATTCACCTGTCTGATTCTCCTGTCCAGGCACATAGAGAAGCTAGGTGTAATGTAACACCAAGAAGATGTGTAGGTGACAAAGGAAGAAAGATCCCCAGAGTCCAGAGCTCAAAGCTGAATGAAAAGCAGAGGACACCTCAGCACGGCCCAGGGCTGGGCTTGAGGGCCACATGTGCACCATAAACAAGTCACATGCCACAAGAGGACAACATGTTTGTGCTAGGGCAGGGGTCTTGAGTGTCCACCTGTGGAAAGCACTAAAATATCACTGGTCAGTGTGAGATTCATTCTGGGGGCTGAATTTACACTGGCCACAGACTTCTTCCTGGGGGCCACCAAGGGTTCAGGTTAAGCCCTGGGGAGCAGAGCTTGGGTCCTCACAATACAGAAATTGAAGGAAGCTATTTATTGCACAAATGTGTACATGTGAATGCTATCTGTGCAGACATACACATATGTGCACTCCCATGTGGCTATCCATGTCCACAAAGTAGGATATGCTAATATAAGTATCAATACTTATATTGCCAATTAAAGAGAAGAACCAAATGTGGTGTTGTGTAACTGTAATCCCAACTCATAGGCAACTGAGACAGGAAGACTTTGAGTTCAAGGCCAGCCTGGGCTACAGAGCAAGACCAAATTGTGGGGGCTGCAACACCCTTTTAGTGGTTAATGCTGGAGGAAGTGGTTAATATCTAAAAGTAAAATTAAAAAGAGCAAAAGAAAGCAGGTTCTTACCTCATTGCAAAATTCACTTCCAAATGGCCCAAAGGCTTAACAATAACAAACATTTATAGAGCTCTAAAAGTCAACATAGGAGAGTAGCCCACGGCTGCAGGGTAAGGAAGGCTTTCTAAAAACCCCAGAATCACAAACAACCGAAGGAAGAGACGGCACATTCTGGGACATTGAAATTCATCAAACAGCATAAACAAACGGAAGGCGCAGGGCACCAACTGGGAGAAGATATTTGTAACGCACTCGGCTGACAACGGATTAGTGTCCAGAATGTATAAATAACTCCACCAAACAGTAAGAAACAGACAAATCACTTGTGATAAAAAAAAAAAAAATGAGCATCGGATCTGAATATGGACGAGGAGTGGAGCTGGTGAGCTTGGAAGCATCCAGTATCTAGGTGGATGCAAAGTAAAATCACCTGTAAAACATCTCCACTCATCTGTCACCAGTCCAAAAATCGGAGGCATCAATGGGGATGTGAGCAAGCTGACCTCAGGACTGGACAGACTAGCTTGGATCCTTCCCTAGAGCTATGTGAAACTGATACAGGACGGGTGTCCCTACAGTCCTGTGACTCTGGGGACTCATGTCCCTATAAGCAGTTTTCAGGATCTTCCCACCTTCCAGCATCAGTGGACAAAATGCAAACAGCACACAGGATCACTGGAAAGACTCTAGCAGGCTTCTCTGAGTCACCCTGAGGGTCACATGGGTAAACAGTGAGACCTCTGCCCACCTAAAGAACCCCAGTGTGGCTCCCTCCCTGGATCTGGTCGAGAATGTTCATCAGGACAGTTTTATTAGCTTTACAAGACATAGAAGAAAAAAACCTGACAGTAGCAGGAGGTTGAGGATGTCAGTTGTGGTACGTTCAGATCCCAGCATGCACTCAGCGTGAGGGTTCTCTTGGAATTCATGTGTTATGGTGATTGGTGCTTTCCCCACAGTGGTTCTTGCTGGGGCAGAAATGTCATTTTTTTAAAGGTCTTGGAAAACACAAAATTCAAATGACATTTCCCTAGGAGGGTAGAAGAGGAATGAGGTGGGGAATATCCCACTGGGGGCCTAGAAATCCTGGGGTACTTGCTTGCTTCCGTGGTTTAGACGGAGTACTGAATGCCCAGGTGATCACTTTCAATTCTCGACACATCTCTGTCTACTTGGGTAGTAAGGCATGGTGGAGTCAACTCTTCATGGGCTAATAGGTTCTCCTTCGTTCCCTATCATGGCCAAGCTCTATTGTCAACTTGACTGAATTTAGACTTACCTAAGAGACATACCACTAGGTATATCTTTGACTGAATTTAGACTTACCTAAGAAACATACCGCTAGGCATATCTGAAGGTGTTTCCAGAGAGGTTCTGAGTTCTCTCCATCTCTCTTGTCATTCTGTCTGTCTTCTCCTTGTCTATCTAGCTATCTATCTCTCCATCTGTCTGTCTCTCTATGTTTCTCTGCCCCTCAGCATCCTCTCACCCTCAACATCTAACAACCTGATTGTCCTCTGTCCCCAGAACACCAGCAAGCAGCTCACATTGTGAACACTCCGATNGGGCAAAGCTTTCTGTGAGTTACTAAAAACCAACCAATGTCCTTTTAGAGGGGGAAAAAAATATTGACTGCTGATATCTGCAATAATGAACCCCAGCAAATTACACAAACTGCGTCTGGATGGCAGCTTGACAAACACCCCTCGGGAGAGCACCGAAACGCCCGCCAAACTCATAGTAAACATTCTCTCAAGACAGATTGGAAATCACTTTGGGGTGAAGTCTAAACTGCACAGGCATAAAAATGACAGCCGATGCAGTTGGGATTACACGTTTGTGAACTAATTCTCATATAAAATTAGAATTTGAGGGCTCGGCAGCAACGCCGCACGTTTTCATCGTTAGCAATTATCTCGTAGCCTGTCTCAATCTATACGCCAAGCCTCGTTTGCATGCATCTCGTAAGATGCTGCGTAAGGGAAATCGGCCCTTTAAGAAAACAACTTGAGGAAAGCTTATCTTCTTTAAAAGCCATTCTGTGGCAGGTTGAGACTGCGGAGGAGGGAGGGATGAGAAATTGTCTCGATCTTAAGAAACAGTCCGACGGTTGCAGAACGCTGATGGAAAGAAATGTGTCTGGNCCGTGTTAGCTCAGGTTCAGCATCCTGCACCTGCTTGCCACGGTATTTCAGCNGCCCTCAACAGCCAGTGAACTGCTCTCTGCTCTAACCTTGGCGTTCAGCCTCGAGGCTGCCTCCTGGTGGCCAGAGACCCCAGTGCAGGGAAGGAAGAAAAAAACTAAGTGCCACAGGAAGCTAGCAGCTCTCTGTTTACCCCTGCTGGGTTTTCATCTGCTTGGTTCAGACAGCACTGCTTAGCAACTAGGCAGTGTGACCAGGCTTGACGAAAGTGACAGGGCTGCCCAGCACAGAATCCTGTCTGGGTAAGGTAGTGCATACGGCTGGTGCAGAGACTCCACGAAACACCTCAGTACTCTGAAGCAGGCTGGACTGCTGAGCTGCAAACCCAGGGTTGATCAGGTTCTTGCTTTGTTGTTTATCNGAANCTGGCTTAACTCACAGTGTGTAGATGCTAGGGAGAGCTGGGCTCTTCTGGACTGAACCCAGGGNAAGTGAGAAAGTCCCTAAGACCTTGAGCCCTCCTTGACTAGACTCCAACCCAGAGACGAAATGTGCATAGCAACAGCCACTCATTCTATTCCACCTCAAACTCAGCTCTTAAGACCCAGTAGAGACACTTTTGAAGACAAAGTTGTCTTGAGATTACCGCCCTGACGTCAGCTCCATAGAGCAGGCAGCTTGAGTGACCAGCAAGGGACTCAGAGTAGCCATGAGTGTCCCCAGTGGAAGCAGCAACCTGAGGTCTGGGGCAGTGAGCACTCAGGATAATGCCACCTCCCTCTAGGAGCTTGCCCCATCTGACCAGATTGCTACACAGCCTGTGACAGCCCAGGGTGGGCAAGAGACACAGAGAAGAGACCANAGCATCTGCAGAGCGAGTTTGCAGACTGCCAAAGCAGCTTCACCTCCTTCACCCGAGCCCAGACACCAGTGCATCTGAATTCTCCTAGCCGGCAAATTGTCATCTCATAAATCAGTGTCACCAATAACTCAGAAATGCAGCCCCTTTTATTAGTCACTGTGTCGGCATTCACAAATAATCTGTCACAACTTCTTACTGGAATAATGTAATCACCGTGCAGTAATTAGGCGCTCATTATGTCATCACAGCGCACGGCTCTCCTCAACCCCCCTCCAGCGACTCTCATTGCAGACGGTGATTTATTTTGTTTATGCACAAAATGTATTTCTACAGAGAATTGTGATCTCTGTTTGGAGTGTAACAAGATACAATTTTTAACAAACATATCAATTACTTATATAAAATACTAAATTTTTCTGAAAGATGGCCCACTCCCCAACCCAGGAGACAAGGCCAGGAACGAAACGGGAAAGTCTTCAAAGTTGTTTTTAACCAGTGAAATCCTGGATGGGAGGGGCAGCCTTGGGGAGTTCTTCTGCTCAGCTGCTGTGACAGTCAATGTCAGAAGGCGGATGTGACATGCACTACCCAGAGCACAAGGAGGGTTGCCCAAGAAGTCCACTGTATCCAGCATCCATTCAAGTTGTAAACCCAGCAGTACACTGGGGCCCTCAGAGATCAAACACCTAGAAAAGGACTCCCAGGGANGGTAGGAGACCACACAGCCTCCTCGGGAATCCATTTACTAGGACTACAATCCTCCCTCTTGCTCTAAGGCACATACCGACAGGCNGTCCCAAGCCCTGATCATAACTGAAGTCCAATTGAAGCACCTTTCCCACTCACTCCCCACCGTTAAGCTGAGAGCTGAGGAAAAGTGGATTGCCATGTGCCTTCCCTAAGCAGCTGGCTGGCTGCAGGGTTGGCATCCAGGAAGATAATGAATAGGAGCAGTTCCTTGGTGTTGGCTAGGACACNGAGTGTTAGGAAGGGGCCTCCTTTCTCTTCCTTTCTCCAGTGGATCACTGTGGACCACTAGATAATGTGTTCATCCTAACAGATGTTTGTTGAGGTGTTGACAAGGAGGGAGGTGCGTAAGGCTAGGGATGTGTCACTGAACGTGTTTCTGTCTAGTCTTCACTTCTGAAGCATGGGACTATCCTATACAGTTATACAAAGTAAGATGGAAACCAAGAAACATATATACATATAAAATATAATACAAATAGAATCCCTGGGCCCAGGAGCATTTCCAATATACAGTAGAACCACACAGACCTGAGAAATCCATGTGAAGGAGCCACATAGACCAGTGAGGAAGCNATGTAAGGGAGCCTTGAGGAACTATGAGGAAGCCATGCATAGGCTATTGTCCGGGGCAAGAACTCTGAGATGCTCCTCAGCTAGGAAGCNGAGAAATGGGAACTCAGGAAGGGTGCAGCATAAGATATAAGCCTCAAAGATATGCCCCCGTGACCTATTTCCTCCTACTAAGCCCCTCCTACTTTTTATATGCCCGAGTCCATCAACTGATTTGGTCAGAGCCCTCTTTTTTTTTTAAGCTTTTATTAATTTATTATGTATAGTATAGTGTCCTTATACACATCTAGATGTGTATAAGAGACAGATAGTATAGTGTCCTGTCTGTACATATCCCTGAAGGCCAGAAGAGGGCACCAGATCTCATTACAGATGGTTGGGAGCCACCATGTGGTTGCTGGGAATTGAACTCAGGACCTCTGGAAGAGCATCCAGTGCTCTTAACCGCTGAGCCATCTCTCCANCCCAGTCAGAGCCCTCTTGATCTAACACCTAGAGAAGTTTCTTCACTAATCTCCTAGGTGTTTCTTAATCTCAANTTGATAGAATTAATCATTCCAGACAGTGTATGATAAACAAAGGAGTTTAGGAACCCAGGCACATGCCCTGNGGTGCAGGCAGCTAGCTCCTTGTATGAGTCCATAAGGCCCCAGGATCCACCATGATGCCAGATGATGAAGCACACTCATTTCTATCCAGCACTTAGGTCCCTAAGAGCAGAGTCCTACCCATCACAGAGCCCAGAGGACAAGATACCAACTCCAGGCACATGCTTTGAATGAATGAATTAATTAATTAATGGTGAGTGACCAAGTCTTTGGGGGTTCTGAATTTCCCAAGCTTTGGTTGATTCAAGTACAGAAACTGCTGGAATATGAAAGGTATGATGAGTTCACTGNTCATTATTCCTAAAACCTCCCCCTCCCAAGGACAACACTTCTGGCCCAGGAATGACCACCCCAAGTATCCCATGCACCACCTGCCCATCTCAGATTCAAAGAACTCCTCCCTGCTCCTGCCCAGCCTTCTTCCCAAAGTCCTCCTCCTTGTCCACCTGGTTCTGGCCCTCCTTTATAGGAAATCACGGAATACAGACAAGTCCCCTAAACCCACATAAATGGCTCAGCCAGACCCATGGCCATAGCAGTGTTCTCTCCGGACAGGCCATGCAATCTCTGTAGTCCACAGCAGGTGTTTCCAGAACCCTAGAACATCATTTTGTTATGTCTCGATGAGGCCCAGCCGCACCTGTAAACCACATCCTGTCAGATCTCAGCACCTTGGGATAGCCTGTGCAGCCTGCCCAGTGGNTGGACAGTCTGTCAAAACTATCTCCAGTCTTCAATCTGAAAGCAGGAAGAAAAAAATGCAAAATGACCACAGAGCATCCAGGGATTCAGGCTCAGCCAGGGACATGTGGGCCAGGGGCCAAGGGCAAGAGCTCTGACAATGCCAAACATGAACGGAACATCCAGTCTCCTTCAACTGGACAGGAGGGAATGGCCCAGATTGCACCCACCATAGTCTTTAGGCAGCAGAGCAGCTGGGATACCCTCCTCGATGGCCACTGATGCCGCATCCAGCCTGGAAGCAGTGCCAGGCATGAGTGCAGCCATGTCCACGGGCTTCCAGACGGCTCATTTGTCTTGATTATCTTCTCTTCACGGCTGCTGCCTAGCCCAGCCTCATTTCCAGCAGATTCCTGAGGCCAGAAGAGGGCTTGAAGGAAACTAATCAAGGAGGGCAGCTGCCTCACCCAGCCAGGCCTCCACCATGTCAGCTCTCCCGGGGCAANAAGAACAGATGAACTGAGGGTATGTTCTTCCCACTGCTGCCCCAGGAGGCCTGGTTTGGGGACCACCCCAGGGCTGACGAAAAGGCAGTGAGGAGGAGGAGAAGATTGAAGGGACCTCAGCCCTAGGATGTCCTGTCAAGGAAAAAGGCTCAGGCCATGGGGACACTGGGCAGCATGGCATTCAACAAGGGCCCCGTCAGGGCAAATTGGAAATGAAGATCTAAGCTCCAAATCTCACTGGTGCCTTGAGGGCAGGAAGTGTCAACTCTACAACCCAGATCCGGGCAGCTCTCCAGCCCTGACTCCCTCTGCCAAGGTGCTGCTGAGCCTCCACCCATGGCCAGGGTGGTCAAGGACCCAACTGGCTTCTGAGCTCTGCTGTTAGCTCAGCCACCAGCCAGATTCTGGGTTTGCTAAAGGCTGTGGAGAAGGCAGGCATCACCCTCCTTCCCGGAGGCAGGTATGTCTCCTGGCTCTGGTTGCTAAATCCCTGGGAAGGNTCTCTGCNTAGAATCCCAAGGAAGCCAGGGTCAAAATACTTGGGGTCACAGTCTACCCTGGAAGAGGGAAGAGGCCACAAAAAGAGGAAGAAGGAAAGATTCAAGGAAGGCAAGAGAAAGNCAGCTTCCAACAAATCCAGCTGAGCCCTGAAATNGCAGAGGATCTAAAAATCGATGCACTCGTGGGAATTTCAGCTATATGTACGGGTGTGGTTTCCACCCCTTAGGGAAGTTTGCACCCCTGAAGGGTCTTGTCTCTGTTTTGCCTAGTCCTGTGTCTGTCCTAAATTTCTGAGCTCTGTCTAAGAAGAGCTCTGCCTTAATTTCAATAACCATGGCCAATGTCAATGGCCCAACACTAACCACTGAGGAGGCAGAGTCAAGGAAAGTAGTATAGTGCAATGACATGACCTGTCAAGAGGACAGAAACACACTGCAGATGCAGCTCTGGGGTGAGTGCTCATCTAGCATGTCTGAGACTGGCTTCTAACCCAGCACCACTTAAAAAAGGAAAAATAAAAGCCTGCCCTCCGGTTCACAGGTAAAGGTAAGTAAGAAATGCATTCTATACCCAACTTTCCTTTACAAATTACATCTGGAAGTTCTCAACTTGTGAATGAAGAAAAGTGGGTCTTCATGAGACAGGTAGAGGGTGCTGGAGCAGGAGTTCAGCACTGTCACACATTGTTAAATACTGTTCACTGGCCAGGTGTGATGGTGCACGCCTTTAATCCCAGCACTCAGGAGGCAGACAGGTGGGTCTCTGTATATTTGAGGGCAGCCTGGTCCACAGAGCAAGTTCCAGGACAGCCAGGGCTACAAAGAGAAACCTTGTCTCAAAAAAACAAAACAAAACTGTTTGGTACTATTGAANGCTGTGAGAACTGTTTTTGTGTGTTTGCCTCGGTTGGATGGTTGGATCTTTTGTAAGCCTCCTTTTAACGTTTTCAATGAACGACTGAAACATAAGAACAGGCACTTTGGTGGGGCCTTCCCTCACGCATTGTGGCCTTAAACAGAGGATTATTGGCCAAATAGCCAGGGGACTGCCCCCATGTCAGCCCAATTGCTTTGTATATATTATAGATGCCTTGAGGAAACTATGTTGCAGTCACAGCTGCCTGCTGTCAAAACACAGCTTTAGCTCTAAAGAGCATTACCTAAGCTGTAACTGTTTCAGGCACCAGACCTTGTTGCCATAGGAGGCCTCTGAACTCTAAATGATCCAGTANCCACCTCACCGGGACCAGAGGAAGAACACTCCTGGTGGTGCAACAGAAGGGCTAGGCTATAAATGAAACAAATGTAGTCTTTCATTTGCTTGAGGGACAGCGCTGTGATTGGTGCAAGCACAGACCTTCATTTGCATGCAGGTCTGCTGTGGTCCAGAGAGCCGGTGTCAGAGTTGAAAGGTGCCAGCCCTTCAGAGAGGGTCAAGCATAGAAATGACAGAGCACAGAGGCAGGGACCAAAAGGGATGGTAGAAGTAAACAGGAAGTGACGTGGGGCAGAGAGCAGGGGCTGAAGAAAGACAAGGCAGTGAAGAGCCAGAAAAGAGAAATTGACAGATGCTGTCGCTGGAAGAGTTCCAGGGAGCTCTCAACCTTAAGGGCNGANAGTTTCAGACACAGTATACCTGAGGACTGTGACACTAGCCGTTGTCAATGGCTGAGGGTTCTGGCATTCTAGATCCAAGACTGGTAGCACTAGCCACCAAGNTCTATAATGCTAGTCGCCATGAGACTGAATATCCCAGTATAGGAGCCCATTTGGAAGCTGTAGCACTAAGCAGATGATTACAATAGCTTCAAAGTGCCTGGCGAGCAATACACNGCTGACCTGAGTACATAAAGCCATGTGTCTCCAGCTTCTAATGCCTGGAGCAATAGGCTCCTAGCTCTCAAGGTCTGCAGCTGTAAGCNTGTGGGTTTGCCAGCTCAGCTCCTAGGCCTTGGACACTAAAGGGCCTGAGANTGATATCACTGGAAAAGCTTCCCCTCACTTTTCCACTAGGTTTGTCTGGACAGAACAGCTGTCCGATAACGTTAACAGAATTACAGCCTTGTAGGAAGAGGGGAGGACAGAAGTGGAGTGTGGCCTTCTTGCAAACTCCTAAATCAGAGTGGCTCTGGGTCCTAGCCGTCAACAGCNGTCGCATAACAGCAGGACACAGCTGAGCATTGCATGCACCCTGACAAGGAACTCAGAACCCAACCATGAGGTGTTCTTTCCTTCCCAAAATAGTAAGTCTGAAGCCCGTCAGGTGTCTGATCTATCTGCTCGCAGGAAATTAGGGACAGGAGCGCATGCCAGCAGCCCTGCAGGATGTGACCATCAGGATCCAAAGGGAGGAAAGTCAGCCAGCCAAGAGCCTCTGATTCTTTGACAAATTAACNCCATGGGGGGAGGGGAGAGTAATGACTTACATGAGACTGTGTGACATACTACCCAACATGGGCTGTGGACCAGAGCAGATCTTCTCAGAAAGCATGAGCCTGGACATGTGGGTCCTGCTAAGGTGTCTTTGTATAGAGCAATTGCAGACAACTTTCAGTTGTGAGGATAAAAATGTTTCATCTTTTAGGATACAAGTGTAACACCTTCTATGTTAGATGAGCCAGACCTGGCTCNTCCCTGGAAATGTTGTAACTGGACCCCTAGGGTCCAGGCTGGGAAAGTATGTNNTCTGTGGGCTCAGGGATGAGGTTTTCACTNAGAAGAGTCTCCATAAGAGGAAGATTCTTAGGCTGGGGAGAGGGCTCAGTAGGTAAGATTACTTGCAACAAGCAAAAGGACGTGAGTTCAAATCCCCAGCACCCAACCCACGTAAAAAGCTGGGCGTGGTCTCATGCCAGCCTGTACTCCGGAACTGTGGCAGAGCGAAGAAGATATGAGGATCATTGAGGCTTGCTGACCATCAGGCTAGCCCCAGACTCAGTGAGAGACCCTGTCTTAAAAGAATAAGGAAGAAAATGACAGAGTAGGACACCTGATATCTTCCTCTGGCCTCTGTATATGTGTACATGTACACACGTACACACAATAAATAAATAGATAGAAGATAGATAGATAGATAGATATTTTAATTAAAAAAGGATGAACCTCAAGAAAGAAAAGGCACAAAGGAGTCTATAATGCTCCTCCCTGTTAAGTATGCATGAAGTTTTCCATAATCAAAAGGGTTGTCCTTTTCGTCCCCAAGAGGTCTCAAGCTGGTCTAGCTGGACATAGAGGTTCTCTTTGCCCATCCATGGCACCATTGAGACAGGCAGCCTCTGTTCAACAGTGTGATCAGAGTGTGCTATGGTTCCGACATAGTTCGTCTACCAAGGGCTCCTGTGCTACAATCTTCACCCTCCAGTTGCTAGTGTCTGTTGGATCATAAGGATGACAACCTCAGAAGGAATTCATGTAGTTCTCATAGGAGCCCAGTGAGTTCCGTAGGAAGAGCAAGCTCCTGAGGGTCCCTGGCTTCCTTGGCTTCCTGGCTTCATTCACTGGTCTCACATACCTCCACCACGTTGTGACACAGCCATCCCAGCCTCACCAGGATGCCAGCACCATGCTGTTTAGACCCTCCAGACAACANAATCATGAGCCAAACAGATATCTTTTCTTTATTTACTATATGGCTCAATTTTTTATTTGTCTTGTTATTGGGGGAGTATTTTGTTTTGGGTTTTTTGTTTTGTTTTGTTTTGTTGTTTTGGTAGTATGGGGAACTGAACCTAGGGTCTCATATATGCTAGACAAATACCAATGAACTACATTCCCAGCTCTTTTGCCTTGTTCTTTAAGACGAGATCTTACTGAGTTGACCACACTGCTTGTGAACCTGTTCTGTGGCCTTCTGCCTTGGCCTCTGGAGCAGCTGGGATCACAGGTTTGTGTGACCAGACCCAGCCTGGGTAATTTGTTATGACAATAGAAGACAAATAAATCCAGGAGGGCAGTGGTTGGAGAGGGGCTCCAGACAGATGGTATGTTATGGTTTGAATCTGAAATGTGCCTANACAGGCTCCTATTTTAGATGTCCTATCTCTAGCTTGTAGCGGCTTTTAAGAGGTGGGATATCACTGGACATAGTAGGTCACTAAAGGTAGACTGTTGAAGGCTATAATGTTCCCTGGTTCTGGCCCAGAATTCTCAATTCCCTGTTCTGCTACAAAATGACAAGCTCTCACTTTGTGCTACCATTGCCACNGACAAGGCAGCTTTGTCCTGCCTTCTTTGCCATGATCGACTAAACCCCCTCTAAATCCATGAGCCAAAACAAACCTCCATCTCTAAAGATGGTTCTGTGGGGTATTTTGTCGATAGCAACACAAAAGCTAATACACAGTATGAAAGGAAAGCCGTTCCATGTAGCTCCATTCCCCAAACATCTCCATAAACTTAGGCAACAGAGCAACATGGTGTCACCATGCGGAAGAGCCAGCAGGTCCAAGCCATATGTCCATTGCCTGTAGTGATGATCACAGTCTTCCCAAGGATGGGCCTCTCCTCCCAGAGGCACTCTAGTGATACCCCCTTTCCTCTCCATGGGGTACCTGAATGGTCATTTTCCTCTTCCCTCATACTGGCATCAGAGACAGACTTCAGGCTCCAGGAAAAATATGGCAACAGGTTCCCAGCTCATGTCTCTAGGCCTGGGCTATAGAACAGTTTCATGGGCTGGGAGTGTGGGGTGTAAGGACCAGAGCCTGTAGCATCATTTGATTTAACATCATTATCACAGCTCATCAAAGTCCCTTAGTATAGAGTGTGAGTTACCAGAAAGACAGGCAGAGAAGTAACGTGACCACCTCATGCCGCCATTCTCAGCGAGGAGCTTCAGAATGTATACATTTATTTGGGAAAGGCCTGGACTACTTGTGGCATCTTGCCAAGACAATTTGAAAGGTATCAACAGTTTAAATGACATTTTCACCTTCNGCAAATACATCTCTGCCTGCTCAGAATGGCGATGCTATCCTGCCCCCAGCAATCTATGATACAGTCATGTCAGAAATAGGTGTCAACTCTCATTACGCTCCCGAGGATAAATCCCACTTATCAGGCCCTGCAGCATCCCAGGCATCCTGACATCCCTCTGCAGACCAGGCGGCCTCCCGCCCTCCCTCCGCCTCCCTGTGAGNTGCTGCTATCGGGGTTTTCAATTGCAAAGTCGATGCTGGAGACCAAGAGCCATGCAGACAGTCTGAGCTGTGAGGCACGGTGGTACAGAATGCCCAGTGTTATTAAGAGTCATCAGTGCCACAGCTGGGGGACTGAGTGTCCACACATGTCTACTCTCATGCTGGGAATCTGTCTTCAAAGAGAAATATTTCATTGTTCAGAANCAGAGGCCTCTGGGATGTGAGACAAGGCTCCCCAAATGAGTGTTCTGCTAGCCACCGGGTGACAAATAAGAGCCTCCCACACTCNAAGACACTTGGGGACTAGAGAACATGACTGGCTATATTTTGAAGTTTGGGTTTTGTAGGTTNAAAGGTCAGAAGAGAAGGGGGTATAGGCCTCCGGAACACCATGGAGAGCTTGCTGGAAAAGAGACTCTGACCCTCCACAGACCCATCCTGTACCCTCCAACCTCAGCATGGTTAGACTCCACACTCCCTGGGCCTCCACCACATGGTGACTTTTGCCAAAACACTCCCTGATGATTCAATCCAGGGAAGAGACTTCTCTATCACCACTCAGTGGAAGCTGGAAGAAAAAACAATCTCAAAATTCCACCCACAACCAAGCTTCCGGGCGTGAGATCAAGGAAACCGAGTCAGACAGGGTCTCTGGTGCCTTGCTCCCATGGGTGNCACCTGGCACTGAAGGAGACAAGGATCATCTCATGACACTAAGGAAGCCAGCTCTTCAGGAGGGCATAACAAACCTAGGCAGCTGTGCTCTTAGCAGTAGAGCTATATATTTGAGGCAGACACAGATATAATTTCACATTATCTAAATGTGGAATTCACAGTGTATACATTTCAACATGCCTCATGTTAACTGAGTGAATAAGAGACCTAAAAGTCAATATCTCTAGAGCTGGNGAGATGGTTCAGTGAGTAAGAAGATCACTTGCTCCGTAAGCATGAGAACCTGAGTTCTAATCCCCAGCATCCACATAAAAAACTGGATATGACTGCGCATGCCTGTGGTCCCAACATTGGGAGGGTAAAGACAGGCAGCTCTTGACCAGGTAACACAAGCTTCTCATTCAGCAAGAGAGCATGCATAGAAAGAGAAAGGCAGCAGAGAACACTAGAAGGCACGTGACATCCTGCTCTGGTCTCCACGTGCACATGGGAAAACACACCCACACACACATGTGTACACAATATANATAATATGTATATGTATATTCGGATTTTAAAGTGGGTAAAACTAGCAAACATTTGGCCAACTCTNCCAAACAACTTGACCCAAATAAGAGCTCTAGAACACAATACACATGTGCAAAATGCAAATTCTCNCTGGTGACTATATATGTCCCCGAGACAGGCAATGTAGAGGACTAATCAATAGCTGTTGGGGGTGGTGAGAGGCCACCCATGCTCCGGTAGATGGTCCCACACCCGTGCACATACAGGCAGCACTAAGTGGACATGGTTTAACAACAGAGCACGTGGAGTTGGGAGGGAAAGTGATGGAGTAATAAGAGGGGGAATTGGAGAGGAGGAATAGAGAGTAGATTCCACCAAAACATACTATAGGCATGCATGGTATTCTTTAACAATAAAAATATAATTTTAAAATATAAATAGCTGGACATGGTGGCGCACAGGAGGCAGAGGCAGACATATCTCTGT
>LZPO01054713.1:269291-281189 GCA_001675575.1 Neotoma lepida
AAAAAGTCATAAGTTGTGGTAACTCTAAAATACATTGGTGGGTACACCAGAGCGGTGATTCTAGCAAGCTAGGGGAGCTTTTCCATAGGCCTGAGACCCCTGTCTGATGATGTTTTTTAGCTTCTGGGTTGGTAAAAGCTAGTGGTCAGCTCAGTTCATAGATTTCCAAAGGTTTGCATCTGTTAGTCACAGGATGTTAGTTCCCACACAGAGGTGAACGAGGAATGGCAGCTCCAGGAGCTAGAACTAGCCTACAATAAGGTAATTAACCTCTGGGCCTGCAACATTCCAACCTCTACATCACTACAGTGTCAGTCAATTAGTCTTTGAAGACACAGCTTCTTTCCAGGAATTCTCAGTCACATAACTNGGGAGTCAAAGGTGAGTATTTTTAACTAACAAAATAAATGGAAATACAGCATAGCAAACTCTGTGTGGCACAACTCAGGTAACAGAGGAATTGTCATAGCACTGAGTGCTGACAGTCAGCACCAATGTCTGGGTTCCACATCAGCACATCTGGCAGCTATCCGTCAGTTGTCTCTTTTTAATCTTGTCTGTACTAANCACACACACAGACTTTTTATTCCTCTTCTTTGTTTCCTAAACCATGGCTAGTGTTTAACCAGCTATCTGTGTATCATTTACACTGCATCCCTTGTTATTAGCAATTGTGGGAGGATTTAAAGCATGTGAGGACGTGAGGCTCATCCTATGGAGACAAGCGCTACCTCTACCAGGAGCTGAGTAGCTATAGTCTGTGTCTGCAGGGCATCCAGGAAACAAGCCCCCACAGACATATCCATATCAATGTGTAGCCATATTAAGACGTATAAAAGGCCTCAGATCAGTGACCCCAGCTTTCACCTTAAAAAACAGGAAAGGGTTGTGGAAGCAAGCATATTGAACTAAACATGTGTAGTAGAAAAAGAAGGGATGAAGATCAAAAAGAATAGAAGGTGGTGTCACTCANGCTTATAATCCAAGCACTCGGGAAAGATGAAGACTTCTGTGAGCTCAAAGCCAACCTGGGGCTATATAGAGACTTTCAGGCCAGTCTGAGCTACAGAGTGAGGCCCTGTCTCACAAAACCAAGGGTGGAGGGTCAAAGAGGCAATCATCAATAAAGCAGAAAAAATAAAAGCATAAAAAAGTCAATAAAACCAAGATCTGGTTCTCAGAGGTGAGCAAAACTCAAAACCTCTAACCGAACTGATGAAGAAATTAAATAAGAAACAATTAATATCAGAAGAGAGGTGAGACTTAAGATCCCACAGGGAATCCTAAGACAATAAAGAAATATAATGAACAATTTTACTCATATAAACTTGACTCAAAGATGGATGAAATGGCCTAATTCCTAAAATGAAAATAAACCAGCTACCAAAATTCACCCAGGAAGAAAATCTGAATAGGGGTGTGTGTGTGTGTGTGTGTGTGTGTGTGTGTGTGTGTGTGTGTGGCTAGATTTAATTTGTATTAGCTATCCCAAGGAAAACTTCTAACCCTATATGAATTTACTAGTGGATTCAGACCAAACAGTGAAGACAGAAATAATACTTATTTTACCCAAATAATTCTAAGAAATTGAGGAATAAGTA
Organism: Neotoma lepida; assembly: GCA_001675575.1. Taxonomy (NCBI): domain Eukaryota; kingdom Metazoa; phylum Chordata; class Mammalia; order Rodentia; family Cricetidae; genus Neotoma; species Neotoma lepida. The sequence goes on from LZPO01054713.1 coordinate 270,893, forward strand.
GTTAATTCACCAAAATCCCAAGAGGCCAACACTTCTCTAATGGAAAAATTGGAAAAAGACATTTCAAGAAAACTCCTGACAAATATTCTAGCAAACATAAATTCAACAGTTTTTAACAAAAACGTTAAAAATTATTTCCAACAATATCTGAAGAGGGTAATAATGCATAAGCTAATGGAGCTAGTCTCAACGGGGTAAGGCTTTTAACATTTGAAAATCAGTCACTGCAATTCATTGTGTCAGTAGATTAAAAAAAATAAAAATCAATCACCTCAACAGACACGGAAAACAACCTGACAGATGACAACCTCTGTGACCTACACTAACACCTAGGAGTACTGATAATTGCTTCTTACTCTGATACCAAGTGCTTTGGGCTAAGCTGTGCCCTTACTTCCAAATTAATGCTGACTTCTGAGCAAGATAGTGACGGCACATGCNTTTAATCCCAGCACTCGAAGGCAGAGGCAGTCAGATCTCCGAGTTTGAGGCCAGCCTGGTCTACAGAGCAAATTCCAGGACAGCCAAGGCTACACAAAGAAACCCTGTCTCAAAAAACCAATATACATATACTGAGTTCTGAACACTGATCACCAAGTACCATAGAAAAGGACTATTACTAGGGGCAGGATTGTTAACGCAGTAATTATGCTAAAATAAGGTCATGAAGGTGAGCCCTAATCTAAATACACCTGGTATCCAAAGAAGAGATCAGGGCCAGGTGATGGTGGTTCACACCTTTAATCCCAGCACTCAGGAGGCAGAGACAGGTGGATCTCAGTGAATTTGAGGCCAGCCTGGTCTACATAGTGAGCTCCAGGACAGCCAGGGCTACACAGAGAAACTCTGTCAGATAATACCGTAACTAATGAGGCNATTCCACGTATATTAGCTAACAATCAAGAGGGGTTTATTTCTGGCATAACTTACAAAGCAAGTGAGGGGTCAGATACAGGATCTGGGAGAGAGATGCAATCCAGCGGAGAACACTGGCTTGGCACCCAGTCCAGCATCCAAGACTGCGAGCGCTTCAGCAGCAGAAGGAGAAGGGGCCAAGCACGTAGGCACCTNGAGTCTTAGGGGGCTCCCCCTGAGCCATGCCTCAGGGGGGGAATCCTAGGCAGGTGTGGCAGTTATCTGTTGCCAGTGTAGGGGCAGTGCTTCAAGGTCAAAGCTGAAACAGCTATCCACTACATCTCCCCCCTTTTGTCTAAATAAGAAAGTTCTAACCTAATATAAAACTATTTAAAATAGGAATGATTACTAAATATTGTCCAGAAGGAATAAGGGATAATAACATAGACAAGATGAAACTACACCAATAAGAACAACACCGAACAAGAAACACATACTAAAATCCAGAGGAGTCTGGAACATAAATAAATGGCATGTCACAGAGATCATTCCAAAAGATGTCCTACCCTGAAGAACCTGAATCTAATACTTGATACATTCTAGCTGAGATACAAGAAGATTTTAACTGTAACTGTCTAGTCTTCAGCTCCATCAAACAAATGCAAAGACAAAGGAGATCAGGATAAAGAAAGGGGAGGGAAAAAGGGAGAGAGGGAGTGAGAGAGAGAATTAATTAATTAATTAATTAATTAATTAATTAATATGAACCCATATGAGCACCTAAGTAGCAGACAGCACCTGCAAGCTAGGAAGAGATGCCCTGGAAGGAGCCAACCCTACCAATACCTTGATCTTCAGCTTGAAGTCTCTTGACGTTCCAGTCCTTCATACCTCTGCATATGGTATAGCATCCAAGCACAGGCAGGTGCACACATAAGTACACATACACACACAGCTTACACATGCATGCATGTACCCATGAAGACATACCAGTATACCCACCTATGCTACACAGATACATACGCACATGTGTGTATGAACACATTCACAGTCCTGACATATGCACAAGAATAACACATACATGTGTCCACACACCTAGGGACACATAGGCTCCAGCCCTGAGTATTTAGCTGTGCCCAGGGATGGAAGCCTCATGCTGACAGACAGTCTCCATGTGGCCACTGCCCATCCCATCATCACACATGACCATGGGAATGGCTTATCAAAGCACTAATAAAAACCTGCTGCACCGAGCTGGGCAGTGGTGGTGCACGCCTTTAATCCCAGCACTTGGGAGGCAGAGGCAGGCNGATCTCCGTGAGTTCGAGGCCAGCCTGGGCTACTGAGTGAGTTCCAGGAAAGGCACCAAAGCTACACAGAGAAACCCTGTCTCAAAAAAAAAAAGAAACCTGCTGCACCTAAGAAGAAACAGCCAAGACACCCTGAGGAGCTGAGGAGAGCCATCACCCTGGGGCCACAGCTGCTTCGCCATAATTTATAGCTGTATTTACATCTTGATTTCATTCCTGATCAGAGGCTGCCAACATTTGCATAGCTCCCTGCCCAGTGTAGCATGGCTGCCCCTCCTCAGCAGGCCCAGCTGGCCAGGACTCGCCAGATTGCCAATTTGATTAGAAGATGGAATAATGCCGCTGTGATAGAGTATGTAATTTATTTAAATGGAACAGAATGTGACACGCTACTGCCGGAGCCGAGACTGTACCTGTAGGAGCTTATTTGACACAAATTGAGATTTCAAGGTTTACAGGTATTGCAAATGAAAACTCCCTGTAGGGTGTCAATACAAGTTCACGGGTTCCTTTTATTTGGTTTGAATTAATNACAAGATAGAGGGGGGGGAAATAGGCTCTATATTTTGAGGGCTTTTTAAATAAAATTATTCTAAGAAGCATACATTTCTTCAGCAGCTATAATTAAATTTCCAAATTGCCATTTCTGGCTCTCTCCTCTGTGGGCAAAAGGTGGAAGAAATCCTGCTAGCAAAGCNGGCTGGAAGGAGGTTCCTTCTCTCCTCTTTACCTTTAGTGTGTGTGTGCCCACAAGGGCTGGAGCGCCCCTTGGAGAGAGCCACAGATGATGCAGAGATGGGCGCCTGTGGCGATCAGCACTCACCCCGGGCCTTCCCTCTCCTTCCCTTCAGCTTCTCTGGTTCCCCCTTTCTATTCCTGGTGCACAGCAAGCCAGCCCTGGACCTCAGTCCTGTCAGTCAGTTACTCCTGCAGCCCAGGAAGGGAAAATGATGAGCCTGGAATCTGCTCACAAATATGGGGCCACCTGACAGAATCTGATCTCAGTTGTGTTCACTATGATGTCTGAGCCAGAAGACCACTCTAATGACCCCATGCTCGTGGGTGAGCTAGTTGTGGGCTCATTTAGGGCAACTTGGACAAGAATGGTGGACAGNCCTTTTTGCCCTTTCTACCATAAGCTGATCTTGGTCAGGCTCCAGCAGCTGGCGAGAGGGCAGAATTCGGCAAGACTTCAGCCAGCACCTTGCTGTTGCCACCACATCTACTGACCAAAGTAACTCGCAGAAGAATGGGGAGATGGNACCCGTGAGGCCACAGCAAATAGGTGTAGAAACATTACAGGTCCCAGGAGATCGCATCATCCCCCACAGGACTCATTCAGAACGTACAAAAATCAGAGTGGCCACCACTGCTCCTTCTACCTGCCTCGGGCTCCTCCTCCCCAGACCTCAGGTACCTGACTGGTGGACAGCTCTCCAACCTGAGGGAAGCCACTGAGTACGACGGTCCAGGGCTAGTACAGAACAGCCTAGTGGGAAACNAACGCAGTCTCCTCTGATCTCTTTCTAAATATTGCACTTGCCTGGATCAAGGCCTCCACATTCTTAACAAATTGGTCTGCAGATCACGTCTGCCAAAGAACAGGGATGGCCGCTTTGGGCTCAGATCCATCCACAGCGGTACCTTCAAAGCCTCCCGACAGTGTAAATCGGGACAGTCTCAGTATTACAGGGAACAGGTGAGCCCCTCCTTCTGACAAGTGATCAGAAACTCTACACTTCAATTTAATTTCAAGCTCAGATCCAATCAGCAGGCATTAGAACCGCTCTCATCAGCAGCACTGAGCTAGACAGCAATAGGAGCCTCGCCTTCCAGCAAACGAACATTTCTGCCGCCACTGAGCCGCTGGGAGGACCATGTGCTAAATTAACCCACAAATTCACTTCGGCTGCACAGCTAAGGGCTCTTCTATTAAAAGCCAATAAATATTTTTAATGTGTGTTTAGCATCAGGAGGCTTAAGCACAAAAGCAAAGTGAAGGTGTTTACACGGAAACAGACGCTCAGCGAGAGGGAAGCCGTTTTCACATTCCAGTCACGGATTTTCAGAAAACTGCAGGGCTTCTCATGTTGGAGGGCAGGGCGGCCTTGAGGANTGGTGGGGCAGTTATGAGGAGGGCTTGGTCTGGCTGACAGGGTGCTGTGGCATTTTTCTGGAACTGGTACAGCTTCTGAGAGAATCATGGTGACGGAGCACCACTTCATAGTGTCAGTCTAGAAGGAACTTCTGTCTCCAGATATCCCAGAAACTTTAAACCCACAGGATCCATAGCCACCTTGCTATCCCAGGCACCAGCAAAAACTGCCAGGTCACCACAGCCCGAAGTCTGACCCAGCAAACCATGAGCCCTGTGACGGTTGTCACTTTTTGTTCAGTTGTAATTTTGAACTGGTTTGTTACACAGCGAACGCTGACAGTCCTCGTTTGCTTTCTGTTGCGTGATAAACACCATGACCAAAAGCAACTTAAAAAGGATTTATTTCACATGGCAGCTTACAGGTTCATCGTGAATGGAATTCAGGGCAAGAATAAGTCAGGAACCTAGAGGCAGGAACTGAAGCAGAGGCCATGGGGGAAATGTTGCAAATTGGCTTAGTCACCATAGCTTGCTCCACCTGCTTTCTTACAGCACCCAGGCCACCTGCCCAGGGATGGCACCATGAACAGTGGGCTGGGCCCACACACATCAATCAGCAATAAAGAAAATGCCTGACAGACATGTCCACAGGAGATAACTCCTCAATTAAGATTCTTTTTTCCCAGGTAGGTCTAGCTTTGTGTCAAGTTGACAATATATGTATATTGTCATATATATATATATACATATATATGTATATATATATATGACAAACATGTCAGCAGCTCTCCAAGTCTCAGTGTCTATTAAAGAAAGTGAATTTTCTACTTAAAACTTTCTCAATGAGACTCTCCAGGTCACACAGTTTCAGTTTCAGAGGTATAAGCTGTAAACCCAATATAGGTGTGATGCCATAATAGCATGGTGTCTACACATCACAGGAAGATATCACAAACACATTATTAGCAAAGCAGATCCCACGGTACCTCAAACACACAACACAGTGACATGTTGTTTGTTTCTTTCTTACTGATTTTTCAACATTAGAATGCAAATTCCCTTCAGCCAACACTAATTCCACTTAACCCAATTATTGAACTATAATTCTAATCACTATGTTATTTTTAATTTTCCCATTTTGTTTCATGTCTAGACAAATGTTTCCTAANACGCAGTTCTTTTGTAGGTGGCAGTTTTCCTTCATCTGTCTCACAGTCAACCCAGACCACAGTTGACCGAATGTATGGGTACTTGCTTGCCCATTCAAGAGGACATAAACTGACAATCCCCAGTGAAGGCACAGCCCCCAATGGGCATAGATTCCTTCCCAAGCTGAGCTCTGATGTGTCTGCTAGACAACCTGCCTCTACATCCCAGAGTCAGGGTAACTAGGAATCCACCTCACTCTTGCTCCACACCACAGGGGCCTGTCTGCCTCTGCTCTAGCATCTATTGAGATAAGGGAATGTTGACTTTGGGTGGGAAGTGTGAGAGTTCTTTGCAGAGACCTCCACTCAGGTACCCCAATCCCATCCATTCCATGTCAGTCTTGTCAGATGGCCACAGCAAACCTCATGGATAACAGACAGAATCCTTCTCAGAGACCAGAAAGATTCTGGTCCCCCCTTCATAGCCATCACCTTTTTCCCCAAGAGTAGTGACCCCTTTGCATCTACCACCTCCCTAAGAGATGGTCTACTTGTCTCCTCCAGTGTCCATACTGGTCCTCACTGATTCCTCAGCACAGGCTACCCTGTCATTGGCTGGCACTGAGTTAACCTTCACTCTGATGGTGCAACTATGGAGTCTGACTCTACTCAGGGTGAGGACATCAACTCTACCAGTTGTCACCTGAAGTGTTATAGCTGCATTTGATAATGCATCCTCATAGGACATATGACAAATGGGGCATGTATGGAGCCCTCTTCCCATGCTGGGGGACAGCAGCATCCTCAGGAAATATGTCCTCTTTCTCACCACCAGCAGCTGGCCACTTCCNAGGGCATCTTCTCTCTGGATGAACATAACTGATTCTGCAGCTCAAGTGTCTGGCAGACATTTTCCCAAGGGTGGTCAAGGAAAACACTGATGGATTGTCACTAAGGACAAAATTTTAATTTTCAAGAAAAAGTAAACATCTTTGAAGATCTTCCTCAAAGCTTGTTAGCCTCTGAGAGCTGAAAACCCTTATGATGACCTGGGCAGACATAAAGTGGGTTTCAACACTGTTTAATGAAGTGTGTTGATATTTGGAAGCTCCACAAGCTTCTTGGGTGAATGTTTTCAAAATAACCAAGGCAGGGTGTTCCAAGGTCTCAGCCAGGTTCAAGATCACATGTGTGTAGAAGGNCCTTCCAGTCCCCAAATGCAACAGTGGGCCTGGGTGTAACCANTGAGCTTCAGAGCCCAGACTACAGTGACCTGCTCNCCGAGTCTCAGTATAGGAACTCAACTNAGTATCTGCAATCATCTGGAAAGCGAACATAAGTGGCCCCATCTTCTTTGACTGAAGATCCTGTGTGTGAGCAGATATTCTTCATGAGCCTCTGTCCTCCAACCCATCATGGTAGAAGCCAGTGTCAGATGTGGTAAGGACTGAGGCACATGCCACACTGCCCCCCTGGCAGCCACCTGGGGAATTCTTTGCAGAGACCTCCACTCAGGCAAAACTGTGACTTTTTTTTTTGAAAGAAATTTCAGGATGATCCAGTGTAAAGTAGAGTTGGAGTTTATTAAAAATGAAAGAAAGACATTCAGGGAACACCAAACCATGCCCAGGAGTACAGGTGTGGGTTTCTCAAAGAAGATTCGCACTTCAACTTTCCTAGTCGTGACTATGGAGAGGATTCTGGAAGACTTTGGAATTTCATCATTCACTGGACTTCTGGAGACCCTTCTCTCCTCTCACACAATGAATGAATGCACACAAAAACAAATCCTCAACAAAATAAATGGGAAACCTAACTCAACAACCCATCTGTGGTGGTTGGAAAGAAAATGATCCCCAAAGGGAATGGCACTATTAGGAGGTGTGGCTTTGTTGGAGAGTAGGTGTGGCCTTGTTGGAGGAAGTGTGTCACTGTGGGGGTGGGCTTTGAGGTCTCCTATGCTCAAGCCACACCTAGTTCAGTTCACTTTCTGTTACATATAAAGATGTAGGACTCTCAGCTCCTTCTCCAGTATCATGTCTGCCTGCCTGCTGCCATGTCCTGCCATGTTGATAACTGACTAAAACTCTGAAACTGTATGTCACCCCAATGAAATGTTTTCCTTTATAAGAGTTTCCACGGTCATGGTATCTCTCCGCAGCAATAGAAACCCAAACTAAGACAATATCCAAAAACTCACTCACTATGATCAAGTTGGTTTCATTCTAGGAATGCAAGGATGGTTCAGCATATGCAAACCAACAGATGCAACACACCACACATCACAAATGGACCTTTGGACAGAAATCACATGACAGAAAAAGGCCTTTTACAAAGTCCACCATCCCTTCATGATAAAATCTCTGAAGAAACTCAAAATAAACTCAAAATAATCAGGGCTATATACAACAAACTTCTATCCAACATTTATACTAAATGGGAGAAAACTCAAAGCACACCCACTAAATTCAGGAACAAAATAAGGACACCCAGTTTCTCCACTTTTTTTCAGTATATTATTTGAAGTCTCAACTAGAGCAATAAGACACAGAAAGAAAGAAGGAAAGAAAGAAAGAGGGAGAGAGAGAAAGAAAGATGGAGAGAGAGAGAGAAAGAAAGAAAGAGAGAGAGAGAGAGAGAGGGAGGGAGGGACGAGATATAAAAAGGGAAAGAAGTCACATAATTCCTATTTGTAGATGACATGATCCTATACACAAGAGACCCTGTGGGTGGAGAGATGATGGCTCAGTAATTAAGAACACTGGTTACTCTTGCAAAGGATCTGTGTTCAATTCCCAGCACCCACATGGTGGCCACAACCATCCATAACTCCCAGTTCCAGGGAATTTAATGCTGTCTTCTGCCCTCCACAGGCACCATGCATGCGCATGGTGTAAAGACTTATATGCAACAAGACACTCATACACTTGAAATAAAATAAATAACACTAAAAGATTTTGAGAGAGAGAGAGACCCTGAGACCTCCTCAGGAAGCTCTGAGAGCTGATAAACACCTTCAACAAAGTAGCAGGACACAAATCAACACACAAAAATCAGTACTCTTCCTATATGCCAATAATAAACATGGCAAGCAAAAAAAAAAGTCAGGAAAAGAATCCTTTCACACTAGAGTAAAAACTAGTACCTTGGAATAAACCTACCCAGGAAGATGAAAGACTTTACAATAAAAATTTTGAATAGTGAAGAATGAAGTTGAAGATGACCTCCCATGCTTGTGGATAGACAAAATTAAAATTAAATGTCCTAAGAATGACTATGTTACCAAATCAGTCTCCAGATTCAATGCAATCACCATCAAAATTCCAATGACATTTGGCACAGAGGCAGAAAAAAATTCTAAAACTCATATAGAAGAATAAAAGACTCAGAATAGAAAGCAATACTGGGGGGGCTGGAGAGATGGCTCAGAGGTTAAGAGCACTGGCTGCTCTTCCAGAAGTCCTGAATTCAATTCCCAGCAACTACATGGTGGCTTGCAACCATCTATAATAAGGTCTGGTGCCCTCTTCTGGTGTGCAGGCATACATGCAGGGAGAATACTGTATGTATAATAAATAAATAAATAAATCTTTAAAATAAAAAAGAAAGAAAGCAATACTGAGGGCATCACCATACCAAATCTCAAGTTATCCTATAGAATCATAACAAAAACAGCATGTACTGGCACAAAAACAGATATANAGGCCATGGCATAGAAGACCCAGAAATAAGCCACAGCCACATGATAGTTGGTGAAAGTGCTAGGGACCTGAATTCAGACCCTAATGCCTGTGTAGCAAGACACTGGAAAAAAGCCCACCTCCTTAACAAATGGTGCTGGAGAGACTAAATATCTACATGNAGAAGAACAAAACTGGATCCCTGCCTCTCATCCTGTACAAAAAGCAAAATGGATCAAAGTCTTTAATGTAAGACCCGACACTCTAAAAGTGTTAAGTGAAAAAATAAAATAAATAAATACTTCAAGAAACAGGGGTAAGCAAGGACTGTTTGAAAAGTACAATAGCTCAGGAAATAAAAGCAAGGATTGATAAATGTGACTACATAAATTAAAAAGCTTCTGCATAGCAAAGGAAACAATCGAATAAAGAGACAGTCTAAAGAATAGGAAAAAAAATGTTTGCTCGCTGTACATCTGACAGAGGATTAATATCCAGAATACATAAAGAATTCACAAAACAATTAGGGCTGGAGAGATGGCTCAGCTCTTAAGAGCACTTGCTGCTCTTCCAGAGGACCTGGGTTCCATCCCAGCANCCACCTTGTAGCTCANAACCATCTGTAACTCCAACTCCAGGGGATCTGATACCCTCTTCTAGACCCCATGGACACCAAACACATCTAGTGAACATACACCCATGCAGACAAAACACCCATACACATAAAACTTAAATTAAAAATTAAAAGACAAAGCTCAAATGGCCAACAAACATGCAAAAATGTTCAACATCTTTAGCCACCAGAGAAATGTAATTTAAACTACACTGAGATATTGAGATCCCACTTCACGCCAATCAGAACTGATGCCATTAAGAAAACAACCACAGACACTGGCAACAGTTTGGGAGCGACACGGGGCCCTGGGAATGCAAATGAGTGCAGCCACTGTGGAAATCAGTGTGGAGGTCCCTCCAAAATACCCTAAAAATAGAGCTAAAATGTCTCAGCAAGTTAAAGGTCTTGCTGCCACGCCCAATGACCTTGAGTCCCATCGTTGGGACCCACATTGTAGAAGGAGAGAACTGACTCCTAAAAGTAGCCCTCTGACCTCTACATGTGCACTGTGGTACACACACACATACACGCACACAGAGGTGAACAGGTGACAGGAAGGAAGGACGGAAGGAAGGAAGGAAGGAAGAGAG
>LZPO01054713.1:308697-342624 GCA_001675575.1 Neotoma lepida
AGGAAGGAAGGGCTTAAATAAGTGGGCCCCTATGATGGTATCTTACATGTGAGAACTACCTTCCTATCTAGATTTCAAGCCTTTACAGGTAAAAATGGTTCCCCAAACTCAGTCATAATATCCAGTGAACAGATGGACCCATTATCCATGGTGTGTAGGTGGAGGCATGGGTAGATGTATTGAGAGTTGGTAGGTACATGGGTGGAAGAATGGAGGGATGCATAGGTAGACAGAGAGATTGGCAAGTGGTTAGAAGGATGGGTGGGTGCATAGAGGAATGAATGGATGACGGATGAAGACATAGGTGAATGGTTGTAGGGATGGATGATGGAAGGAAGGGTGGATGAGTAGATGGATGACCAGATAGACATATGTTGTGGATAGAGGGGTGGGTAGATTACACAGCCTACCATCACCAGAAGATTTGTGCTCAGATNGATCCTGAAACTCCTGAAGAACTGTTNGCTCACCTGAAGACTCAACCACCGTCATCATCAGCTCCCTGAGATACAATGACCACTGCCCGCTCATCACAAGCAGGTGCCAGAAGAGCAGAAAGCCACTTAGGCATCCGCCCTTGCATGTTCAGTGGCCACCTCTGAGAACCCCTGGGAGTGCTCTTTGCATTTCTCCTCCTGGTTCCCATCCTTCCTTCAGCAAATGTTTTCTTATGGTATTCTGTCAGACTGGGAGACAATGACACCCCACCCCACCCCCAGAGGAGCAACAGACACAGATATCATGCTATGGTTTCTCTGTGAAGCACAGAAAGGAATCCTTCACTCAGGGTGGGAGGGAGATGAAGCCCCCGAAGCTGCCTGGAGGAGGTGTCCTGAACTGAGTCTTCAGAAAAGAATAAGAAAACATTTAGTTGTTTNTCATTGACTGTGATGGTCACGTAGGTTTTCGTAGATACTCAAATTAGGAGAGTTCTGTTTAGTTCCTAGTTTACTCAGAATTTTTAGCAGAATGGGAACTGGATTTTGTCAAGTCCTTTTTTTAATTGTCACGATCTTGGTCATTTTCTTCTTTAGCCTGGTGATGTGATTGCGTGCAGAATTGATCTTTGGGTATTGATTCCGGTTTCCATAGGAGAAATCCCACCTGGTCATGATACATAAGTTCTTTATACTCATTCTTGGGTGTAAGAAGAACTTCTAACCAGTCTTATTAATAAACACGCAGAACAAGAAATAAGGGTGAAAATCTGACAGAGATCAGAGGAATTAGGAGCAAGCCACCACTCACCAACGCTGCCTCTACTTCCCAGGAGCGAAGCAGAGCAAAGAGATTTCCTGTCTAACCTGGCTTTTTCCTCCCAAGCTACATCACTTCCTGTCTTGTCTGCATGGATCTTCAGAACTCTAAGGTTGATGCTGGGATTAAAGGCATGTGCNACCACCTCCTACTGCTAGTTCCCCATGTGACCGTGGAGTCACAGAGAACCAAATGGATTAAGGGCGTGTGCTAACTTGCATGGCTATTGTTTACTACAGGTGGCTGGCGGCCCCATTTTTCCTCTGACCCTCAGATAAATTTTATTAGGAAACACAGATAAATTATCACCACACTTGGGCTCTATTCCTAAGTGTTTTGTGGAAGGTTTTTTTTTTAATATTTTTTATTATTATTATTAAAACATTCAATGTACAACTGCAGGAGAGATAATATACAGATAGCTTGAACATAGATAGAGGTACAAATTCTTATTATAATAATGAAATGTTTCACTAAAGCTTGTCCAGTGACTGGGCAAAACCCAAACTTATTTTATGCTACAGTCATCCTAGGGTCCTTCCTGCTAGGTAGCCTCTCTGGATCTGTGGGTTGCAGAGTGATTGTCCTTTGGTTTATATCTAGTATCCACCTATTAGTGAGTACATACCATATTTGTCCTTCTGAGTCTGGGTTACCTCACTCAGGATGATATTTTCTAGTTCCATCCATTTGCCTGCAAATATCATATGGTCATTGTTTTTCTCTGCTGAGTAGTACTCCATTGTGTATATGTACCACATTTTCTTAATCCATTCTTCAGTTGATGGGCATCTAGGTTGTTTCCAGGTTCTGGCTATTACAAATAATGNTGCTATGAACATAGTTGAGCATGTATCTTTGCGGTATGAATGAGCGTTCCTTGGGTATATACCCAAGAGTGGTATCACTGGGTCTTGAGGAAGATTCATTCCCAATTTTCTGAGAAACCGCCATACTGAGTGGAAGGTTTTTTTAATAAGGAATTATTTTATTGGTTCCATTCGCTCTTTGACAGTTTTATACATGTGTATGAGGCATTCTGATTGTGTTTATAAACAATATGGCCTCTCCCTCCTCTCTCCCCTCTTCTTGTTTGTTTAACTNTGGAAGAATAAAATCAATAAAAAAATCATATGAAAAATAAAATGAATAAATATATTGCAACCAACATTTTACAGAACATAATCTTGGATCTATTTAGAGCATAGGAAAATATCTAAAACAGCCTCTCTCAAGTTTGTCCAAAAAAGCTCCCACTACAAAATATAGACTAATACAGTAATGGCTGAGAGAGAAAGAGAGAATAACAGCTTGAGAGGCAGAATGCTAAGAAAAGTTTTTTAGCTCCTTGCTCAGGAGGAAGTTCATAAGTACAAGGAAAAGGCTTGCTGAGCTTCACCACAAAGAAACCAAACAACATGTCTGAGATAGGGGTGTGATAATTACCCCCATTTGATGTGCATCATATTANAAGAACTTATACAATTATTATATGATAATTGAATCTTTTTAGAAATTTATTTACTTATTGAGACAGGGTCTCACTAGGTAGCCATGACAGGCCTGGAATTCTCTTTGTAGACCAGGCTGGCCTCAAATGCATAGAAACCCACCTGTCTCTGTTGAGTTGTTTGGATAATAATGTCCCCCCACATAGACTCATGTATTTGGATGCTTAGTCACCAGGGAGTGGAACTATCGGAAAGGATTATAAGGATTAGGAGATATGGCCTTGTTGGAGGAGGTGTGGCCTTGTTGGAAAGGATTATAAGGATTAGGAGATATGGCCTTGTTGGAGTAGGTGTGGCCTTGTTGGAGTAGGTGTGGCCTTGTTGGAGTGGGTGTGGCCTTGTTGGAGTAGGTGTGGCCTTGTTGGAGTAGGTGTGGCCTTGTTGGAGGAAGTGTGTCACTGGAGGTGGGCTTTGAGGTTTCAAAAGCCCATGCCAGGTCCAGTTTCTCTGTTTCTCTGCCTGTCCTCCTTCCTTCCCTTCCTCCGTCCCTCTCTCTCCCTCAGCCTGTGGATCAGTGCCATGCTCTGCTCCAGTGCCATGCTCCCCGCCATGACGATAATGGACCAAGCCTCTGAAAGTGTAAGCAAGTCCTCAATTAAATGCTTTTTTTTTTTAATAAGAATTACCTTAGTCACACTGTCTCTTCATAGCAATAGAACAGGGACTAAGCCATTCTGCCTCTTGAGTGCTGAGACTAAAGGCATACCATGTACGGCCAAGAAATTATTTTATTTCCTTAACTCTTTTTTCCCTTTCTTTCTTTCTTTTCTCTGCTTTTTTGTTGCTGTTTTTATGATTTATTGGCTTGTTTCGCCATTGAGGTGGGATCATATTCTGTAGCCTAGGATGACTTGGAAATCACTCTGCAGCTCAGGCTGGCTTTAAACTCACACAATTTTCCTGTCTCAGCCTCCTAAGTGTTGTAATTACAGGCATGAGTCACCACACACAGCTCCGTGTTTGTTTGCTTGCTTGCTTGCTTCTGTCTGGTTTAGGGGTTAGAGTTCTGCCGTCCTCAGGATGGCTTATGAGGTGTCNCTTGCAGATTTTTGTTTTGGTTTTGTTTGGTTGTATNGTTGTTTTTCTGGAGTGCACTATAGAGGACTGGTATGATTGGTAGCCAGTTGGCAGTTGTTCACCAATGAGGCCAAGTGGCCTGTGCATTTTGTTTTGAAGGTAAGTGATGACTGACTTGATCCGTTTCATACATACAGGCCTATTTGATTGTCTGCTTCTGGTGTGATGTTTTGTCCCATGCACATAGCTTGTCTAAGGTGGTGGTGAGTGGGCTGCGTCTCCTTGTTACCTTGCCAGTGTCTCTAAGATCTGTACTGACGGCCCCTCCTAGATCTACTAACTTGNGTTCCCCCTTATTCCTAGTGGGTNTAGCTAGAGGCTTACGAANCTTATTGAACCTTTCCAATTTTGTTGATTGCAGTTCTGTCTTTTGTTGCTATTTAATAATTTTTGCTTGTTTTAGATATTGCTTTTCTAGAGTCCCCAGGTGAGAGCTTGGGTTACTGTAGAACTTTCTCCTTATAGCGAGTGCATCAAACGCTCACGCTGTAAGTTTCCATTAAGTACTACTTTCNCACATACAACAATTTTAGATAAATTGCATTATATTCATTTAGTTCAAAATATTCTTTTAGATTCTCCTAATTGGTTTTTTTTTTTTTTTGACCCATTTGTTGCTTATTCTCCAAGTATTTGGGGATGAAACAACACTATGGTATGAGATCACTTGTGATTTTTGGTGTTCTTAATGTNTAAGGTGTGTTTTCTGATCTAAGAAGTGGTCTACTATGGTGACTGTTCCCTGGGAGCTTGAGAAAAATACATTGTCTGCTACTGGGTGAAACAACCCACAGAGCTGTTCTGTAGCTAGGCAGATACACATGTGGGCCATCCCAGAAGGCAAGGTTGGTAAGGGTGGAAGGTGGTATCTTAAACCTTGAGGGACAGTCTTTCCTATGTGGAGGCTCTCAGACCACNGAGCAGCAGCACTCACCTGAAGGGTAACTCCAGCCTGGGGAGCTCCTGGTGTACTTCTCCCGAATGTTGTGAGACCTTCTTGACTCCCACTGTAAGATGGGATGAAGGTGAAAGTGCACAGATTCTTGCTGGGGTACCTCTTGCCTGAGCTGAGGGAACAAAGCAGCCTCGCTGAAAACACATATCCTAGGAACCTGCAGGTGGGCCTTGTGGACCTGCGAGCAGCCTANNGACTGCAGCCAGAGACAAACACACCCTCAATCCCACCACCAAAAGGAACAACAGGTACAAGCCACATGTTGAGCTAGGCATGGTGTCCCCAACAGACCCTTCATGTGCCAAACCAATGGCAGGGTCTCTGTTTCAGTTTTATTTCTGTTGCTCTGCTGAGGAGAGAGAAAGATTGACCTGCCTTACACGTTCAGGCCACAGTGCCTCGCTAAAGGAAGTCAAGGCAGGAACTCAATCAGCAACTTGAAGCCAAGCCTGGTTTCTGCTCCACACGGTATCACCTCCAACCAGGGAATTCACTCACAGCCACGGAAATACAGCAGAAACCTTGGAGGAACGCCGCTTGTTGGCTCACTCACAGGCCCACACTCAGCCAGCTTCCTTATCCAGCCCAGGACCACCTGCCCAAGGATTAGTGTAGCCCATAATATACAGGGACCCTCTGTGTCAATTAACAATCAAGACGATCACCCACAGTCATGTCCACAAGCGAAGCTGATCTAGGAAATCCCTCAACTGGGGCTTTTCTCTCAGCTGATTTTTAGGTTGTAGCAAGTTCACGATAAAAGAAAGCTAAGGCAGGCCCCCAACCACATTGCATCCAGACCTCTGCTCCCAGAGACTGTGAGGTGACAAGCGTGTGCTTTAAGTGGTGATGTCTGTGGTCATTGTTACCATGCTCCTTCAGGTCCCTGTGACCATTAGAGGCCTTTTGTCTAAGTTCAAAACTAGTGTAACTGAAGGTCATAGGTCATAGGGAGGCAGATTACCAGCNACTCAGCACCCACAGTGCCAAAAGCCACAAATTTCTGGCACTCCTCATAAAAGGAAAGGGGGAAAGAAATGGGCAGAACCATCTCTACAAGGAGAAAGGGCAGGGGGCCAGAACACAGGAGTATCCTTCAACCCAGGCAGATACCTATGGGCTCCAGCCCCTGGCTCTTAAAGTGGCCCATCAGAGACAGTCAGTATAAATGTGACAGCTGGCACCATCAATAACATGATTTAATTAAGAGATAATGACAGGGAGATTGAGAGCAGTGGTGCTGGGATAATGGCTCTGGTAGCCCAGAGGAGCACATGGTAACTCCAGGCTTGGATATTAATGCATCATCCTGCACACTGTTTTGAGAGAATTATAATATCTTTCAAATGTCTTCAGACTTTTATTCTCCTTGCACGGTCTCTGAGTTTTCTCTAGCCCCGTTGCTGATTAGTTCCAGCTAAATCTGCCTTTTCTCATAAAAGAAAAGATCATGCATTTTATTTTCAATTAACTTGAAGAAATCTATCAGAAGAAAAGTCTAAACACACCTCATCATTCACAAACCAATTTCTCCCTCCCTCTCCTCCCTCCTCCTCCTCTTCCTCTTCCTCCTTTTTCTCCTCCTCTCAGTGTTGGGGGTCAAAGTGCACTCTGGGGAAGCTCTCTACCTCTGGGTTCCACCCCTAGCTTGGGGTGATGGGTAGCCCAGGGTGGGCATGGCCTCCTGATAGCTGCGACACCCAAAGAACTCTTTCTAGGTTGGGGCTCTGCCATACCCCATCCCAGGAGATCCAGTGCATGGTACAGCCTCTTCCATCACTTCCAACCTAGGAACTACATGTCTGGTGCTCAGGGCCCTCTCTGTTCATCTCACTGGCCTTGGCAGGAGGTGATGGTGGGGTTCAGCTAACCTCATGGATCTACCTGGTTAGGGCAGAGTTCCAGCCTTGTACACCAAGGCAGCTCCCAAGGCCTGCAAAGGACCTTACCCACAAGGTCTAACCTACACATGCCTCTTGGTCCCAGCAGAGCTAGGAGACCTCCAGGATCCTGCGACAGATGGTTGGTACTNGTGGCCAGGCCCTGATGCTACAGCTATTCCTAGGGGAAGAGTAGGTTTCTGCCATTGAATGAATAACAACCTTTTTAAACTGCTTTTTCTCATCCTAAATTGGTTTTTCCTCTCAGGCTCAGCTGTGCAGCCCTACAGTAGTGAAAGGGGGGGAGTGAAGAGCTCTGACATCCTCAGAGGCCAGAACGAGGCCAGAACGCACCTCACAGGAAGGAGGCTGCCTGGGTTCTGGATCAACCTTTGGTTCTGACCCAACACCACCTGCTCACTGAGACTCACTGCTCTTAGTGCTAGCCCAGAAGGGGCAAACACACTCCAGCACTTCCTTCTGAGGGTGCAATGTTTGCTTCAATCCCACACCACTGAACGTGAGAGCAGCTTATTGTCCAGGGCTCCCCCAGCCCTCTGCTACCTGCATCCTATAGAGGGCCTCACCCTGTGGAGGGAGGTCTCTATGGACAGAGCCCCCACCAAGCAGGGTTACAAAGCAATTCCCAGTGAGCTAATGTTCACAGCCACCTAATTGCATATCGAAAGCATAGATTTTGTCATGTGTCTGATGCCCTCAATAACACTTAGAGGACCTGGAGAGGGAGAGCAGGCTGGGACTGTGGGGCCTGGTGAGGTCTTCCTGCTGACCCAGCCCAGCTTCTCTCCCCGGAGCTCTGTGGTGGGCAACCCTAAGCCCTGCCTAAGGCCTGTCCCTCTAGGAATCTACCATCATCTTTGCCAGAAGAGACTCCTTCCTTTCCCTCCCACCCNGAGGCTGGATCCCCAGGGCAGTGAGGCATTCTAGAAAATGCTTAGATTTGCCCAAATAGAGGCTCAAACTCCACACTTCTTCACAGAGGCTACTGCCCTGAGGGGGCCACAGCTCAAGGAGGCAGCATCATCTGAATCTTCATTGTTGGGGCCTAGGAAGGGCTCCTCAGAACACCGAGGTCTTTCCCAAANTCGGCAGCGGCCAAGAGCAGACTAGCCCCCAAAGAACCACAAAACACCCACAAAGGAGAAGCTGGGGGACTACCAAAGAGCTTCAGGGAGATGGAGCCACCTTTCGCAGAATCAGGGGAACAGGCCCACAGCTGTTGACATACATACTCCAAATCTCCATGAGCCCACATAGCACATGCCACAGGACTCCCCCAGGCAACATATGTTGGCCGGTGGAGCCTGGCCAAGCTTCTAGCCCTACCTGCTTGTGATCAGGTTCCTGGTGGGCATGGACCCCATAACCAAAAAGCCAGCAGCAGGGGTTCATAAGATTCTCCATGCTGCCCTGGCTTTTGTTTTTTGAGACAGGGTTTCTCTGGGTAACAGCCTTGGCTGTCCTGGAACTCATTCTGTAGATCCGCCCGCCTCTGCCGCCTGAATGCTGGGATTAAAGGTATGTGCTCCCACTGCTCAGCACTACCCTGGCTTCTGTATCAGCCCAATAGCTGTGGGGCAAGGATGGGCTCAGCCAGGATTTTCCAGCACCCTGCACTTGGCCTGACCTCTTGGTGAGACTTTCTGCTTGGTGCATTTAACTCTATCGCTCCAAAAGCGTGTTNTGAGCCAGGTGTGGTGGCACATACCTTTAATCCCAGCATTTGGAAGGCAGGAATAGGTAGTACCAGGCCAGCCAAGGCTGCACAAAACGGAACAATGGTGTGACCAAAATCCCTCCAAGTTGCTCAACATTTGCCAAACACTTTTATGATGTGTTTTTGGGTTTTCTGNTGTTTTGTTGTTTTTACAAATTAAACGTTGTGCCAGGCAGTGGTGACACAGGCCTTTAATCCCAGCACTTGAGAGGCAGAGGCAGGCAGATCTCTGAGTTTGAGGCCAGCCAAGTCCACATAGTGAGTTCCAGGACAGCCAGGGCTACACAAAGAAACCCTGTCTCAAAAGAAAAACAGAACAACAAAAAATGCATTGCATGAATTATGACACCTCCACATACATGCTGTTCTTCAAACACAGTATTCTTGTGACATGCAAAAAGTCTAGTCACATGTCCAAATATTTATTTTATGAGCAATAAAGTTAAGTAAAACATTTTAAATTTATATTTTATGTTTGTAAGTATTTGTCTGTGTGTATGCACGTATACCACCCATGTGCTTAGTGCCTACAGAGGCCAAAAGAGGGTGTCAGATCCCCTGGAACTGGATGGTTCTAAGTTACCATGTAGGTGCTGGGAGTTGAATCTGGATCCTTAAGAAGCAGGTGCTCTTAACCACTGCACCATCTCTCCAGCCCAATTAAAACATTTTTTAAAGCCAGGCATGGTAGTACATCCCTTTAGTACCTGTACACGGGAGGCAGGCAGATCTCTGCAAGTTCAAGGCCAACCTGGTCTACATAGCAAGTTCCAGGCTACCCAAGGCTATATAGTAAGAACCTATCTTAAAAAGGAAACAGGGGCAGGATATATGACTTAGCAGTCAGGAGTACACATTCTTCCTTCAGGGACCTGGTCACAGCTGTCCTCACATTATCAGGTTTTCTGGAGAGCTACTTGGAGAGTTTCTGAATGCTCAGCCATGGGCCATTCACCAAGGGCCTTCCGCACTGACACAGGTAGACATTGTCATCTACCTGGGCTTGGGAGGGACTGTGTCTACCTAAGGACTCTCACCTGTGGCCCTCTAGGATGGCTCCCTCATGGGTTGTGAAGCTAACCCCAACACAATGGAAGACAGGCACACTGGCATCAAGAAGGGATATAAGATAACCACCAGCCAGGACTAGCTGAGCAGGCCAAGATGAGCCCAGGAGCCCAGGTCCAGCAAGCCTCCATAGAAGGCCATAAAAGGGAGACCATCCTTGGAGACCATGGCTAAGTGGGCAGCACACCTAGGACAGGGTAAGTGCTAGTCCCACATTGAGGAAAAGCCAATCCTGCCCTCAGCCGGCACAGGAACCAAAACAGTTGCACTCAGAGGAGTTCAGAAGGCACTGGCCAGGGGCAAAAACAAGGGATGCATCAGGATGAGGGGCTCATAAACAAGGTTCCTTCAGAGAGGGGCCAAATGTAGGAAGGAACCATGGGGCCAACCCTGAGAGTTGCATCCAAGCAGTTAAGGAGCTGCAAGACTGCGTTCCCAAAATTTTCTGTCCTAAGCATGTCCCTAGGGTATGGTAGGCCCTCCCAGAGGTCTAACAGAGGGCCCTTGCTCTTGCTGTCCAAGCCCCACCAGGTGTTGCCCAGGGCAGGACCTATCAGAAGGGCCTTTCATGCATCCTGTCCTCTCCTAGGATGATCAAGGGCTCTCCCTCCCTGGTCAGTCCCCAGCTCCCTGTGCCCCTGGTTCTCTATCCTGCCCACAGTGTCATTTTCTTGAAGCTTNGGAGAACCCACACACAGAGGAATAATCAGGCAGGCTACAGAGCCAGCCAAGGGGTGATGGGGATTGACATGGAGCACCCAGAGACCATGTGGCAAGGATGCAAGGCACAGAGGATCCCTGCCCCTCCCTGACGTCTGCAGCAACACTCCAACTGAAGGCACTTGCACCTGCCCCAGCATCACCATCCAGCCCAGCCAGCTAGCCATGCAGCAAAACACAAGAGCTCAGAAATGAAAAGCAAGCCAGTCCCGCACTGTTCTCACCTGAAACTGGGAAGGAAGCACTGATTTCTAGCCCTGTAGAGATGACTAGACTAAATAAAGATATCCGCTATAGCTCCAAAGGGGACTAGCTGGTGTCACTGACAGGGGAGGGATCTGGCAGGCTCACCCAGGTACCTGCCTGCACCTGAGCCCTCTATCTCAAGCCTTCATCCTGTTTTCTCATTAAACTTTGACCTGGGGGACAACCCCACAGCATCACCAGAGCTTCATTTGGCAGAGCTGGGGAATCAGAGTCTTTGAGAGTCTCCAGGGTACATGGGCAGATGTGGAGATGAGGCTATGGCACCCTGAGGCCAAGTTCTACTTAAATGACAAGTTTTTAAAGCAAGCCACTGGGTGACACAATAGCTCTTGTGCAGGTCAAGCCTGGGTGGTGCACAGGGGTACAGCAGCCAGCCACAAAGGGGGCTTAGCACTGCCTGGAGGCCTGGGCTCCCCTCCCCTCCCCTCCTGCCAATATTCATGCTTCCCCCACCAGCTCTGCTTGACAGGCTCAGCTGGAGCACTCGGCANTCCCCAGGACTCAGCCACACTGGCACAGAACCCAGGTACCTCTGGGGAGAGCCTGGAGCATAGTTTATAGCATATAGCTATTGCGATGCTTAAGAGTTCTTTCCTGGTAGTCCCACCTGGCAAGAAGAGGTGCTGGGCCTAAGGGCTGACATTCCACTATAATGTGTGTAGAATGAATGACATGGCAGAAGGCGTCTGTCCTTTTGTCCCTAGATACCACAGACCAAGGGTCTAGTTGCCAGNTCATCCCTGCCTACCAGGCAGACATACCCAACCTAACTGTGGTGACATGTGATTGATCCCCTTAAGGTCAGCTCTCAGGACACCATGAGGCAATCTNCTCAAGTTCTCTGCGGCAGGACAGTGACCACCCTACTCCTCACACCCCTCTGCTGTCTCTGTCTCAGAACCTACAAATTAAATGACATCTCCACAGGCTTCTCTCATCTCTATTGCTGTGAATGAGAAGGAGCATTTTTGTTTGGAGCGATCAGTAATTACTTCAGCCACGATGATACCGACACTTAGAAGTGTAAGGTGCTAGATGGAGCTCCAAGTCCAGTGCAGCATTGGCCCTGGGCCCAGTCGGGTTTCATCTGTGGCAGCCTTCCATTCTGTGTTCTGGGGTTCCTCACACCTAGGCCCAGAACCCTAGATTGAGTGTCCCATCACCTCATACTCCCAAGTGCCCATATCATCATCCAGGGACCCCTGGCCGGCAGTCTGCAGGAAGGAGAGTAGTTGGGGTGACTGAGTCTTAAGCTGCTATTCCAGAGCTTCAGAAAATGGCAGGTAGGACCTGAGAGCTTCTAATAAGCCTTGGTGGGTGCCTTGTTAGCTTTCTAGAAGCCCACTGACCAGCATGGAGGGAGGAAAGTCCCCAGAGCCACAAGAGCCAAAGCCCTCCTTCGCCATGAACTACATCTGTTACACCAACTAAAAACAACGTAAACAAAACTGAACTGGGTCATAGGTTACTGACCTCAAAAGTATTTAACCCTGTCCTGGGCCCACTGTCCCTTGTCTCTCCTGCCACAAGATACCCACAAAGTCACTAGGTTTTTGTTTTGTTTTTCTTGTTTTTGAACCATTTGAAATTTACCAGCTGTAAAGAAAAACTGTGGGTTTAAAGTGTAAATGTTTCTATCACAAAAAAATGTTCAGGCCCCCAGGGAAGTTCTGCATTACAGCTGCAGCCACAGGCCTCACTGTCCTGTGGCTCAGCGTGGTCAAAATGGCTGCTCCTGACTGCCTATCACGTACGTGTCCCCGGCTCCAAAAGAAAGGGCAGGAGCACAACTCAACTCTGGACGTTTCCTGAAGTCACACCCCCAATCCTCCCTCCACTGCCTTGGAAATCCTCCCTTCCTGCCCCCCCAGCTGCAAAGGAAAAGGAGAATGAGGAAGAGGCTGTCGCGTGTGGGGCTTTGCAACGAGGGTATGCTATTGAGGTGAGGCCAGGTCAGGACAGAAAGCCACAGCCACTGATTTTGTTTGTAGTCACCTTGAAAAAAAATTTTATGCTGTTTCATTCTGTTTTTACATTTTTCCTACTTTGAGTGATTTGCCTTTATGAATGTGTACCATATGGGTGCCTGATACCTGTGGAGGTCAGACAAGGGTGTTGGATGCTAGGTTTATGAGTTGCCATGTGGAAGCTGTCATCAAACCCAGGTCCTCTGCCAAGAACAATTGTTCTTAACCACTGAGGCACCTCTCCAGCCCCTTTTNACCATGACTTTTAAAACTAAGTAGAAACCTAGGCTTTTGTTTGTTGTTTTTAACACATATGAGCTGAGCTGTGTGGGCTTCATGTCTCATGTATGGTCTACTTTGCATCTCTCAAAACAGTTTTTTCAAGTCAGCACACACAGTGAGCTTCACTATGGAATTTTCACACATCAACAGCATTTTAGTTTGGTGTCTTGGGTCTGCAATTTTGCTAATTCAGGTGGCAACTAAGTGCTAAGTGTCATGGTTCCATTTTCACAGAATCAAGTGCATGAGAAAGAAAGGAAGATGACCTGCATCCTTCAGGAGAAGGTGCTGGCTTGGACCAGCTCCATTTCTCTACATGGCATAAATCAAGAGAAGCTGTGGTGGTTTGAAAGAAAATGGTCCCCCAAAGGGAGCAGCACTAAATTAAGAGGTGTGGCCTTTTGGAGGAAGTGTGTCATTGGAGTGGGCTTTGAGGTTTCATATGCTCGGGATACCACCCAGTTTGTCAGTCAACTTCCTGTTACCCAAGTCAAGTTGTAGGACTCTCAGCTCCAGCACATCTGCCTGCATGCTGCCATGCTCCCCATCCTGATGGTAATGGACTGAACCTCTGAAATTGTAAGGGAGTTACAGTTTGAATGTTTTTATTTCTAAGAGCTGCCATGGTCACGGTGTCTCTTCATAGCAATAAAAACCCAAACCAAGATCCCAAACAACTCAGCCCTGGAACTGGATCTGACCCAGGGCCTGGGCTGCTCAGTCTTAGTCAGAGCTACTTCTCTTTGCAGTAGGCAGCCGTCCACGGAGAAACACACTAATTAGCTAGTCAAAGTACCAAAAGGAGACTGAGTGCTCAGAACACACGCTCACACCCCAGGGTGCAGGGAACATCATGGAAGAGATAAGGAAAAGACCGTAAGGAATGTAAGAGCTACATGATGAAGCTGAGTGTTGTGAGATGCGGTCTTCTTTCTGGACATGATGAATCACACTCATGGACCCACAGCAGCCAGCTGTGTCTATCTGACAAAAACCAGCAAAATCCCAGTATAGAAGAGGCAGAGAGTCTCCAGGCCCACTCCTTACTGAGTAGCTGCTGGCAGTTAACGGCTGCTGGAGGAGGACCTTTTTTGAGGGTGTTCCCACTGGTAA
Organism: Neotoma lepida; assembly: GCA_001675575.1. Taxonomy (NCBI): domain Eukaryota; kingdom Metazoa; phylum Chordata; class Mammalia; order Rodentia; family Cricetidae; genus Neotoma; species Neotoma lepida. The sequence goes on from LZPO01054713.1 coordinate 322,533, forward strand.
GGTTTCCCATANTCATGTGCACATGGACAGCATTAACTGGAATTAGTGGNCTAACAAGTATATATANAACATAGTTGGGAGAGGGACATGGACCTGTTTGGGGGATACAGTNAGAGTGAGAGGAGGGAAATGGAGGTGGGTATGATCACAATTTGTTGTATACATACACAGAATTCAAGATTTCTTTTAAAATCATAATTCAAGAACATTTTTGGGGTTTTTTGTTTTTTTGAGACAGGATTTGTTTTTTGTGTAGCTCTGGAGCCTGTCCTGGAACTCGCTCTATAGACCAGGCTAGCCTCGACCTCAGAGATCCACCTGCCTCTGCCTCGAGAACATTTTTTTTTTTCTGAGGCTTCTTTTTTGAGCCTCAGTTCCAGGACTGAGGCTGTGGGTGTGGCAGGACAGTGGGGCCCTCCTAAGACACAAAACACGCTCCCCAGCACTACATAACCACGTCCATGATGGCCAACTCAAGATACACACTCTCAGGGACTCAGTCAGCGCTGAGATTTGCTACTCACCCAGGAGGGTGCTTNCACTCCTGCCTCCAGGGCTGATAATGATGCCTGGTGGGCTCCAGGGTGACCTGTCCACCACCTAGTCTACCTGATACCTACTCAAGCGCTGATGTCAGGGAANTTCTGGACAGACTGGAATAAGTGGCCAGACACCACAGTGGGTACAGGGTGAGATCTGGAAAAGGGGGTTGGAGAGACAGGAAATGGGAGCTGGGAAATGCCAGGCTAGCTCTGGAAGATTTCAGACAATCACTCAGGTGGGGACACTTGGCCCTGGCTTCCCGGAACCAGGGATGATGAATGACATCACTAAGCCATACTCCTGCAGCAGCTCATACCCACAAGTGCACCAGCTCCACGCCACAGGCTGTCCCTGAGCAAAGGTCAGCCACAGCTCAAACCAGACTCAACAGCAGGAGGCCAGGTGGGAAGCAGCAGACATCAGGTGGAGAGCCAGCATCGTCTGCCCACCCTGAGCATACAGCCTCGAGGCCCTGGTCCACCCCAGTCTTCCTCACAGAGGTGGACAGGGATGCTGGGCATATGAGCATCTGCCAAACACGGGACAAAAACTACCAAAGGAAGACTTTTTATTTTCAAGTTTCTATGGAGATATTACAAACATGTAGACTTAAAAGAACATTTAAATTTTTTAGTAACTATTTAGCTTTAAAATAAAAATATGATTAGGCAAAATAATAAATAATGCCATCCCAGGTGAATTGTTAAGATCAAGTGTGTCATTTATCTGGCCACATCACCCACTCAAGGCTCCAATGCCCTCATACATCTCAGGTTACAGCTCACCCAGCCTCCTAATGATGCAGGAATGAGAGGGCCACACTGTCCAAATCTTCACTTTATTTTTAATATAAAAATGCAAATTTGGAAACCCACCCTGCCTTTTCCCCCCTAACATAATGCTTTACCTCTTAAAAATAAAAATAAAGTACTAATTCTATATACATCACATGTACCATACAAAAATGTATCCAAAGGTCTATTGCTACCAAAGTGTTCTAAATTAAAACAAGTTACAGAAAGCCCCTCATTGTAAACAAAAGATTACAAGTTACAAAATCAAAGTACACACAGGCCAGTCATGTATATAACCACACAACACATTCTGCTCCCACACCAAAGTTGAATTTTTATGTGCCTGTATAAAAATGCATATCAATATACCTTTGCAAATTTATTTTTCATTATAAAGCAAATGAGTACACTTTCTACAATAAATAACCCGCTGGGAGGCACGCCTGCAGGAGTCAGGGCGGAGCAGGAGACTCAGGGCAAACAGAAGGATGAGAACGGGCCCTGCCCGGCAGCAGCTGGCGGGACATTTTTTGGTGATTTGCAAGTGATGCACACAGCATAAATTTATTCCCTCTTTGCACAAAGTACCATTCAAAATAATGTCATTTTCTTTCTTAAAATACACATTTGTCATTGTAAATTTACATCCCGTCTTATTAAATAAGCGGTACTCTGTGTAAAGAGCATGATCTACAAAATTATTAAACATTCAAAAGTCTTTTTAAAAAAAAAAAAAAAACCTACAGATTAAAGTAAGTGAGGCCGCGGCACCACCAGTGGGACACCCACACCGCACTGCTCGGAACACGCCTGCCCCACTTGCAAAGCGCCAAGACAAGATGGTTTCATAGAAAACTTGGAAGTGAAACCTCCCCCTCCCTGGGGAAAAAGAATTAAAGAACTACACCTAGAAAATCAGAATAAGTTAAGTTCTGAACAATATACAAACATGTACAGCTTATCAACACTATGGACAAGGCTCCCGGCTGGCTGTGGCTTTGCTGGAAGCCACCTCAGTCAATGTCACTGAGGTCACTGGCTGGCTCCCCATGGACCCGGCTCAGATGATTCATGGCTCTATCAAATGCGATCCGCACGGCCTTCCGGATACTAGAGTTCCTCCCTTCCATCATTTTCAGCTTGTCGATGGTCTCGTCAACACCAAGTGGAACCATCTTGGACTTGGGAAGCCACTGCCTTTTAGAGAGAAGACAGAGCATAAGAACCACCAACCCATTCTCAGTATGGCCCACCAACCACCAGCCCCTGTGCATAAGAAGGAACCTGGCAGTACACAACCCAAGCTCCCCACATGCTGGGCCTCAGACGACTGGGGTGCACAGGGCATCCATCTAGCCCTGGACTCAGGTAGGGCANAAAAACCATGATATAACCCTCTTTCCCAAACATATCCAAGTGGCTGTGGAGCTAAGCTGAGAACATACAGCCGTGCACAAAGGACAGCCCAAGAATACACATATGTGATACACAGGTAAGCCTAGGTACACACAGATATCCACACAAGGGATACAGCAAAACAGATGTGTGCACACAACATAGGTGGGGTGAACTCTAGAGTAGAGTAAGGAGGCATCCTAGGATGGATGAGAAGACTCTAGAAACAAGACCATCAAGTGAGCAAGGCCAGTGTAAGCCTCACTGGTGAATGCCAGCTGCCAGAAGCAGGGCAGGGGGGAAAGAGGACCACAGGGGATCTGGGAAGTCCCCAAGAGTGCCCACTCCACAGGGGCCTATGAAGCTCCTCCTACTCCTAAGCACTCCCAGTCATAAAGAGGACTCAACTAAATATAGTCAGATGTCAGCAGGGGATCAGAACCATGGCATAATAGAGGTCTTGGTAGCTCTGGGTGAAGGCAGGACAGGGGAAATGGACAGGGAACTCCAGGAAGTGGGGGTGAAGCTTGTCAGGAGGGTCAGAAAGCCCATGCAAGGGAACCTAGAGCAAGAAATAAAGACAGCCTGAGTCATCCAGGGATCTGGTAAGTGATAGGAGCCNTCAGATGGGAAGTGACCAACACTCCACAATCCCTTTGGTGTCACTGGACAGTGTCCTCGGCAGACAAAGACCAGGACACAGATTATCTAGAAACACCCTGACTCAGCATGGGTCAAGCCAAGCCCTGGGACTACTAGGACTCAGCTCTGCCTGCTGCGGAGCCCTAGACACCACACTCACCAGCTTCTCTTATTGTCGAAAAACAAAACAAGGAACAGCTTCTCCTCAGACTTGGTCTGCATGTGCTCACCAATCTTCAGCACATCCAGGGGTGGGGCGGGGATGGTGACACCATTGTGGTGGCCAGGCACTCGTGGCATCTTGGGGTCAATGATCTGCCAAGGACATGTTCCAGTCATTTAGAGTATTCTCAAACTTAGAGCCGCTCACACACCTGCCTCCAGAGTCATGACAACCATACACCCTTTGCAGGCACAGAATTGCAAGGTACAGAGCATGCACTGGGGCCCCATCCCAGGTCCCACCAGAACACCCTACTCATAACCTCCAGACTCACCAGTGCTGGGTAGGAGGGATAGCCGCTGCACTTGGCCCATACCACTTTCAGGGGCTCCAGGACAGAGGCAGCAGCATCAGTGGAAATCCACATGCTGTTCTGTCCCACCTCTAGAAAAAGAGGAACCCCAGAATCAGGACCAGCAGAAGAACCCCCAACATACCCAGCACAGCCACAAAGCCTGAGGGCTGATAAAGAGTCCCACCCAAATCCCAGCTTCCCTAGCTACTGGAGCAGGACAGTCCCATAGCACCACCTCAATCCAGGAGAGGCTGATTACCTCACTTCCTCCTGTGGAGGTCAGGCCTAGAAGCCTGTCAAAGGCCTCCCTACCTCCCACCCTCCCCAGCTCTAAGGCCTATGACTCCAGGTTCCCAACACCTCACCACACTTGAACTCTAAAGATGTACCAGATGCCTATTACATAACCAAAAACCTAAACCAGGTCCTGGCTTGCTCCACCACCTTGCTCTTCCAAGCCTCACTGAGTACATTCAGTAGCCTAAGACATACCCCCGGAGTCCACTGTATTCAGGCCCCCACTGAATACTGCAGGTAAGAGGTATCCAACCAATCCCTGGTCCCACCTCACAGCAGCAAAACAGCACATTAGCCTNTCCATGCTCAGAACCTCCAGCACGCCCACCACACTCAATACAGCCCATATGGCCACACCAGATTCCCTGTAGTCTCAGGCCCTTCCCATTTTCAGGTCTCTGCCCTGACACCCACAGAGCATAGCTGCCTTCACAGAACTGGCCCCACCAAAGCCCCAAGCCTCAGGCAATAACAGGTGCTTCTATCCCTGGAGTTGGCTTGGCCCACTCTGACAGGAAAGCATAAACAGCATCAGCCCAGCAGCTCCCCTCCCTTACACTGTGGCCTGAAGCTAGGAATGACCACCCTGCTGTGGCACTCAGTCGTCAAAGCAGATAGCCTGGACAGAACCTGGTCTGGACAAATCTGATGATCAAGAACTATCCAGAACCAAGTACATCCTACCATGCATGACAAAGTCATTCCTTCCCCACAGACTCTGTCTATACAATGCAGCCCAGGGCAGGCCTGGAACCCCGTCAGCGACCCTCTGGTGAATAAGCCTAAATTCACACCTTTTCTCAAATATGAGGACTTGACTCACAGCCCCAAGCCACCAAGACCAGACTGTTCTGGGAGACCTTGCCTCTCCAGCCATCGTATTCCAAAATGCCCACCCAAAAAAAAAAAAAAAAAAAAAAGTATCTCAACTTACCAGCTGCAATCCTGGCTGCCTTAGCATAGTTCCCATTTTCAATACAAGATATCAGCTCACTGCGGTCTTCTAGCGTGTGCCTTCGCACAAGGGCAGGCTTCCCTCGCCCACACTTGGGTGTACTAAAACTTTGGGAGAAAAAGCAGAGATGAGTCAAACTGAGACTACAATGAAGAGCCCCATGCCTGTGGCTTCACCCTACATCAGGTGCCGAGCTGCCAAGGGTACGGAGGGTCCAGTGAAGGCACTTGGACCACCCTTACCCAGCTGACACAGTGGTCGCCATAGAACAGACAGGCAAGGCTATGCAGACCACAATCTCAGTAAGAGAAAGATTTGGGGAGTGGAAAGTATAACGTGCAAGTTAATTATACACTAACTTAGATTAACCTTTTAAACAGATTTACTTCTGACTTACAGTTAAATTCTACCAAGTAGATCAATTTATCTCATGAGAAACTTTCCCTGAACGGCAGAGCACACCTACTAGCTAAACTCTAGGAAGCCTTCCTCGAGGTCTTCTGATGAAAGCCGCGTGCCCTGCTCTGGAGGACAGGACCTACCTTGAGTCGCAGAGTGGGCTGTTGCTGGAACAAATACTGGATTCAGATGCACAGCGCCGTCGGGGCGCAGCTTTCCTCCCCAGGCCACTGCCCGGCTCCTGCTCGCTTCGAGTACCCCCAAAGCCATTGGTGAGACCTGGAACACAGAACCAGACAGATGTACGGTCACCTATCCCAAAGGAGCAGCTCAAGCCCAACTTATTCCTACACTTCTTTCTTCTTTAAAATTAGAATGTATTTTCCGAATAACTTTATTTTTGTAGACAGGGTCTCACAGAGCCCAGGTTGTCCTTGAATTCCTGATCCTCCTGCTTCCAACCTCCTGGAACGCTAGGATTAGTCATGAGCTACCACACCTGGTTCATGTGGTGCTGAGGATCAAAGCCAGGGCTTTGTGCATACCAGCTAAGCACTCCACCACCTGAGTTACATCTCCAGCCCCACAAAGAACATTTTACACACAAAAACCAGTATCTTTATTCTCATTCCCAGACACATTGTTGAGTGTAATAAGCACAAAAAATCATAGTAAGAACAGTCAAGGCAGTTCTACACACTCAACAAGTAATTTCCACAAGGTCCATGAATGCAAAGCAAAAAGAATCTGTTACCACTCCCCAAATTAACACATCACATGCACTTCTGTGAGCTTCCAACAAAACCAGACTGTCCACTCTACAAGGAATGAGTGGTGTCTAGACAAGGGCCTTCCAGCACCCTAGAGTGGTGGAATTTCTACAATACTCCATAGAGACACATTAATATCTGTGGAACTTCAGAGAACAGTAAGCAAAAAATTAAGTTTAAAAAGCAAAACAATAAAAACACCCAAAAAAAGACCCCAAAAAACAAACAAACNAACCAACCAGGGCTATATAGCCCAGTAGAGCACTTGCCTTCACATAGGCCCTGGGTTTCACCAGCAACACTGCGGGATATATATATTTCAAAATATAGGTGTTAACAAGAACTTTTTTAAAATGCTGAATGAAACACTTTGAAACTAGAAAGCCTGGGCCCGAGGCACCTGAACAATCCTCAAGTCCCCAAGCACCAGAGCACATGGAGCTCTGGCCCAGCTGAGGCAAGCCACCACTACATACCTCCCCACAGACAGCTGAACCACACTGGTGACCAGATAAATGAATGTCTGGACAAATACAACCACATCATCTTGATATTTGAAAAGTATTTTAATAAAGACAAATCTGAGTCAATGCACCACCATATTCCTCCCAACAAGTCTAACCTTCCATTTAGGTCAGTAAGTAGAAAAAGGCACAACCATGGCCCCTGCACAGAGCTCCCTGAATCAGGAGGATCATGCCCCCAGGTTGCATGCTTGCCTGGCTCCTTCTGGCTGCACCAGCTCAAGACAGGGAAGGGGACAGAAATGGGGGGCTGGCAATACTTTTTTTTTTCATACACGTCANTCTTCTCATATCCTTAAAAATGTAAAAAATTATTTCCAAAGTAAAATGTAAACTTACGAACATTTTCTTAGCAATATTTGAAGTGACTGTCTAGATTACAAGGTTTTCATTGCATTCTCCATATCACGCCTGTGAAAAGGACCTGCTTATGCTGACAAGGCCTCTGAGAAGCTTCTTGTTTGATCACTGGCAAAGCAGAAGGCACATGACAGGGAAGAAGCCACACTCTACTCTTAAAGAGCCTCAAGGCCCAAGAGTTAGTAGGAGGCAGTGGAATATGCTGCTGCCTTTAGGGGGAGGGCACAACACTGACTTAGACTCAACACAGAGGCAGCCCTCCCAAACTGAATGGACTGACAGAGGGGCAGAGTCCTTGCTCCAGGACCCAGAATTACAGAGAAGACTGCAAGCCCGGAATTATCTGCCCTTGCTAGGCTGAGCAGGCAACAGCATGCAGGTCTGAGGAGTCTGAAGGTCTTGGACAAGCATGTCCCCATCACTGGCATCTCTGTCCTAGGAAGATGGCCCAGGATAGGACACAGAAGCATGGTGTTCCCAGCAAGAATGGNCACAGAAAGGTGCCTTGTNGGGGCCTAAACAGCCCCTAGAAGAAAAAGAGGAAAAACTAACGTTTATAATTCTGAGAAGGAAAAACTATGATTGTCTCTCTCTAGCTTTCCCAAGTGTTTAATTATCAGGGCACACTGCATCTGGGTTCCTAAGTTCACACACAGTTTTCCACATTACATAGAAACACACAACACCTTGAAGAGAAGCTGGCACAGCCACTGGGAAACCTGAGACACTTCCAGGAAAGACCCCTGGGGCCTGCTTTCCAGAGAGTGCCACAGCCCAAACAGGACAAGGGTGTTTATATGGCCCACCCAGATTCTTGAGGGTTTCCAAGGCCCAGAACACGTGCTGAGAGGCAATGTGGGCCAGAGACCCAAGCTTGAAAAGCTCTTGCAGCCACTGCCTGGAGAAGATACGGCTTTGACACAAAGCCAGGTGTGAGCCCTCTCTGCCTCTACCTCCTTTGTGATCCACTTGCTATACTGTCTCTCCCATCAGCTGTAGGATGGGGAACAAAGTGCCTTCCTAGCACTGAGGCTTACTGTCTAAGATCGTACACATGCCTGCCGCCCTTGACAATCAAAACAAAAAGATGAGATGACTCCTAGACAGAGCCAATGACCCCAAGCACCTATTGCAGAGGGTTCTGAGGTCTCCAAAGGCCAAGGCAGAGCCCAAACACCTTGCTCAGGCCCAGAGGACACCACAAATGTGCCACTGCAACTAAGTCCCAGAGGAGGCCCAGCCCCAGACTTTTAGCTACCACAGTTTCTCTAAAAGCTCCCGATGGCCCAGGTTTCCTACAGGACAACTGGGGTACACAGAGTGGCCAGTAAAGGACTCCCTGAGGTGCGTAAGTCTCCACTCTGAAAAGCTCATACCCACAGATCAGGGAGAAGTCCCAGNTGGTCTACTTGCAAAGCTGAGGCATAAAAGTGGGAGAGTAGGGACACGATCCTTTCCATCCTGGGCTCCCAACCTGCACAATGCCGAGAGCCCACAAGGATGCGGCCAAGTGAGACTATCCGGGCCTGGTAAACTGGATTGACCAGCCTCTCCACCCTCTACTGACCCCACATGGCCTGGGAGATGTGCCTGAGAGTGTGGCCACTGTATGCATCCTTGCTGCTCCTCCCACCACCAGCTACCTCAGAGTCCACTGACTCATCTGAAACATGACAGCACAGGACCACGCTGCCCAAAGCTCTAACCTGTCCCCACCTACTGCACATCAACAAGCTTGTGTCCCATGCTGGACACTGTGCCCCCGGCTAGGAATGCAACCATTTCAGGGTGGTGGCAGAAGTATCTATTATCCCCTGATGACACTTTACTTGTTGTCTCCTAAAGAACCACATGCTGGGCACATCTTTCAACCTTTCAATAAAAGCACAGCAAACAATACCGGCCCACCCAACACCCGTTTTTCCTGAGTATGGTCTATGAAGACACAGCTTGCACATGGCCAAGACAGGACAGAGCCCAGGNCAAAATGCCCACTCAAGGGCAATTCCAGCAGGACTTCTCAGTTGGTTCAGCAGGCATTCGCACAGCTACCAATAAGACTAACAATGCTTAATAATCCAAGAGAAACTGAAAAAGAAAGAAGGGAAGTCAGGTAGAGAACAAAGAAATAAAAGACGCTAACAGCCAAGTAAGGAGTTCTATTTAGGCCTCATTTTAGGCAGTACTGCGTATATAGTCCCTTCAGACACCTAGCCCAGGTTGCCCTAACAGAGCTCCCGGTCATCACAGGCCAGTTTTGGACGTGCTCAGGACGTGGCTCAAACTGTTGGATTTGTTGTTCAAGCTACGGCAGGTTCTGCCACAGCATTAGGCATTCCTTCACATCTATCCACTGGGAAGAAGTGAGGCGCCGAAACGTCTGCTCAGGCACCAGAGCTCCTCTCACAGAGGGGTGAGCTGGCCAGGGATAGAGATCTCCTCCAAGGGTAGGTGTCTGNGTGTCTGTTTAAAGGACGGCTCAACAGATGGTTCCAATGTGATCCTCAACTAGGAGCAAGGCAAGGAGGCAGCGAGCGCTTTGCATTCCAAGAGGCCATTTAGCAGAACTCCAATCCAAGTCGAGGTTAAGAGAAAAGGATTAGGATCCAAAGAGTGAACTACCCAAGCACATTAGTGGTTAACTGAGAACCTGGAAAACAGTGAAAACCATTTAGTCTGACTGCAAGGGCAGGAATCATCTCCTCCCTCAACAGTCTATGGCCATGGAAGACATTTCGCTTGCTCACCACCACCACCCATTTCATTGAGAATCTCCACACCATGAGTATCAAAATAAGAGGTGACACAGGTCCTGGCCTGATGGTCCATTGATGGAAATAAACAAGCAGGCAGAGTAAAGAATCTACGACACAGAGCCAGCTCCAAAAAAAAATGTGACACCATAAAATCAGTCACACCATGCTCTGCACTGCCCACGTGTCCTGCCCATCCCGCAGGCATGAGCCAGTGAGCCCTGTGGGTGGGCAGCTTTAAAGTAAATGAGTCCGTATTTAATCTAACTTGGAATCTTGCAGTGCACTGAGGAGCACCAGAGAAGTCCCTACACGTTCACAGTGCCAGATGAACCAGGGAAAGATCAGAAGGCTCTGAACACTCCAACTCCTCAAACAGCGAAGAACTGCAACTTGGAACAAGAAATCCAGGTGCGCAGAGAGCACCAGAGGTTGAGGTTGAGGTGCAGCCAGCACCGATGGTAGGATGGGCCCATTCAGCCTGCGCCTGGCCCACCATGGGCCAGGCAGATGCAGCAGTGGACGCCTCCTGCTCCTGAGGGTCAGATCTTAGTGCTAATAAGGCTCCCAGCTGCTCAGGAGTGCGCTTAGGAATTCACCATGCAGCCACTGAAATCTACTGCCATTCTGGAATAAGAAAGCAGAAATCTCCATTTCAGTCAAGATCAAAGGCATTGGGGTCACATGTACTAAAGGTCTATAGTTAAGACTGCTTGGGACTCACCGTTATCACTGAGCACCCAAAAAGAACTTCTCTCAGATGTACAAACAAGTAACATCTCACGAACTCCATGGTTAGCAGCCCACAGGTGACAAATGGTCTAGCAGAGCCCATATGGCCACTGGGCTGCCTGGCAGGAAATGCCATGTACACAGCAAGGGCTCTGGACAGCAGCTACACGGTGAGAGCTTTTCCTACAGTGTCCTGCAGGGTCAACAGACTTTCTGTTGCTGATAGCTATGAACCTTGAGGAGGTAGAAAGCCATTTCCACTTCATCCTGTGTACACACGTTTCCTGGTACGGAGATATTCACTGAGCAATCTCCCAGCACCAGAGCACAGCATACCATGACTAGCTCAGCAACACAGGACTTCCTGTGAGCTCAAAAAGGTACCCGAGTCCTTCACTAAATGTGGCTGGGAAAAGCTAANTCTATATAGTTACAGAAACANCCAAGAAGTGAAACAACTTCAGCTTCAGTCTTTACTTGCAGTGGCTTCATAGAAACCGTGTTTTATCAGGGGCTGGAGAGATGGCTCAGTAGTTTACAGCACCNCCTGCTCTTCCAGCGGACCCATATTCGATTCCCATCACCCACCTGACAGCTCACAACTGTCTGTAACTTCAGTTCTAGGGCATCGGATACCCTCACACATACATTCATGCAGGTAAAACACCAATGCACATAAAATAAAAATAATTTTAAAAAAAAGAAACTTGGTTTTATCAAATTTTAAAATGCTATTATCAACTCATCAAAATAAGAGAGCATTGGAAGAAAAGTTTCTATGAAATTGTACAAAATAAAAATTAAATTAACTGGGCCTGTTGGTACAGGCCTGTAATCTCAGCTACTTCAGAGGCTGAAGTAGGACNCTAAAGAGTTGTGGCCTGCCGGGAGGTGGTGGCGCTCGCCTTTAATCCCAGCACTCAGGAGGCAGAGGCAGGCGGATCTTGTGAGTTCAAGGCCAGCCTGGGCTACCGAGTGAGTTCCAGGAAAGACACCAAAGCTACACAGAGAAACCCTGTCTCGAAAAACCCAAAAGAGTTGTGGCCTATAAGTTAACAGGAAAGGTTCAAGGCCAGCCTGTCTCAAAATGTTTAAAAAGGGGCCAGCAAGGTGGGTCAGTGAACAGGTACTTGCTACACAAGTCTGATGCATCCTTGGGACTTACATGGTAGNGAGAATTTTCTAACCTACACACACACTGTGGCATGTACACAAAAACACAAATAAAGAAAAATAAAAAATAAAATAAAAAGGGCTCCGTGGCATACAACTTACCACAAGGCCCTTAAGTCAATCAATTGGCAGTACCAGTGCATGTCGGGGTNGGGGTAGTCCCCAGGATCACACACACGAGTGAAATAAAATCTATAAGGAGTTATTTTGTAACAAAAATCACAATTTATTGCCGTTGGCAAGAAATTCTCTTCCGGGTGTNGTGCTTCAGGCAGGGGAGCCCAACAGATGGAGACAGGAAGAGATGAAGAGGTGTCAACAGCCTACTGACATTACCAAGCCAGCCTTTCCCACTCAACTCTCTGACCTGACCACCTGGCAAGGCTCCAGAAAACAGAAGCAAGGCCTATGTGTTGTTCTCTGCTGACATGCAAGAGAAAGCACCCAACACTGGAGTGCCTGGAAGGAAATGTAATTTTCCCTAGTTGTGGTTTGAATGAGAATGGATCCCGTAAGATTATACATTTGAATACTTAGTCCCCAGTTGGTGGAATTGTTTGGGAAGGATTAGAAAGTAGGAGGAGGCCTTCTAAGAGGAGGTGTGTCACTGGGGGTAGGTTTTCAGGGTCAAAAGCCCAGGCCATTCCCAGTTAGTGCTCTCTGTCTCTGTCTCTCTCTCTCTGTCTCTCTCTGTCTGTCTGTCTCTCTGTCTCTCTCTCTCTCTCTCCCTCTCTCCTTCTCTCCCTCTCCCTCCCTCCTCAAGCTTCTGGATCAGATATAAGCTCTTAGCTAATTCTCCAGCACCGTGATGGTGATAAACTCTAACCCTCTGGAACCATAAGCCATAAATTAAATGCTTTCTTTTACAAGTTACTCTTTACAGTAATAGAAAACTAACTAAGACAGAGCTGGTACCAGGAGTTGGGTATTATTGTGACAGGCCTGACCATGCTGTTTGTTGGAATATTACAAGACTTCATTCAGGACTTTGGCCTAGAAAAAGAGTTGAACATTTTAAGTAGGATTTAATGGCTACCCTAATAGAAGCTTGGAAGACAGTAGTCCTGAGAGCAATGTAGACAGACTGTGGAGGCCCAGTTCAAGAGGTTTCAGAGGGGAAACAACTGGGCTAAAGCAAATGGGCTAAAGACTATTCTTGTGATATTTTGGCAAAAACTGTAGTTGCTTTTGTCCTTGTCCTAAGAATCAGCCTGAGACTAAATTAAAATGCGGGGCTAAGTTTGGGGGCAGAGATTTCACCTAATAATAACTCTGTTATATAGTTTTCAGCAATCACTCTTCTGTATATCTACAATGAAAAAGAGCAAGTGGGGTAAAAACAAAACACAGTTTGAGGAGAACAAGGACACCACAAAATTTAATGTTAGAGCCAAGGCTTGTGCTGAGATAGGAGAAATGAAATAAAGGGAGTGGTATCCTTAGGATGAGATTCTACTCAGCTAATCCTGCAACTGGGGGAGGGGGGGCACTAAGGAATTATCTGTTCTTAAAGAGCAACAATAAACCAAAGCTTATGTCAANGTAATTCAAGCAGGGCCAGGTCCCATCCCAAGCTGGCAGCCTAATTTAGTTCTTCAGCCTGGTGGTTCTGACTTTGGTCTTGAAGATACAAGAGTAAAGGAACCGTGGACTTGTCTTCCTCGGCTAAGGAAGGCCACTGAGATCAGGTGTGTGNCNCAGAGGAATCCCTGCATGGGGAGGTCCAGAAAGGCTATTGTGAGAAGCTGTCAAAGTGAAGCCTGGATTGTGTTGGAGATCTCAATATGCTGAAGTTGCCCAAGTCATGGGATGTCTACCAAGGAGAGCTGCATACAGAGTGGAACCAGTTCATGAGAGAGATGTATTTTGCAGTCAGCAAAGCTGGAAGGGAAGGACCATCTGAGCCCTTTGACATTGCACANGGAACTGTATGATTTGGAGTTTGCCCTGGTGNGTTTCAGTCTCGCTTTGGCCCACTATTTCCTCACTATGCCCCTTTCCTCCCTATGGGAGGAAATGTTAATGTATGTTCTGTACCATTATATGGTGGAAGTATGTGATCTGTTTTTTATTTTGATTTTATAAGGGGTTAAAATTAAGAGATTGCCATGAGTTTCAGAAGAAACTTTGGACTTTTAAATTGTTGAGACTGTGAGACTATGGAGACTTTTGAAATTGGACTAAATGCATTTAGCACTGTGATATGGCCACAAGCCTATAGGGACCCAGGGAGTAGAATGTAGTGTTTGAATGAGAATGTCCCTCATAGGATCATATACTGGAATGCATGGTCCCCAGTTGGTGAAACTGTTTGGGAAAGATGAGGAGGTCTGATCTTGTTGGAGGTGTGTCACTAGGGGTGGGGTTTAAGGTTTCAAACGTTCAAGCCATTCCCAGNTAAGAATTTGCTCTCCTACTTGCTTGGTCTCTCTCCTCTCCCCCCACCACCCCCAAGCTTATGAATCAAATGCAGGCTTTCAGCTAATTCTCTAACATCATGCTTGCCTGCTGTCATGCTCCCTGCCATGTGGTGATGGACCCTAACCCTCAAACCACAAGCCACAAACTCAATGCTTTCTTTTCTAAGTTGCCTTCATTATGGTGTCTCTTCACAGCAATAGAAAAGGAACTGAGACACTTATCTATGTGTGACAGGGTAACAGAGAATAATAACCAAACTGTAATCCAGGACAAAAAACAAAAGTACTAACCTATTTNTAACAGAAAGCAAATGTTGAAAATCTGATGCTGGTACCAAAAGGCCTAATGGCAGTCATTGTTTAAGAACTATAATACCCCCTTCCACATCATGTTATCTGAGGGTTAGATAGGAAGTTGTGAGAAAGCCAAGCCAGCATTATTCAAGCACAGCACAGGGAATTTTCATGGAGATGGTATAGGCATAGGCATACATGGCAACATCTTGGGAAATGAAACCCATCTTAGCTTGTTAATGGGGCCTGGGTGATGGTTCAGTGGGTGAATTCACTTGCTGTTAAGCCTGATGATCTGAGTCCAATCCCACATAGTGAAAGGAGATAATCAACTCCTCCAGTTTTCTCTAGATTTATTCCATCCCCCATAGGTGTGCACACTGTGGCATGCCCCAACCCAACCAAACAGGAATAAACTAACAAGCTACAAGAAAACATTAAAATATTAAAATATTCCTTAAGCCAGTTATGCAAAGTGTTGCAAGTAATGAAATGACAGATTATTTTCAGAGCGCCCAAGGGACAAGCAGTCTTCAGGAAGGAACGGTTCAGGTTCACATCTAGGGCCCTGGGTTTGTGGGAACTGAGTAGAGCTACTAAGTGCCAGGTATGGCCACTGGCTGGCCACTGGCAGGCCACCGGCTACACACGTACATGTACTCAACCAAACCACATTCAAAGTTGTACTTGGTATGTGAAAAATTGCAAGGAAAGGAGAAAGGGGACAAAGGAGGGGCAGGGCCAGCCATAGCCAGCACTGTGCTGCCAAGAGGCAGAATGAATGGCCACGGCCTGAAAACAGTTCACAGCTTCTGAAAGAAAACCCACGTTGTCTGTCTTCATCTCTAGAAATGAGAATGCTCCAAAAGCAAGAGCTCAGTACCACGGTTTCACATTAACAGATCCCTGGAGAGGCAGCTGCCCCCTGACATTTACCTGTATCCAGGCGCTTTCCCGGGGACTCCTCCTCCACTTCGGAGTCTCCACATGTGCTCCTCGACCTTTTCCTTGGCTGCAGTAGAGTCTCCAACCTCGGAAGGACTACAGACAAAAAGGTTTTGGTCCCTAGCTGAGGAGAAGTTGGCTGGGTTTCAGTGTTCTTGGCAGACTTTGGGGGGCTTACACTTTTCGATTTGCAGAAGAGAACAGAAGTGCGTCTGTTTACATCGCTTGATGGCTCCGCCACTGCGGAGGCCGCCGCCGCCGGCACATCGCCACTACTGGCGAGGGTGGGCTCTGGAGGGTGTCCGCTTACCAGTGCGCTCTGAGTGCAAGTGCTATGTGATTCATTATCAAATGTGACTCTTTTGAATAGTTTACTCTGCTCGGGGTTGAGTTCTACTGGTTTGAGGGTTGGTGGTTCTGAATTAGTCTCCGAGTTTGAAGGAAGAGGTAATGCATCTGATGGTTCAAGTTTAGGGGGAGATTTATCTCCTGAAAAAATTATAAATAAAGTGATTTTGAAAACTGAAGATTATAAAATCTATTATAAAACTTATATAAATGTGAAGTCCACCAAAACACTAATTCAACTAAGGAAATAGCATCACACACAATGGTCTGCTGAGCAGTGAGCAGCCTGGGGCCATCAGGTAACACTGTGTGTGTTTCCCTAACCAAAGACTGNGGGCCTGGTGTCCTAGGCCCAGGTGCACAAGTTACTTTCTGGAAAAAACTGTGAGAGAGCATTTCACACACAGCAATATTAAATCTCTTATCTGAGTTCAGGACAATTTCTGCATCGATATTCACTTACCTTGAGGAAGATTAAACAGTCACAGAACTAAGGGAGCCTTAAGAGGTTCCCACAGCACTTTATGCTGCACCACAAGGTGGCAAAGAAAAGGAAATCAAATATTAAATCATCTGACCAGGGCTTTCTAAGTCAAAGCCCAAAGTAGTGAGTGGCTGGGGAGGACTCTAATGGAGACAGGACCATCTTCACTCCCTCAAAATATACGGACCTGTAGGTACTACCAGTGAGTTCCCACCAAACTCCTAGCTTTAAAAATAAAAAATAAAAATGACCCATAAAATTATTTTAACCTTTATCGGAAGGAGTTTACAAACTGCCAACACGGCGTGAAGAGCTGGCTCGGGGGTTAAGAAGAGCACTTGTTGCTCCTGCAAGAGACCCAAGTTCAGTTCCCAGCATCCACATGGCAGCCAACAACTCTCTGTAACTCCAGTTCCAAGGAATCCAACACCCTCTTCTGGCCTCTGCAGCACCAGGCATGAATTTGGTGCACTTACATTTTGGTAAAACACTTATATACATAAAATAAAAATAAAACTTTTTACTAGCATGAACTAACATGGACCTGACATCTTAATCTTAAATTCAAACCCCAGAAAGAAGTATCTTCCTGTCTTCACACACAAAAAGCCCAAGGAGCAGAATGGCAGTGAAGCCCATGGTGTAAGGTTAGGCGCTGCTGGGCTGTTTCTGAGATTCTCACTACAGGACATAGGACAGAAAACCAAGAACATCAACTGAAACAATCCAAAGTAGCATACATAATTAGGAGGTACGGTTTTTATTTTATTCAAACTATAAAGTTCCCACAAAACATTGCCACAATACTTTAAATTCAAGTCACTTTGAAAATGAAAAGTCACACAATTTACGAGCTCTACTTATGTGTCTGGGTCACTTGATTAACTCAGAACAAAAGTTCTAAGCCAAGGCAGTTCTCCTAAGGACCTCCAATCAGCAACACAAAGCTGAGAGTGACAGCAGACAGGAAACAGCCACTCTTGCACNTGAGGTGGCTCTGGGCTAACTGTGTGCATGTGCAGCCTGTAAAAGGCAACTCCACCACTAAGTGGGGGAAGCAGAGCCTCAGCAAAATGCCTGTTGTTTAAGAGGTCATTGTTGAAAAGCTGCATCCAGGAAATAAGAGTGCATAAAACTCATGCCACAGGGGCCAAGAAATCTGGACTCAGAGATTAAAATTCCAATGAAATGGAAATGCTGAATCTTGAATCACTGGCATGTTCTTCCTGCACACTCTGATTAGGTTCATGAACCACTTTAAGAGCACAGTATTTGCATAGCACACAGGGAACACTGAGAAGATGGGATTAGAAACAGTGCAGAGCCATGCATGGCACNCTTGGTGCACATAAACTGAAAACAGAAGTCACTGGCACTGGGTGGTATGTAAGCTGGTATAGGAGCATATAGCTAGGACAGGTGACCACTATTGGGCTTAATTTCACTGCATAATTTGCCTCCTGCCGTCTCTTCCTTCATTTGTCTCTGCCTCCTGAGTCCATGCATCTTACACTGACTGAGATTCCCAATGTCCAATCCGGTCCCATGGCCTCTTCAAGGCCAAGGCTAATGGGCAGCCCCAAAGCAGTACAAGACCAGCAGAGATGGCACGAGAGGGCCTCCTGCTCAGAGCTCCAGGCACTGCAGAACTCCCATCCATTCTCTCCACAGCTAAGAGGTACCAAAGACCCATTTTCTGCCCCTGGCTTAACTTTCAGAGTCAGCCACTCTGACTCTGACAACAGGTGAACATGCCTGCCCTTGAGCAAAAGGCCTCCACCACACTCCATTACCCCCAACCAATGTCTAAATCAAAAGCTGCTTGCCCGTGAGGGACAGCATGGCCAGGAACACTCATCTGTGGTCCCATCCACACTCAAGCCATGTGTTCTCCCTGATCTGTGGCAACCCGAGTAGGAGCTCAGGTTCCCAACCACTGCCGCATAGTCCACTGGCATACTCCTGGGGTGTTACAGAAAGAATCACACTGGATACAGGAGGCTACACAGAGGCCCAAGTGAAACGCCATTTCCAGCAGCCANGGGGCCACATGGACCACTAAAACTCTGTGATCCTCAGTCTCCTCACCATGCTGAGAACTAGCAACACCTAGGCTGTCAGGTTCCTTGATGAAAAGCTTCACACCAGCACACTGAGCAGTGTCAGCACCACAGCTAACACTCCCATCAGGTAGAAATCTTACTGGCAGTTACTATACAAACGCAAAACATTTTCATTTTCAAAACCTCACTGTCTACTAACAAATGGACATTGCTTAGCTACATGTTCCATTAACTTTCAGAATCAACGCCTCACAACTCAAACATGAGTATGATGTCAGTACTCAAAAAATCCCCAACCAGAATTTACAACACATAGCAGCAAGGCAAAAGCTGCTCACCTTTTCACATGCTGATTACAGACATCTACTCAGGACCAGCTAATCCCTGTTACCATGACTCTCTATATACAACTGAATGCTTCCACCAAAGCCAAGACGACTCCAGATACGACAGCAGAGTGTGTGGAGACANTCCAACAGGTGGCTAGAAACTACCATCCCCACCANCAATCTAGCCCCTGCTCCCTTCCTCTGCCAGCCCTGAGTTTACACTGAATTCAATGCTGAATGCGTATGGGGTGCATACAGCAGGAACAGCACACAGCTGGTGTGTAAACAGCGATGTCCCATTGGGGGTGCTGATCTGGCCCAGAGTCTTCGACAAGAGAGAGATATACCCCACAACTTAGCCAGACACAAGGTGTAAGCCCCATTCACCAGCACATAGACTCTGGTCTCCCTAAAGCCCCTAATCAACCCACTAAATCTCAATAAATGTAAAGGTCTATGGGCTCAAGCTTGTCCCACAGGCTTATCATGACCCCATTCCATGTGTCCCTCAGCATTCAACTGACTGGAACTCTTCAACCTTAAGGTCAGCATGGAAGGCCTCCTGACAAACACCCTGCCCCCTGCACTAGCAAGCCAGAGCACACCCACTGCCCAAGCCAGCCAGGACCTATTTCATTCCTCAGATGTTGGCCTTTTGGGCCTGGCTCCCAACAGCTGTGCTGCTGATGTTTCCTCTAATGCAAACAACCTAAATGTCACAAAACACAAAAGTATTATTTAATTACAATTTAAATGAGACTGTTTATTTTACATCAAGGAATGCCTAAGTATGAAAAAAAAAATCTATGGTCATTCTCTAAAAATAACCTTTTTTTTTTTTTAATTGGTCACAAGGTCTCAGGGCCCTAGCTGGTCTGGAACTTGATATGTAGACCAGATTGGCCTCTAAATTCAGAGAGTTCTACCTGCCTCTGCCTCTTGAGAACTGGAAATAAAGGCATTTGTGACTGCACCCAACCAAAACACTCTCTTTGAGAAGAATATGCTGAACTATGTAGCATCTTGACTTTGGGGTTCTGTCCCAAGGCACACAGAACAATTTCACTCACATGTCTGCTTCTGTTGTCCACAGCAACATTTATGCATTCCTCTGCTGCCTGTCTGGAATTCAATCTCTTTAAGGGGCCCTAAATTCCACCCCCACAGCTCTGCCTCAGAATGGACTGACAGGCTGTTTCCTTCTCCATNCCTCTTTCCTCTCAGCTAAAAGGAAAATGCTCTTTTCTTGGGTTTTAAACATGGGCCAACAGTAATTCTAGTATTTGGTGCAGCTATCACCAATATGCTTCCTGTCAAGTGGCCCAAAAGTACAAAGCACCGGACCTGGTTTTCT
>LZPO01054713.1:366729-381645 GCA_001675575.1 Neotoma lepida
GCAGTCCCTAAGTAACATAGAAGAGCACAGCAGGACCCAACTCCTGCCACCAGGAACACAGAATGTGGGCCCTCACAGCAGCTCTTCTGTACATTAGGCAACATCTGCACTACTGAAGACATCATCAGCAAAAGAAAGAAGTCAGGTGTGGTGCTGAGCACACTTGATCTCGCACTTGGGAGCTGGAGGCAGAGGATCCCTGTGAGCCCAAGAGTAAGCAGGAAGCCCACCATCTCCCTGCTAAGGCAGCTCTCACTCTAACCTCACCTCAGAGGGCACCTTACAGAGGATGGTGGCTCACTTTTCCAGCCACATGCTTTTCCGTAACTTTTTTACAAAGTCCCAAAATCTGCTAGCAAGGGAGTTTAACTGCATTATAGATGGGAACAAAACCTAGGATGCTATGAAATCCAGAAACTCAGGGTTGAGGGAATACTTGTGTGGCTGTGGCTCCTATAACCATGCCTTCCTTATACTCAAGGCCAACTGGTCACAAAGAACTGTAGTTATCCCAATCTGTAACTTCTCTTACATTTTTGCCCCTGGACAGCAACGAAAGAATGGAGACATGGCTTAGGAAACAGACTATCAGGAGGGACAACAGACAAATGGCAGGACTTCCTGCAGGCCCTAATCTGTGTCCTCCATCAAGCCCTTCAATCCAGGCTCACCTGAGCCAAAGCTCAGATGCACTTACCTCTGAGGGGGAATATACGGAGCACACACNGTCGGCAGAACCGCACAGGGCTCAGCCAGTGTTTTCTTAGCCTTTTTTGCTTTTTTCCTGACCTTGGACGTAGACCTGACAGTTTTGACTGAGCTTTCTTTTCGACAGACACCATTTTTCATTTCAACATCTCCATAAATGTTCAGAGGCCTCCGGGTACAGCCTGGAGGTGTGTGGACATCACAGTAAGCAGTCTTTCTGACAGAGAATGTGGTGCTGCCTCCAGTCAGCTCCTTCACAGGCTCCATCTTCATGTACAAGCCAGCCTTCTGGGCACATGTCACATGGAATGCTGTATAGCAATTTGCTTTGTGGCACTGAATGCAGGCACCCACGCCTTTCTGCTTACAGAGGTAGCATGTCAGTTTCCACCGAGCAGGAGGTATGTTCCTCACACCATCGATGGGTTCAATGAATACCGTGTTGGCAAAGCCAACCTCTGGGATCCACAGAGCACATACCACATGGCCCCAGCGGTCATCGTCTGTCTTTTTGAAGGCACCACCCTTATTCGGGCACAGCACNCAATCNGCAGGGCGGGCCCGGGACTGCAGGCAGTGGCGGCAAAGCCACTGGCCCTCAGGGATGTAGGGCACCCCATAGCACTCCTGATGCACAGCCAGGTTACACATGTCACAAAAGAGGATAACATTGCTATTCTGACACTCCCCATCCATGCAGATGCAGCAAACAGCATCCTCATCAATCAAGGACTGCTGCTCACCCTGCTTCTGGTTCTCACAATAGGACTCCTTCTCAAAGCGATCCATCAGGAACTCAAACATATTCTGTGACACAGCAGAGACACAGTCACCCTTCCGCTTCTCATTGATGATCTCTAACCAGGCATAATCTTCCTCATCCATGTCATACTCCACCTCATTGTCCAGNTCCTCAGCTGACTTCTCAATGAACTTGTAGTACACAGGGGGCCTCCTGGGTGCAGATGGAGGACTATACTCCACAATCCGCACCTTGGGCTCAGGAAGGGCACTGGCTGAAGCTGGGGTGCCATGGGTGCTGGGGAGGGCTTCATTTTTCTTTTTGACTCTGTTGTTTTTGTGACGCTTAGTTCTTAAGCAAACAGGTGGCCTCTCGCTATTTTCTTTATTACTGTTGCATTCACTCATTTCTTGAGCAGTGAGGTCATCTTCTAGTATGATCTCCAAGGGATCGAAAATACTGATCCGATGCAAGCGTCCTTCAATTTCTATCTCCACCATCCTTTGAGCTTGTGCGTATGTTAATGTTTCTCGAGTGGGGGAGTGTTTAATACTGCACGGGGAAGAAGGATGCCTCGCTGCAGAGCCTCGATGACATCGTCCTTTCCTCCTCATTTGGCAATGATTACCTAAAATAAAGTCAAAGAAAAGTTAATTCCATGCAGGATGACAAAAGACTTTAGAAAACCACAAAACATGCTTGGTAACACTAACAAATCAACTCAGCACCCCACAAATGAAGCTCAGAGCTTAAATACTTCTGAAACTTCCAAATAACTTCTCCCAGGACATTTCAATAAGCCTCCAATAGTAACCCCTCACCACACCCAGGTAAAGGTACTGATAGGCACAGAGGCAGCAGGAGACAGCAGCCCTCAGGGTTCTTGCTGAATAGCTAGGGCACAGGTGCATACTACCCACAAGTCACCTTTTTAGATCAAGCCAAAAGTCACCTACAAAACAGCAACATACCCTCTAGAGTTGAGAACTTGGCCTCTTGCTCACAAGTATAGGATTGTTTTTCAGATAGACTGCACAACACATAGAGACTATGACCTGCGGCCACAAAGCAGTCATGCTCAGTGGCCACCTAGTCTTAACAACCCTTTAGGTCTCTGTTCTCTTTCCCACTACTGCCCAGCTCAGTGCTCCTGGAACCTTGCTGCTGGGCCCAGAAGTTTCCATAACTCAGCAGCACAGAACAGTCCATTCTCTCCACAGACACACATCCCCATCAGGACTTAGAAGGGAACCCCAANGTAGCTTCCACAGAGCCTACGCAGTGACCACCCTGGAAACTTCCATGGGCAGCAGCAGCAGCCTTTCCCTTTCACTCAGGCCACAATCTGGCTATGTGCTGGGATACATTCTCTTCAAGTCAACCTAGCTGTGGGCAAGATGTCAAAGGGCATCTCTGCTTTCTTCCTGACACACTTGAAAATGCTCAGCTCTTGCTCCAAAGAAAGGATGGGCTCCCTCAAACCAAACAGCCTGCAGACTTCCCCCACCCCAACAAATCAGAGTCCTTATCACTGGTTCACATGCCTGAAAACTTGAGTGCAGAGATTTGCTCATTTCCAGTGTGGACAAAATCAGGGTGCTAACAGCCTACACTCCCACCTCATTGTAGTGTAGTGGACTCCTCTACTTCTAGTTTTCCCTGAGGTGACTTGGTGTCTGTGTACCTTATGAGCAGACATGCCCATTCTGAACCACCAGTCAAGCAGGACAAGCATATAGAGCAACAAGGGCAGAGACCACTCAAACTCCTCGCTCTGAACAAACCCACTTCACTGACAAGAAGCAAAGGAAGACTGACTCACAAACATTCTAAGCTGAAATGTCAGAATAGTCCAGAATCAGGAAGCCTGGATTCAAACCTCACAGTTATCTTACCAGTCTTCGAGAAAAGCCCTCAAAGAGCAGACTTCACATTTTAAGTCCCCAAAAGAAATCACTGCAAATCCTATATGCAGTTTTTAAGACAGATCTTACAGGTCGCAGAAATCCACACTTTGTGTGAAAATTAAGATACTACCTCCCTAGGTACAGGACCAAGAAGACACTGTGGTCAGCCAGACCCCAATGCACCTGCATCTGTGGGGGCCTCCAGGTGCTTACTCAACCCTGGATTGTCAGGGAGCTGTCAGCAAATCCACCCTAGCCAGCCCTAGGCCTCTAGCAGCATCCCTTAGTGAGATAGGTGCACATCCAGTTGTCAGCATCATATCCTGCACAGAGAGAACCATGGTACACAGAGAAAACCCACAGACACTTCACAAATCACTACCAAGGCAGGGTAGAAGCCATAGCTCCCAGATTAAAGACAAACATGTAATTTTCTCTTCTACAGTAAAGTACTGTAACCAGCCCTTCAAATCCCACATTCTTCTAGTGAGCACTGAAGGTCTTTAAACTACTTTTCTACAAGAACTAAACCTAATGCTTAATGGCCACAGCCACTCTGTAATTTGAAAATGGAATTGTGACCCAGGGAAAGAGGGCATTTAGCAGCACTGCTCAGCACAGTCACCAACCATCTCATCTGCTTCCTCGCTTTTTCCTATACCCAGCACTTTGACCCTCCGGCTCTGTGCAGAAACAAGCATTTCCATGGAGGGTTCAGCAAAGGCAATAAGCATGCTTCTCCAGAAATAACTGTGCTAAACACATCCTAAAAAGCTTTGCTGGCAAAAAGAGGGCAAGACTCCACGCTCAAAATCAGCTCAGTTCATTTCTTGCTTGGTGTTTGTAGGCAAACCATTTAAACTCTTCCAGCTTCTACCTCTCACTATAAAAGNGCACACAGGAAAGAGACACACCTCTAAGGGTGGTGTAACCATCCAAGGAATGAACACAGACTCAGACCGTGTTAGACCCAGCAGGTGTTAAGACAGTAAATAAATACCCCAACTCTGTAACTATATGTTACCAGATGATAGAAACTCTAAAACAGTTGCAGCTGGGTGAAAGGGAATGTCCTCCACTAAGGGGGCGGTTTCCTAGGTGTGCATAAGTGTGTCATAACTGCCGTGCACGAAGAGGAGCTGTGTTTTCTGCAAATTATGCACGGGAAAGTTGCTTCTCTCCTAAAAGCCCAAGTAAGCCGCGCACGCGCGTTCGTTCCTCAGCGTTTCCTGCACACATCCACGGAGTTTGGCGGAGCTGCAGACTTGCTCCGGAGATACCAGGACGCGCTCGACTTAGGAAATCTTCCGAGCCCNTCCCTCTTCAAGGGAGTTTCCTGTCTTGGCAAAATAGATCGGACCTATCTGTTACATAATGCGACCCGCTCCGCACAGCCAAGGCTTCGGGCGAGGACGTGGGCAGACGCCGCGAGACCCCAGGCCTTCCGCCTCCTCCGCAGTCCGACGCCCAGCCTCGATGTGCCCCAGCCGCTCAGACAGCCGGGACGCCCAGAGCCCGCCCGGCCCGACTGCTTCCCCGCCTCCTGCGCCCTGCAGCCGGCTCCATTCTCTTGGCCGCGCCTCCCGCGCCGCGGCGGCCTCCTTCTACGCCTCTGTCTCCCCGACCCCGCCGCGGCCTCCGTGTCCCTCTCCGCCCCCACCCGGCTGCGGCCTCCGCCTCTGCGATCCCGCCGCCGCCTCGCCTCCCCGACCCCGGCCTCTTCGGCAAGCCGCCGGCACCGATCTCCGCGTCCCTGGCCGCGCCGGCTCACGGCGGCCCACGCCGGCCCGGCCTTCTCAGTTCCTCCGGACCCCCGCGCCCGCCAGGCCTCACGGCCTCCGGGCCTCGCCGCCTCGACTCTCCGGCCTGCTTCCCCGCCCGCGGACAATGCGGAGCCGCCGCCGCCGCCAAACATGGCGCCGGCACCTCCGCCCCGGCCGGCAAAGCAAGCGGCGAGCAGCGACCGCCAGACACTCACCTTCGGGGCGCCGCGGCCGCGGGAGCCCGGCGGGCGGGCAGGCGCGGGGGCTGGCGCGGCCGAGGCGGCGCTAATGGCGCCGCTGCTCCTCCGCCAACGGCCGCGCAGCCGAGCCCCGCCGGGCTCCGGGGCGCGCTCGGTCGGCGGCTCCGGGCCCGCAGGGCGCCGCGGCTCGGGCGGGGTCGGCGGCGCCGGCACGGCCGGCTGAGGCCGGCTCGGGGCCCGGCCGGGCGGAGGACGCGGACACGGAGCTGCTCGGACGCCTGCCGAGGCGCTGCTCGCTCCCCAGCGAAGCAAACAATGCGGCGAGCGCTCCGCCCGGCGCGCTGCGTGCGAGACGCGCCCCGCCCGCCGCCGCCATGACGCGCGCCGCGCCAAGCCGGGATGAGGGGGCGGGGCGGGACGCGAAGGCTAAGAGTGGGGTGACCAGGAAGGGTGGCTTTCGGGGAGTTAGGGTGGGGATCCTGAGGAGTGAGGAGGGGGAGGAGTAGTGCTGCAAGAGTGGGGTGACTAGGAAGGGTGGTTCTGAGGAAGCAAGGGTGGGGCTCCTGAAGGGTGCAGAGTGAAGGACTGCTACAAGAGTGGGGTAACCAGATGATGTTTACTAGGGGGTGCAAATGGCACTGAGTAGAGCAAGAATGCTGACCCTAAGGGCAGGTGGGGTTTCCTGAGAGTGTCTGTTTTCCAAGGGGGTGGTTCCTGAGGGAATCAACAGTAGACATCCTAAGGAGGATAAGTGAGGTTCCGATAGTGTCAGGTGACCAGGGTGGTTCGTGAAGGGTAAGTTAGAAGGGGATGGAAATAAGGGACCCGAGGGAAGGTCACCAGGCAAGGGTGGATCCCTCTTAAGGATAAATGACTAGGATTGGAGGACTCTAAGGTGGCACNAGAAAGGGCACAAGGAGGGGTCAGTGNTTGGTTAGGACGGGGTACGGCAAGGAATTGAGGATGACTTTGTGACCTTGACAAGTAGGGAGGTCTCAAAAACTATGGAGCTGCCAGGTCTGGGGGGCATGTCCCCAACACAGGCCTTCCTCTTTTGTTTGTTTGTTTGCTTGTTTGTTTGTTGTTGTTTTTGGTTTTATGGAGACAGAGTTTCTCTGTGTAGCTTTGGAGCCGCCTGTCCTGGAACTCTCTCTACAGACCAGGCTGGCCTGGAACTCAGAAGAGATCCACCTGCCTCTGCCTCCCAAGTGCTGTGAAGGCCTGCGCCACCGCCACCCGGCTTGTTTGTTGTTTTGACACAGAGTCTCACTATGTAGTTCTGGCTGTCCTGGAACTCACCATGTAGACCAGGCTGGCCTCAAACTCACAGAGATCTGCCTCCCAAGTGCTGGAATTAAAGTCATGGGCCACCACAACTGGCTCAGGCCTTCCTCTTTTAAACATTATACTAGTAGAGGTAATTAAGCACGGATCTCTCTCCCTAGGACCTGGTCACACTGTAGAGCAGTAGTTCTCAACCTTTCTAACGCTGCGACCTTAATACAGGTCCTTATATTATGGTGACCCCCCCAACCATAAAATTATTTTTTGCTACTTCATAACTGTAATTTTGCTACCGATGTGAATCGAATTGTAATGTACATATGTGACACGCAGGATATCTGATACGGGACCCCTGTGAAAGGGTTGTTTGAAACTCAAAGGTTGAGAAACCTGGGCTGTAGAAACTTGAAGGTTTCAAGATGAGGGCCCTGTAGGCAGGAGCCCAGAGACACGGGTCTTACTCTCCAGTTGGTTGCTTCTACTTTAGCCTTTAGTTTAAAACTAAAAGTTAGTGGTTTCCTGAGCATTTTCATTGTGAGATTAATCTCTAAGTGTTTTGAAATGAGGGTGAAGACTGGGTGGTTCTTTGGTTTCCTTTAAAGACTTATGATAGGTATCATGGTAATAAAGGAGTGGTGTGCCTGTGACATTAGGGTGGACCCCTCAGGTAAACAGACAAGCTTTTCACCCAAGAGCAGAGCCCCCATCTTCCTGAGCTGGTGAGTCTTCCTCCANATAGTAGACAGGCAGGATCACCACCCAGGATCTGGCACCACACAGTTACTGGGACAAGCAGCCTTGCTCACTTCAACAGCCCAGGTTGGGACTGAGCCCCAGGAGCTTTTTGCCAGCCAACACTCATGCCCCACTGCAGTCAAACTGTGGGTTGGAAATAAAGTCTTTTTTTGTTGTTTGTTTATTTTTGTTTTGTCTTTCAATACAGGGTCTCTCAGTGTGTAGCCCTAGGTGTCCTGGAACTTCCTCTGTAGACCAGGCTGGCCTTGAACTCAGAGATTTTATCTGTCTCTGCCTCCTGAGTCCTGGGATTAAAGGCGATTGCCCTGCTAGAAAATTTTAAGGGTGGGTTAATTCCGGAGCCAAGGTCATCCTGTGGCCACTCAGAAGCAAGGTCCCATGTTTAGCTAGTACTTCCTTCTAGAACACCATTGAGCCATGGTAGGAGCAGACCTGGAAGGCCTGAGCACATCTGCCACAAAGCCAGGAACTGCTAATGTTGCCTCCTCTATCGATGGCCACTTGCCTGAATCCAAGCATGCCAGGACAGCCAGCCATGAAGAACAAGCTAAGCCCTCAACCTTCTCTCTACCCTGGGAAAACTATATGCAAACCAGCAAGTGAAGGATCTCCCACAACACAGAGTAAAAGTAAGACACAATCTCATAAGACAAAAGATGAAAAGACATGAAACCTTCACAGAGCAGGAAGTACTGAGGGAGAATGTGACTCCTCAGAGAATGAAAGCAGTGCTTGGTAGGCTGGGGGAGTCCCACATGCAGGCATGAAACCAAGACATCCTGCAATTTCAAGAATGAAGAGAGCAGCTGAAAAGCTGTCAGAGAGGAAGGACCTTCTTTATGGTGACTCAAATATGTATGTAGGAGGAATTACCAAAATTCTAAAAGAATTGAATGTAGAATTCATATACAGTAGAAACTAGTGTTCAAATGAGACAGCAAAATAAAGATGGATTCATAGCCCATATACAGTCAAGTTTACTGAAACAAATCTCTTTTTTTGTTTTTTTTTTAAAGATTTATTTATTATGTATACAGAAGAGGGTACCAGATCTCATTACAGATGGTTGTAAGCTACCTTGTGGTTGCTGAGAATTGAACTCAGGACCTCTGGAAGAACAGTCAGTGCTCTTAACCTCTGAGCCATCTCTCCAGCCCCTGAAACAAGTCTCTTTTAAAAATTACTGAAAGATGGCCTGTTGTGGTGGTGCACACCTTTAATCCTAGCACTTGGGAGGTAGAGGCAGGCGGATCTCTGAGTCCGAGGCCAGCCTGGACTACAAAGTGAGTTCCAGGACAGCCAGGGGTGTTACACAGAGAAACCCTGTCTGGAAAAAAGAAAGAAAGAAAAAAGAAATGTAAATGCAGTGACATTCTTACATTGTATGGTTAGAGGACTTTAGGATCCAAAGAAAATGGAATATAATGTTAAAATATCAAAATTTCCACCTTACAAATAGAAATGTGACTGAGATTGCAGGTTATTTGCTGCCATGTCTGGCTTATAACCTTTCCTCTTAATGAAAATCGAATGATTTACATAGTTGTGATAGAAACTGGTTGTCCTTTTTACTGAGAAATCAAATTATTTGTGTAACCAAGGCCTTACATTAAAACCTTTTAAGGTCTTAAATTTCTCATGAGCCACATGGCATGCCTACCATAAAGGAACAATGTTTGGAGTACATGAGCTGCTGCACACCACCCTCAGACCCATGCTGGCCAGGCACCTGTACTCTGACATACAAAGGCCCACCCCCTACACAAAGACACAGTCTGGAAAACCTGGAACCACGGTAGCCACTGAGGCTGGTGAGAAAATGGGAACTCACCTACACACAGGAGGACTGTAAGCAAACNTGAAGATTAGTTTGGCTCAGTTTCCTAACCAAGGGATAGAAATATACCTTAGGCATAATTGAGGCTCAGTCCTACATTCNTCATGATGACATCTTCAGACAGAGCTGATTTTCCGGCCTTGGTCTTGTGTAATGCATGGCTTAGATATACCACCTAACAAGGAGGTTCATCCATGTTAATTACCACTTTTCGAAGTACCTGTGTGCATGAATCAGGTCAGCACACAAGGAGACTGACTTTCCTGGGACAACAATAACCCTTGAAGATTACCACCACAAGCAGGAACTAATAAAGCTTCTCCAAAACTTAGGATTAAGCAGTAGAGTGGCNTGTGTCTTTTCACCACCAGCTTGAATGTTGTGCGGCAGACTTGCCAAGGGAAGTTTCTGCTCCTGGGGTATGCATCTTGCTAGACCATTAATTATGGTCTTGTACAAGTCAGTAAAGGTAGAAAACAGATGGCTAAGTTAAATGATTCTTCTCTGATGACAGTGCAAGTAAGTTCAATAGTGAATAATAGAAAATTATGTCTGCCTAGGGGAAAAGATGGGGGAAAATCNGCTGTTTGATGGCCCTGAAGAGCATTATTTTAACAGTTTTACTTTGTATTCTAGGTTAGCAAGCCTAACTCAAACAAGCTCTGTGTCAGTCACTGCAAAGACCTCTCTTCAGTCTCATAAATGGTCTCACCATCATGCTGGCTTTGCTCATGGATGATTAAATAAATCTTTGACACATCTTCGCTTTGGAGTTGTATGAGTCACGTTTGTAAGTTTTTTAAAACCATTCTTCAGCAGCCTCCTCAGCTTCTTCTAGGAGGCCTAATGGGCCTCTCAGCCATAAGCCCTCTGAGGCTCGGCTTCAGCCTTCATCCCCAAATTGCTTTGTTGTCTCCCTTCACTGCGGGAAGAGGTGTGTCTCCTGTAAAGCTGTTTAGAAGTCCTCAGTCACATTACTGAACCTGATTTGGAAACAGTCCTCACAAGTGTAATCAAGGTCATGTCATTAAGCCAGGCCCCACTCCTGTGCCTAATATCCTTGTGGGAAACAGGAAATTTGGACACAGGTACAGTGGGACAAAGACTGCAGTGATGTTACCACAAAGCCAAGGATGGTGAAGGACTGACAGCTTCATAACCAGGAGCTAGAAGAGACAGGAAGGGTCTTNCACTATAGGTTTGAGATGGAGGTGGCCCTGCAGACACTCATTTCAGACTTTTGGCCTCCAGACTGTGAGACAACAAATTTCCTTTGAGGAAGATGCTCACNCTGTGTTTCAGAAGCTATATGACATGAAGGTAGTCTCAATTACGGGGACTCTCATCCTTCTNAATGATAAGCAGCCTCAACTGGTCACATAAGATCCATCAGCAGCCAGACATGGTGGTGCATACCTTTAATCCCAGCACTCAGGAGGCAGAGACAGGCGGGTCTCTATAAGTTTATTGAGGACAGCCAGAGCTACATAGTAAGACACTGTCAAAAAAAAAAATATTCCATCACCAAATTCTGTGAGTTCATCTTCACAACGCACCCAGAACCAGACTGGCAACACCAACTCCTCTGTTCTCCCAAGGCCAGTCAACATCTTCCCTCAGCTGGATGACCCCTGTGTCTGACTCATCACTCAGATCTACTTTGTACCACCTGATTTCTCTATGCAGCCCTCAAGTGATTCCATCCTTCCCAAACTGAGAACATCATGGATGCCATCTCCCTCAGAATGAAAGCCAAGGTCCTCAACTCAAAACAAACAAAACATTTTTTAAAAAGGCCAAGGACTCACAAAAACTCTTTTGCAAAGAGGATGTCCCAGTGAGCACAGGGAGACACCCTACCCACATCATCAGCCATCACAGAACTGTAAATGCAACCCACAGAGAGATGTGACTGCACAACCACCAGGATAAACAGAACCCAAAAGGTCTAGGGTAAGTGNTGGCAGGGATGTAGAAACACTGAGACACCTATGCATGGTACTTTGGAAAACAGCGGGCTGCTCCTCAAATGCTAAGCATAGAGTTAGCCTGTCACTGCGATCCCATTCAAGGGTTCATGCNCAAAAGAAATGAAAATACAGCCAGGTGGTGGTGGCGCACACCCTTAGTCCCAACACTCAGGAGGCGGAGGCAGGTGGATCTCTGTGAGTTTGAGGCTAGCCTGGTCTACAGAACGAGTTCCAGGACAGACATAACTACATAGAGAAACCCTGTCTTGGAGGGAAAAAAAAAAAAGAAAAAGAAATGAAAATACATGTCTTGTATGGAACATTAAAAGCAATATTATTCACAATAGGCAAAAAGGGGAAAAGTGACAAATAAATAAATAAAATGTATATCCATAAATAGACTATTATTCGAGATTAAAGAAAAGATGAACTACTGGCATGTTATAACATGGATGAACCTGGAAAACAAGTTCAGCCAGGCACGAATGACACATGCTGTAGGTCTCCACTTAGAGAAAATGTCCAGATCAGGCAAATCTACAACGGTAGATTCAGTTGCCAAGGACTCTGGGAGAAGGAAATTGAGAGTGACTGCTGATGGATGTGAAACTGCTCTAAAAGTGACCATGGAACCTGGCCTGGGGTACCCACCTGCAACAGCAGCTCCTGAGAGACTGAAATGGGGGAGTACAGGGCAAGAGCCTGTCTCAAACCAGCAGGGCAGCCAGAGGCTTCTGGTCAAGCCTGATGTTACTGACTAATCTTCCTGCTCCTTCCAACCAAACACAGCTTTTAAGNGACCCAGAAGATAATTGTACAAGTCTCAATGGCAGGAGGAGGAAAGCNGGCTGGCCNATGGCCTAGGAAACACACAACTTGCAGTCTCCCACACCCTACTCAGTTGGGAGTCTAGGCCCAGTATCTTCTGAACCTCTTGTCAATGGTGGAGGTGCCCAGGTACAACAGTATCTCCCTAGACCCCCACCTAGCAGTGAAAGAAGCTTGAGTACCTTCCATGGATTCAGCAAAGAAAAGGCAGGACNTGTGACTTGCATATCCACCTCAGTTGGTCTCTCCCTCTCCCACCCAGCCACTCTGGGCATCGTGAGAAACACCTCTATCCCCACAGGCAACCCCCAAAGGATTAAGTGGATACCTCAGTGGCACCAGATGAATAAATTAGACCAGCATAGGATGGCAAGGACTCTGAAAACTGCACTGCCATAAGAACCACAACCTAGAGGAGCAGCCCAGGAAGCCCTCACCTGCATGAAACAACTGCCTGGCTAAACAACAGGGGAGGCTTAAGGAGGATTCAGTCTCATAACCCTAACCCAAACTGTCCAATCATGGTTGGGGGATGATTTCAATCAAAACTCACAGCTTGAATGGGAAGAGATCNTCAACCAGAGGCAGCACAAAGGAAGCAGACCTAGAATTGTCTGTCAGGGACTGTCAAGCAGCCATCCACAAAAATGCTTCAACAGCCTTTACAAATTATCTTGAAATAGATGAACAAATAGAAAAGCGCAGGAAAAATTCTTTATCAAAAGAACCGAAGGGAAAGTACAGAACTAAAAAGAAAAAAAAATACAATGAACCAAAATTTTGAAAAACTTACTGGATAGATTCAATTGCAANTTAAATATGACATATGATGTATCTGAACTCTGAACTGAAAGATAAGGTCATAAAAGTTTCCCAACTGCACTAGAGAGAGAGAGAAACTAGACCAAAAGAACTTGAACACAGCCTTGGAGATGATCTATAAGACTATTAAAAATAAATCAACTTTTTGCTAGGCTTTGTGTCAGTGAAGTCCAAGAAGAAGCATGGAGTTGAGAAAAAAATTTTAAGANCTAATAGTGGAAACTTNGCAAATATAGCAAAAGATATAAATCTGCACATTCAAGGTTAGTGGGGTCCAAATAAGACAAACCCCAAGAAGCCTGCTCTAGGCATCGCAGTTAAACTTCTGAACTGGGGACAAAACATCTACAAAGTGGACTCAGAAAGATGACACACTGCCTGCAGGGAAGGGGAGTCTCAGCAGAAGCCACTGAAGCCAGGAAGATTTGGACACNACTTTCTAAAAAAGAACTGTCCACCAAGAATTCTCTATTTAATGAAACTCCTTTAGACTGAATGAGAACAAAGAAAGAGAATCTCTAATNTTAGAGGAACAATAGGAAGACAAGAACAATGCACCATGANCTACATGGGAGACACAAGCAGGAGCAGTGACTCAGCAGTCAGGGTGCTCACTGCACAATCAGGAGAACAGGAGTTCAGATCTCAGCACACATAACAAGGTAACATCCTATGAATGCCTGTAAAACCCCAGCTCTGAGGGGCAGACAGGAAGATTGCTGAGGCTTGTTGGCTTCCGGCCTCGCCCAGAAAATNAAAAAACAAACAAACAAAAAAACAGGAGCTCCAGGTTCTTAGAAAAACCCTGCCTCAAAGGAATAGGCAGAGATAAGTAGAAGACACCAACACCCTCTTTCTGGCCTCTATGCATATGCACAGATATGCATGTGTATGTGTGTACATGTCTGCATAAGTGTGTGTGTGTTTGCATATGTCTGTGTGTATGCAGGCCCATGTGTGTATACATGTGTGTCACACATAGATTAGCCAAAGGAAGTTCTCAAGGAGGAAAATCATAACAGAAGCCAACTTCAGCAATGGGAAAAGAATAATGCAACGAATGCAAGACAGGTAAGTAAGATAGGACATCATTAATGTGTTTCTTTTTTCTTTTCTTTAATTTATTTTTTATTTTATCTGCTTTGGTGTTTTGCCATGGGTGTCAGGTCCCCTGGAACTGGAGTTACAGACAGTTGTGAGCTGCCACATGGGTGCTGGGAATTGAACCCTAGTCCTCTGAAAGAGCATCCAGTGCTCTTAACTGCTGCCCCATCAATGTGGTTCTTAAACC
The DNA here is from genome assembly GCA_001675575.1 of Neotoma lepida. Taxonomy (NCBI): domain Eukaryota; kingdom Metazoa; phylum Chordata; class Mammalia; order Rodentia; family Cricetidae; genus Neotoma; species Neotoma lepida. The sequence continues at coordinate 380,838 of LZPO01054713.1, forward strand.
ACACTGACACCTTCATACAGACATACATGCAGGCAAAACACCAATGTAAATAAAATAAAAATAAGTAAATTAAATGAATTAAATGCTGAATTGTTGAAGCAAAAAAATAACACTGTCTAATGTTGTAGAATATCATTATTTTAACTAGGCAAATATGTGTTACATTTGTTTATGTTGCAGAATATTACTTTAACTGTATAAAAGTGTGTTACATTTGTTTCTGCTGCCTTTGTTAACAATGTAAAGATATGTTACATTTGTTTGTGCTACATTTGTTTAATTTTGTAAAGATGTGTTACATTTGTTTGTGCTACATTTATTTGTGCTACATTTGTTCAATTTTGTAAAGATGTGTTACATTTGTTTCACCTTGCATGCCTGAGGCACCTGATTGGTCTAATAAAAAGCTGAATGGCCAATAGCTAGGCAGGAGAGAGATAGGCGGGGCTGGAGGGCAGAGAGAATAAGTAGGAGAAGAAATCTGGGCTTGAAAAAGGAGAGAACNAAGGAAAAAGAGAACAACACACCCAGGGCCAGAAGCCAGGCAGCTGCCAGACAGACAGACATGAGAAGCAGTGAAAGTAGGACATAAAGAAAGAAAGGTAAAAAGCTCCAAGGCAAAATGTAGATGAAGAGAAACAGATTAAAATAAGAGCTAAGCTAAGGCTGAGCATTTAAAACTAGTAATAAGTTGTCGTGTCATGATTTGGGAGCTGGTTGGTAGCCTCAAAGAAAGCCTGCCACAGTCTAATGTTATATATGTATATATAGGATATGTTATATAAATGTACATATAGGAAATTTTTTT
>LZPO01054713.1:409413-426026 GCA_001675575.1 Neotoma lepida
GTCTGTCCAGGACCTTCTAGCTTTCATAGTCTCCATTGAGAAGTCAGGTGTTATTCTGATGGGTCTGCCTTTAAATGTTACTTGGTCTTTTTCCTTTGCAGCTCTTAATATTTTTTATTCTGTATGTTTAGTGGTTTGATCATTATGTGGCAAGGGGACTTTTATTTGGATCCATNCTATTTGGTGTTCTGTAAGCTTCTTGTATCTTAATAGATATTTCCTTCTTTAGGTTGGGAAAGTTTTCTTCTAGATTTCGTTGAATATATTTTCTGTGCTTTGAGTTGGTATTCTTCTTCTATCTCTGTTATTCTGAGATTTGGTCTTTTCATGGTGTCCCAAATTTCCTGGANGTTTTGTGTTATGACTTTTTTTGGCTTTAGTGTTTTCTTTGACTGATGAATCTATTTCCTTTATTGTGTCTGCAGGGTCAGAGATTTTCTCTTCCATCTCTTGCATTCTGTTGGTTATGATTGCATCTGTAGTTCCTGTTCCTTTAGTCAGATTTTCTATTTCCACCATTCCCTCAGTTTGTGTTTTCTTTATTGTCTGGATTTCAATTTTCAAATCTTGAACAGTTTTCTTTCATCTGTTTAATTGCTTTTTCTTGGCTTTCTTTGATTTCTTCCATTTCTTTATGGGAATTTTTCATTTCCTCTTTAAGGGCCTCTATCATCTTCTTAAAGTCATTTTTAGGTTTGATTTCTTCTGCTTCTTCTGCGTTGGTATGTTCAGGTCTCACTGATGTAGAACCACTAGGTTCTGATGGTGTCATATAGGTCTTTATGTTGCTGCCTGTATTTTTGCACTGGCGTCTACTCATCTCTTCCTCCACTCGGTGCAGGCGGTGTCTGTGTCTGAGGGTGCCTCTCTTGGTCCAATTGATAGTCTTGGTCCACTGGGAGTTCTTGGTCAAATTGGTGCTGATGGACTCTGTTTCTCAGGGAGCAGCTTAGTCCAATCGGCGTTAGTGGGTTCTGTCTCAGGGAGCAGCTGTTCCCAATCGGTGCAGGGTGGGCTTATGGCTCCGGTGGTCGTTGGTGTCCCACAGGATGGTTTTCTTGGCGAGGGGGCAGGGAAAGGCAGCTGCCTAGTCCCTGGGGCTCCAGTGGTTGGGGGGAGGGGCACGTAATGTGCCCCTGGGGCCTAGGGNCTAGAGACCTGGTCTGCCGGTCCAGAGAGGGGGCCTTACCTGTTTCCAGTTGGTGCAGGGTGGGCTTATGACTCTGGCTGGACCGCTCTTTCGCAACTCCTCAGCTGATCTTATTTCCTCAGACTGCAGGCTTCTGAGTCCTCTCCGGAATGGTTCTCAGCTGAACAGGTTGATCAGTAGGGCTATCTCACCAACGCCCCAAGTTGTTGGGCTCTGTACGATCAGCAGCTGTACCTTGGGCCGGCCCTGGGCAAGCCTCAGGCAGAATGTTCGGTCTGGTCCGGTCTGGTCACTTCCCACGGTGACAGCTAAAGGCGTGTGCCACCACCCTGTAGACTGTTTCTTCCTGAGGTGTAATTTTAATGTGTGGTTTCTGTTTTTAAATTGAATGTAGTTTTTGAANCATATTATCTGTAACATGTCGATATGATGTTGGAGCTTCTTCAGAGTGAGCTTCTTTTCTCACTGCAGCATTCATTCTCATCTTGCTTCCTCTGTGTCTGGCTGGCGATTGTTTTAATTTTTTGAGACAGGGTTTCTCTATTGTAGCCCTGGTGTCCTGGAACTCACTCTGTAGACCAGGCTGNCCTCAAACTCAGATTCACTTGCCTCTGCCTCCCAAGTGCTGGGAGTAAAGGTGTGTGCTACCACCACCCTGCAATAAAAATAATTTTTTTTCCAAGGGGCCAGTGAAATGGCTCATAAAGTAAGGGTGTTTGCCACCAAGCCTGACAGCTGAAGTTCATTCCTAGAAACCATGTGGTAGGAGAGGACCAACTCCTGCAAGCTGTCTTCTGACCTGCCTGTGGAAGCATGAGTACACATGCAAATAAATGTATATTTAAAATGAAAGAAAAAAAAAGGTTGCTCCGATTCTTTTGTTAGAAGTGGTACCTCTGTAGAAAGTTAACAGACAACAGTTTTACAAAACACAATCAACAAGAACAAACATTTAAAGAAACTGTTTTGAAAATTAAGTACTGCTTTACCAATGTGCTTGCTGGGTGGCAAATGTCCATTGTCTTTAAAATTATTAGGTAGTATTTGGGGTGCATGGTGTTGGGATATGTCTAGTAATCTTTGCTTATAGAATAGTCATAATACAATTAGGAACACGTGAACAGGCCTGGGGAAGGTTAGCACCACTGAGAATTCTAGTTTGGAGGACACCAGCTTGGTAAAATATTCTGCTAAGCTTTGCATCTTAGGAGACTTGTATAATACAATAAACACAATCTCTAGCAGCACTGTGTTTTTCCAGAGGACTTGGGTTTGATCCCCAGCACCCACATAGCAGATTACANCTGTCTTAACTTCAGTCCCAGGATATCCAACACTCTCTTCTGGCCTCTAGGGCCACTGCACATACCACACATGGTGCACAGACATACATGCAGGCAAAACACCCATGCNCACAAAATAATAATTTAAAAAATCTGCAGAAGATAAGCANTTATGTTAATAATTTAAGTCTTGATGATTTTTCAACATATATACACAGAAAGTTATTAAAATATTCACTGTCGTTATGTACAACAAAATGTATTATCTGTTAGCAGTTATCCCAAAATTATTCCATCTCTACATTGACATGTATACACACATATACACATATTTCATATGGACTGCAGTATTTGCATACAGACAATCCGAAAATTAATTTTAAAAATTTACATTTTTAAGTATGCCTAGTAAAAAATATAATTTTTTGTGCATTTAGAAAAAGCATTAAAATTTTCATTACTCCATTTATTTATATTTATGTGTGGGAGCACACAGCACTTGTGAAGGTCAGAAGACAACTTGTGGGAGTTGTCTCTCCTTCCACCCTGTGGGTTGGGATGGGGAATAGAATTCAGGTTGTCAAGTTTGGCAGTAAGCACCAGTTATTAACTGCTAAGTCACCTCACAGGTCCAGCCAAAGCATTTTTATAGCCTAATTTTCTGTTACCCTTCACTGTTAAAAAATAAATAAAATCCAGTTTCTTTGTAGANTCTGTTTTGGAAGAAAATCTTATTAAAACTCTTTATAGCCATTTTGTTTGTTTGTTTGTTTTGTTTTGTTTTGTTTTGTTTTTGAGACAAGGTTTCTCTGTTTAGTCCTTGACTGTCCTGGAACTCACTCTGTAGACCAGGCTGACTTCAAACTCAGAGATCCACCTGCCTCTGCCTCCTGAGTGCTAGGATTAAAGGCATGCGCCACCACTACCTGGCCTCTATAGCCATTATTAAATTTTATAACTTAACAAAATTTTTATCTTGGTGCCAATGAATGTTTTTTAAATTCTGCTTTCACTAAAATATTTTTGATGTTTGTTGACTGTAAATAATTGTTTTAGGAGAGCATTTATATCTTTTGAATCTTGGAACAAGATTTNTTTTTTTAAAGATTTATTATGTATATGGAAGAGGGCACTAGATCTCATTACAGATGGTTGTGAGCCACCATGTGGTTGCTGGGAATTGAACTCAGGACCTCTGNAAGAAGAGTCAGTGCTCTTAACCTCTGAGCCACTTCTACAGCCCAGAAAAAGATTTTTTTTTCTCAGCCTCAGTTTCCACAATTGACATTTGAAAGCACTGTACCCGAGCCATTCCATCTGGAAGAAAGCTGAAAATTAACATTTCTGTTAACATTTTAGTTAGGCCTGCCTCTGGTAAAATCCTCATAGCCAGTTTCTCTTCAGTCCCCAAATCTATATTTAACTGTTAATTATTTTCAAAGAAAGAGGAAAACAAATAGAGGCAAAAGCTCTTATATATTAACAGTCCAGAAATCATTCCTAAATGCCCTCGTGCACTCACAACTCCATTTAAATCAGGCATGCCAGGAACAGTAATTTTCAGTTGAGATAAGTTCAAAAAATGGAAAAAGAAGTGGGCAGGGGTTTGCCGCTCAGTTATTTTCAGGAACTTTCCAGGATAATTAAGTTTTTCCCATAATAAGTTGTTAACCCCACCAATTAAGAATAAGACCACTACCACAATTTAAAGCCAAATTTGAAACAAGTTTTAATTAAATACTGTCTAGGTGGATGGTCTCTGGCCATGTCCATCCCCAGGTTCCTGGGAAATGGCCCAGGATCAAGTTTTACAAGGGCTTAAGAAAAACCTATAATTCATTATATTTCCTATCAGGTCCAATCAGGGGCAAGCGTACATCCTGCCTGTTGAACCTCCTGCCTGCCCACTGGTATCAAGCACGTCTGGTGCAGATTGGTCAAACAAACTTGTTCAGGGGAGTGTAACGTGTGGCTTGTTATCTCCCATAAACAATCACCTCCAGCGTTTCAGGAACTGTCTGTCCTTGGGTGAGGAGCTTGTAGATCAGAGGCATTTTTGTTTCATGGATCTCTAAGGCATAGTAATTAAAACTTAAAATGTAGCGTTGGCTCTCACAAAGTTACAAGAGACTAGTTAACTAGATTTCTCCTTCAGGGCATCAAGACAATATAGACAATATTTTCCATGGTTATATAAATCACGATAGAGATTTCTTCAGCACCCTCTTCCTCTGCCTCAAATGGTTCAGTAGAACCCCAATGATTCAGCAGAGCTCCAAAAGACTAATATATTTCAAACCTTCCCTTTCATGTAACAGATACCCAAATCATTCAACAGAACTCCAAATTTTCTTAGCTTCCAAATTGACAAGGCCTGTCATAGAAATGGCAGCAATAGCCAAAATAATTCAACAGAAGCTCAGTGGCTCCAAGGAACTCCAAGAGATAAAACCAGTCACCAAGGGGCAGTTGCTAAGGTGGTTCAATAAGGGCCCAGGCAGCTCAAGGGAGCCTAAGCTAACAGGAAGGCAAAACTTGAGGTGCACTGATCTGGGAGGACTCACTCATTCTGTGCTTCACAGAATGAAAGTAGAAAGTACCTAGTGCTGGCAGAAGTGGAAAGATGGATTTCTGGAATAAAATGTCCCCACAGTTGTGTGGTCCTGCGTAGTCTCTCCTGGAGTCCATGTGCTGTGAGTGACTGACAGGCAAAATATGTCTTTTTTCCCCTGCCCCGGCTCACATTGTTCCCAGAATTGGGGTCAGAACCTGGCCCCTGTCAGTCCTAACAACCTAAGCTTAGTCCTCTGCCTACAATAGGCCAACTAAACAGAATAGTGAAAAGCGTGGAAAGATTTATTTAGTGTGGACACATTGGGAAAAGGAACAAATAGAGGTTCAGTTGCCCCACCCCCCCAAATCCATCCTTGGACATGAGGCTAAGGTTTAAGTGGATGGCATAACTAAGCAGTCCTGGTCAAAGTGTGGACCTGCCCATCACTGACCCATCATTATCTAGACCTTAGTCTCCTGCAAAGTGGTTCAGCAAGTCAGAACTGTGTCATATCTTCTTGGAGACCGATTGTTTTTCTTTGTTAGCACCAGCCTTCAGCTTTTTGCTTCTCCCAGATGAGATTCCTGGGGGAAATTCCAATTTCTTGGGGACCATTATTTCAATAATCTGATAGCGAAAGGNATCAGATTCCTTTGGAATAACTTTATTCCTGGCAGGACAGTTATAGCATCATCTTTATAGAAATGAAGGGCATGTGTATCCTGTCTNTTCTTCTACATTACCCTTGAGACCATCAGTCTGTTAGCTCCAGTGCCACAGGGTCCTGTTGCTTTGTGTGTATGTGTGGGTGTGGATGTATCACAGTGCACACATGCAGGTCAGAGAACAGCCTTCATGAGTTGGTTCTCTGTTTCCACATGTGGATTTCAGGAATCAAGCTCAGGCCATCAGACTTAGTGGAAAGTGCCTTTACCTGATGAGCTAATTTGCAGGCCTATGTATTATTTTTTTGATATTATTTTTCAAGATTAATATTTTTAAGTCTTACTCTGTATGTAGCCTAGGCTGACCTCAAACTCATGGCAGTCCTACCTCAATTTTCTAAGTACTGGGATTACAGATAGAGGCCACTATATGCTCGCTATATGTATGTTCCTAAGCCTTTTTAAAGTATGGAGCAAATGCTGAAGCTAAATGCAATAGGTGTGTCACAGTGGGTTGCTGTAGGATGAGCACATTTGTATCTAGCATTTAGTCTGGAAGTAATATCCTGTCATTTCCTGCTTGGCCTAGGCTCATAGCTTGTTCTTGAAGTAAAGGTGTCTGCTGGCCTGAGTTCTATGGCAGTAACTTCTAGATAGATACGTAGATAGGTAGGTAGGAAGACAGACAGACAATTTTATGGCTGATTGAGTACCTCTAAGTATTTGTCAAGTTTGGGCAGTTTTTTTAAATGACAACTCAGTCTCATGTAATTGTACCCCTAGCCTGCCTCCTGTGGTAGCTGCCCTTGTGTTTCTTCAGGCTGGATTTTGCTGGAGGCATCCCTCTGAGCTTTACTCTTCCTTTGTCTTCTGGCTTTCTGTAAATTGATAGGTGGATCTAGAGGCTGGATCAAATTCAAATTTTACTTCAGGCAGATTTGCTTTTCAGAGTCCTTTTCAGAGGTGTTGGTTCAAAAAGCANCCTATAGGGCCAGAGAGGTGTAAGAGCATTCTGTTCCTAGCACCCACAGCAGGCAGCTCACAGCCAAACCAGCCACCTATAACTCCACCCCAAGGGATCTGATATCTGCACACACACACAACTGAAAAATAAATAAATATGTAGTAAATAAATAAAGGGGGGAAGACTGTAGGTCAGGATGGAAAGTCCTATTGTGGGTGTGGCTAGAGGCACCTTCCTANCTAAGCACAGTGGCACACAGCTGTATTCTGAGCACTCAGGAGGCTGAGGCAGGAGGATCAAAAAATGTGAGGCTATCCTGTGCTACCTAATGTGGCAAAATAAAACAAATAAACAAAACAGTCATAGCCCCATATCTGGGTATCTTATTTTGATTTTTTCAAGACAGGGTTTCTCTATGTAGCCCTGGCTGTCCTGGAACTCACTCTGTAGACCAGGCTGGCCTCAAACTCAGAGATCCGCCTGCCTCTGCCTCCCAAGTGCTGGAATTAAAGGCGTGTGCCACTTCTGCCTGACTTTGGGTATGGGTATCTTATTTTGATTAGTAGCTANTGGTATACACCTGTAGATAACCTACAGGCAAGCTTCTTTCCAGAAGCTACAGTTGTGTTATGGTTCTGACCCAGTTTGCTCAGGTGTCATCTGGACTTCTATAAAGGAAGAACCTCTCCTTTATACCAAAGGTAGGAAACTAAAGATAGTGATTCTTTCTTCATATTTACTAGTTTACAGAATAATAATTTTCTAATCATCTTTGAGTGTCTATGTTGGTCAGCTTTGTGTTAATACAGTGAGAGATACTTGAGGTTCTGGAAGTTTCCATCCAAGAGCAGATACCACTGTGAATCCCACAGACTCGAGAAGAAGACCACCAACCTCAAATCAAAGCAAGCTTTGTTCTGTGCACAGCAGAACTCCTGCACCTGTCTCCCTCTAAGACAGCATTCAAGAGATCAAGAGCAGGTCGAGGCTTCTCCTATTTTGTAGACTATCTTTGTTAGTAAGTCCACCTGATGTTCCAGTATGGAGGCTGAGCTTTTCCAAACATCCGAAGTCTTGCTTCACTTGTTTGCTCAAGGTTCTAAACCCTGGTCTTGCAGGACTAGGGCTGATGTTCCTCGTGCTGCAGATCCTGCAATCCTTGCACCCAATAAGAGTGGAACCAATATGGGGTCTGCTCATTTTCAGTTGAGGGTGGTCAAGTGCCATGGCTAAATTCAAGTGGTCTGTGTCCCCATCATAAATATAAATTTATCAGAGGATGTGGGTAAGGATGCAAAAAAAGTAGATATGTCCNGTGATCGATGAGGGAGATTGAGANACATTGGGTAATGCCATCTGTACAGGCCCACTATATATTGGAGGGTGCTGGGAGGAACAGCTGCTGATTTTAGTACCTGAGGTAGTCAGGTTCCAAAAATAGTTACACAATTGTCCAAATAAGGAAAAGCCAAGTTATCTAGTAGCTTTGACATGATGCATGGTCCTCACCCTTGTATGTCATCTAGTGTTAATTTGGGTTGGGACCAGGAACACGTATCAGCAGTGGCTTGTGGCAATGCTGAGAGCAGCAGGTTGTAAGGCATTCCTACATAGTAAGGGGTGTTTGGGTCAAGGCAGAGCCAGNGATATTGTTTTAGGTTAGATGTAGAGTGCTTGAGGAAAGAAAGGGATGCCATTAGCATAGTCAGGAGAGACACCTCCATTGGATGGGTGGTCAAGGATAGCTTAGGGGAGATTAGAATAGGCAAGACAGTAGTTGGTAGATCCTTGGGGCGTAGGTGCACAGAAGCAGATCTTGGGGTTTGGGCATGCTGAGGGAACGTGAGGCACTGGGAAAGGGTTCGTATTGGGACCTGTGAGTTTAGGTATCTCAGACAAAGTGCATTTTCTTTGAATTGTAATCAGAGTACCTGGATCTCTCATGGAGAGATATAACCTAGTTCCCTAGGTCCTTCCTGTGTCTCAGAATAATTCAGCTGGGGAAACATAGAGGTTCCTGTCCATGGTGTTTAAGTGTAAAAGTTACGGGGTTGCAAGATCCCTGTTTACAATTGGGACTAATCTCTGTGGGGTTGGGAGGTGGTAAGAATATCTCTGTTGGACTTTTCCCAGGGGGCAATAGTTACACAGCTCCAAGAGGCACAGTGATAGGTGCTGTCTCTCTGGCAGGATTTAGAGTTAAGTCCAGGTGCCGGACATGCATAAATTTTGGTACCTTGTAAGTTTTTCTCCAGTTTTAATGTGCCACAACCTTCCCCAAAAGCACCCAAATGAAGTTTCCATCCTTGTTCATGTCCTTCTCCCTAAGGGAAAAAGAGTTTGGAGAGGGTAAAAGGCAGGAGATCAACCCAGTTACCACCAGTCTCAAGAGTGTATTTAAGTTAAGACTTTCTTTACAGTCCTACTCATCTTTATTTAATCGTTGCTGAACTCTGAGGATGACACATACAATGTAGTTTCCAATTTANATTGGGAGATTTTGAGATCACTTGAGATAGCTTGGCTGTGAAGGCCAGGCCATGTCAGACCCCAGGGTTAAGGGAAAGCCAAATCTTGGGATAATTTCCATTATTAATTTTTTTGGTGCTATCTGGGCCATTTCTGTTTAAGTTGGAAAGACCTTTACCCAGCCCGAGACAGTGTCAGCAAAGACCAAGTATTTATATCCATATGGTCTGTTTGACTTCAGTAAAGTCCAATTCCCAGAATTCACCAAATACTGTACTTTGACTCCCATTTCCTTGGGAGCATGTTCTTTTTGGCATTTACCTGTGCACAGGTTAAGCAATGATCTGAGATGTTTTGGAGTATCTCCCAATGTCCAGGCAACCAAACAGAAGGGGAGATGAGTTCTGAGTTTTTTTTTGTGTGTGTGTGTGACAATGCATTGACTTATGGAGAGCAGTCAGCCAATTCCTTCCCAGTAACTTCAGCATGCAAATTTTCCTGTCTGGTTGGATCCACAATCCATGGCAATTTTGATGGGCTCCCATGCTGGAGTATAATTTAGTCTCCTCTAGAGAGAGTACGTGGGGGCATTTTCATTGAGGTGGAGTTGGGGCTCAGGATGGCTGATAGCTCCAAGATGGTTTGGGGGCAAAGGTCCCCAAGAGCTGCCTCCCTAGCTGCTTGATCTACGAAATTGTTTCCCTGGGTCTGGGGGCCATTGTCCTTTTGATGTCCTGGCCAGTGTGTAATAGCTAGTTTAGCTGGCCTCTCAACAGTTGGATGACTTTGTGTTTGTTTTTAATTTTTTTTCCCTTCTGAGGTTAGTAGGCCTCTTTGTTTGTATATTTGTCCATGAACATGAGAGTGGCAAAAGCATATCGGCCATCTGTGTAAATGTTCACTCTCTTTCCCTTGGCTCGAGTTAGGGCTATTATTTCTGCTCTTTGGGCTGATGTGCCTCTGGGTAGGGCTTGTGTCCATATTATTTCTTTCTAGCTTGTAATTAGTGCCACCTCTGCATACCTGATTCCTTTATGGATGAAGCTGCTGCCTTTGGTATAGAGGTCAGTGTCTCTAAACAAGAGGGAACATCTACCAGCTCTGGTCAGATACCTTGGATGACATCCAGCATCTTCAGGCAGTCATGGATGCAGGGTGGCAGGGTTGATAGCCATGGATTTGTCAAAGGTCAACCTGTCTTTATCTAGGAGAAGGGCCTGGTACTGGGTTAGGTGGGCATTAGACATCCAGCAGTTAGTGGGGCTGTTATGATCGGAATCTGTCCCAGAGTAGGTTTATTTGCCTGTTTTAAAAGAATTGCAGTAGCTGCTATGGCCCATAAACAGGGAGGTCATCCTGAGGTCATGGGATGCAGTCTTCCGGAAATACAGGCTACCAGCCTTTTCCAGGGACCCAGCGTTTGGGTCAGGACTTCCCTGGCAACACCCTTTCTCTCATGAATGTAGAGATGGAAATGCTTGGAGAAATTGGGGAGAGTTAAAGCCAGGACCTGTACAAGAGCCTCTTTCAAGTTCTTAAAGGCCTGTTTATGTTCCTCAGTCCAGTCCAAGGGGGTATTGCCTTATACTTGCCATGGCCAAGTATAAGGGCCTGGCAGTTTCAGCAAACCCAGGTATTTGGAGGCAGCAGTACCCAACGGTCCCCAAGAATTCCCTAATTTGCTTTTTGGTGGTTGGAGTAGGAATTTTCATTAAGACCTCTGTGGGCTTTTGACAATAGTTTATTCCTTCTTTTAATTCATATCCCAAGTAGGTGACCTGGGGTGTGTAAATACAAGCTTTCTTTTTGGAGACCCAGTAGCCNAATTGAGCCAGAGTTTCTAAGAGACCTCAAGTGGCTCTTAAGCAGTCCTCTTTGTCTTTAGCTGCAAACAGTAAATCATCCACATATTAAAGTAGTGTAGCTTCTGGGTACTTACTGCAAAAATGACTTAAGTTCTGGTTGAGGGCTTTATCAAAGATGGTAGAGGAATTCTTGAACCCCTAAGGTAATCAAGTCCAGGTTAGTTGCCCCAATATTCCCAGTTCAAAATCAGCCCATTCAATTGCAAAGATGGGCTTGCTTAATTTTGATAAAGGGATAAGAAAGAATGCATTCTTCAGATCTAATACAGTATAAACCTTATGTCCGGTGGCAACATTCTGAGCAGTGTGTAAGGATTGAGGACAGCTGAGTGAATAGTCTCAACCTGCTCNTTTACTTCTCTTAAGTCCTGTACTGGTCTATTAGGTTTCATGCTTTTGAACTGGTAATAAGGGAATGTTCCCNGCTGATTGGCATGGAGTGGGTATGCCTGCCTCAAGGAGGCATTTGATATGGACCCCATCCCTTAGTGGCTTCTGAACTGATGGGGTATTGTTTGATTTGATCCCTTCTCTGGCTTCTGAACTGATGGGGTATTGTTTGACTCAGATGGACATAGCCCCAGAGGTCAGTTGTACTATAACTGGCGGTACATGTTTGGCCAAACCAGNAGAGTTGTCTTCAGCCCAAANGATTGGAGCATTGTCAACCAGTTACTCTTTTAATCCCCCTTCAGGGGCCTGAGTTGGGCCTGGGAGGAGGAGGTACTCCAAACTCAAGGGCCAGGTGAATATCAAGACTTTGGCTGGGCTCCCCATTTGTAGCCTATGTTGTATCTCCTGAGACCAAGATAGTTGCCTGGAGTTTATTCAGAAAGTCTCTTCCCAGTAAGGGAAATAGGCATTCGAGGATAATGATGAAAGGATGAGTTACTGTTCACTTTCCCAGATTAATGGTCNATTCTGTGGTTCATTTATATTTTCTGACTTACCCTGTTGCTCCCTTCATCCATTGTTAGGTTGATGAAAGGCCCCAGGAACTTCTGTAATATTGAATATGAAGCTTCCATGTCGACTAGGAAGTTTACAGGTTAGCCCCCAATTGAAAAGGTTACCATAGGCTCTCAGGGACCCAATTTGAAAGATTCATGACCCTACTATTCCTCCAAGNCCAAAACTGGTCTTGGCCAAGGAGGGCCTACCTGTTTGCATTGAGGGCATTCATTTTTCCAGTATCCCAGTTCTTTGCAATAAGCACATTGGTCTCTTTGCAGGGGCTTCCTCTTTGTATTGTATGTTGGTTACCCAGGATTGAAGGTGTCNGGGGCAGGGGCATGTAGCGTGGCCTTGGTGCCAGATTTACTTTCCTTGTCAACAGCTCTTGTTTGCTGTCTTTATTGTCAAATACTTTTTGGGCTATTTCTAATAACTCTGACCTGTTCTTCCCTGCAAACTCATCCATTTTCTGGATTTCTTGTGTATGTCTGGGGCAGACTAGGCTACAAAGGCTAGGTTAATTGCCTTGAGATCTGCTGAGTCTTCCAGGTCTATGGGAGTATGTAGGAGGTAAGCTTCCAGGAGGTGTTTGAAAATGCCAAAAGCAAGTCGTTTGGGCCTTTTCTTACATCTATCACCTTAGACAAGTTAGTAGGTTTTTGGGCCACCCCACTTCAGTCCCTCCAATAAAGCCTGGTGGTACTTAGTGACTTCCTACTTTCCTCTATTCTATAGTTCCAGTCAGGTCTCTGTCTGGGCAGGACGGGGTCAACTGCATCTGCCCTCTGTTCATTGGTCAGTGCATCCATTCCAGGGGTACCTTAGCTGCCTCAGTCAGAATCCATTCCCTTTCTTCCGTAGTAGAGGATACATAGAATCTGTTGGCAATCATCCCAGGTAGGAAGGTGGTTAAAGAAGACAGAGTCAGAGAGATTGAGGAGCCTGGGTCTCTGCTGAAAGGGGGATTCTGCTTCTTCCAGTTTTAAAGATCAGTTGTAGAAAAAGAAACATAGATATATCAGTTATCAGGGGGAACCTGGCACAGGGGAAGAACAAGGGATAGTGTTGCTCCTCAGGATATCTCAGGGAGACCATAAGGGAGTCCGTGGCAGATGTGGGAGGGGAGAGGAAGGTGAGTGGAGTGAGCTGGCTGGTGGGGTAGGGGCAGAGAGGGTNGTGGAATGAGGTAGCTGAGGTAAAGGGTTGGGTTGAGGCGGATGCTGAGGAGTGGGAGATAATGGGGCATAAAGGTGATTACATGGAGGAAGGAGTGGGTCCTCCTGAAGGTCTTGTAAAATGGGGGGTTTCTGACCTCGAGGCCGTTCCTGTAATGACCAAGACCTGGCTGCCTTGTNCATTGTGGACCATACAGACCTTCATTTATGGAGGCGAATTTGATGTTGCTTCTGTCCATGGCAAGATGTATATGATGTAGTCAGAGTGACCAGAGTTGCCAAGGGCAAAATTTGCTCTTGCCCATGCCACTTGAGGGTCGAACATACCCCCTGGGGAATCATTTGACCCCCAAAATGGGCCACTCCAATTTACGGAGAGTGTGGAGACAGCCTTTGGTGATGGGATAATCATAATCCTGTGACTATAAGAGGATAAAGTTTTTCAGAATTTTTCAAGACACAGCTTAATGGAGTATCAGGCTTACTAGTCTTTTTGCCCATTCTGTCTGTCCTTCCAGTCACCTCACGTTCAAACCATGGAAGACACACAACAAAGAGAAGAGACAAACAAAACAGAACAAGACATGGGGCCAAGAACTAGACGGGCAGTATGATGTCTTGCTAGTGCCTTGGAGAGGAGCTCTTGTACCTCACCAGATACCTCACTGTCCCCAGATGGGAAACCAACAGAACCAGAACCAGATGTCATAGAAACAGAACTATGACTTATTGGACTGTGACTTACAAATGGAAGCCTCTGCAGACAGGTGCTTTTTGTTTTCTTTTTTGCTATGGCCATTCACTCCAGCAGTCTGCCAGTCTCGTCGTCCCCTCCACCGTACTCCTGCATACAAGCTGTGTGTGTGTACATGCACGTGCACACAAACATCCAGGTACATGCACACATGTGGAGGCCAGGAGTCAACCCTAGGTGTCCTTTCCCAGGAGCTATCCACCTTAGTGTTTTGTTACTTGGTTTTGTTTGAGACAGGATCTCATTGAACTTGTACCTTACTGAGTTGACTAGGCTGTCTGGCCAACAAACCCCAAGGATCTGCCTATTTCTGCCTCTCTATGCACCAGTACAAGGATTACAGGCACACACCATCATGCCAAGCTTTTTATTATTGTCACATGGACACACACACACACACACACAAATTTATAAATTCAACCTGCTGAGTTCATTTAGTGTTGCTCATATGTATATGGGTTTAGAGCTGGGCACTTGGGATTGGATCATCTATTTGGGATTTGTCCCTGGAGCAGACTAATTCTCCCTCTCTCTCTCTCATCATTCTTTGTCTAGGGGTGAGGTCTTGTGAAATTTTCTCCATCCATGTTGATATGTCACCTGGTGTTGTTATTGTTCAGGTCTCACTTATGCAACCATATTGGAGAGTTTGTGAGTACAGCTTCCCTGTTATATATAGAAGATACTATATATCACAGCAGAAGCCCTGGTCCTATGGCTCTTAGAATTGTTTTGTCCTCCCCCCAGTGTTCCTTGAGCCTTCCATGTAGGGTTGCTTTATAGATGTATCAGTCGGTGTTAGGCATCCCATGGTCAGTTATTCTCTGCATTTTGACCAATTTTGTCTTTCTATAATGGCCTCTGTCTACTTCAGAAACAAGCTTCTTTGCTGAGGGCTGAGAGCTACACTTAATCTGTGGTCTAAGTATTTAGGATGCAGTTAGGAATTACACTGGTTCAGGGAAGTCGTGGAAGTAAATTCACCTTTAGGGTTCTTGGCCTTACCAACCATGGATACTCTGCACAGCTTTTTTATGTGGGTTCTAGGTATTAAATTCAAGGTCTTATGTTTGCACGGCCTGTAGTACCCTGCAGACTGAGCTCTCTCTCCAGCCCCTCATATGTTTCCTGGTAGTTAATTTTTATACTGATTGTTTTTTTGTTTTGTTTTATTTTTTTGTTTTTGTTTTTAATGTGTTGCTGAGGATGTTCTACCACTGAGTAATATCCTCAGCCCTTAAGTTTTTTTGATCAACTTTGTCTGTGGCATCTATTTTTGGGAATGTCTTTCAGAAACATTGTTACTTGTGTAGTTAGTTGTTTTTATTAACTTGCCCCAGGCTCCTTGTCATTAAAGTCTTACTTTTAAAACTGCCCTGATGAATAGGAAGTGGTAAGTCAGGGAATTACCTGACAACTTGGAGTACTGCAAACTCAGAGGTATCATGCTTAGACCCTTCACCGAGATGCTCAGTGTGGGTAACTATTCAGACACTGTGTTTGAGAGCCTCTCACTAGAGTTTTCCCACCTGCTGGTGTACCCAGCATGCTTCATGAAGCAAGTTTGTTATGATGATAGTGTCTGCCCTGGCATTTATGCTGTTGTGGTGTAGCCACCAGAGAAGACTGTTTCAACATGGGTTTAAGCCAATAGAAAGTCTTTATTAGCCAGCCTGGGACTACATTGGGTTTTTAGGATCCTAATGTAGCCCAAAACCTTCCTCAGGGTGAGCTTCTAAGCACAAAAACCATGTCCTTGGTTGACATACCTCAGTTAACAATAACAGTTAGCCAGAATCAGAACTACAGAAGCCAAAAAACAAGGTTCATACATTTAGAGTCTTTCCCAGAACTATGGACTTTGGTGGATTGGGTCTTCATTTTCGTTTTGGCAGGTGGTGCTGTCTACATGTTGAGTTTTACAGTCTGAATGGTATTTCTATCATGGAGGCAGTTGTGCTAAGGTCTTGGGCCCTNTTACAGNGCTGCCACATGNCAATGTTAGCTTCCAGCTTTGTTTTACATTTATTTATTTTGTGTTGAGGGTGTGTGTATGCCAAAAGGTNTATGTGGAGGTCAGGGACAACTTGGAAGAATTGGTTCTCTTACCATGTGGATTCTGAGGATCAAACTCAAGTAAGTCATCAGGCTTGGCAGCAAGTGCCTTTGCCCACTGAACCATCTTGCCAGCCCTTTTGTTGCTTTTGAAACTGTTCCACTCCTGTTCCACACACCTATATTCTCCTTTGAATTTTAGTCTGATTTAGTCTGTGGATTTGGTTATTTCATATATTCTTCGGAATTTTTAAAACTCTTTACATATTCTATAGGAAAGTAGAATGAATTGGTTTCAATTCATTAAGTAAGACTGTGTAGTAAACTGCAAGATGAGATTTGTGTCTAGAGCGATGGCTCAGCAGCTAAGAACACTTGTTGCTCTTACAGAAAACCTGGGTTCAGTTTCTAGAATCCACACTGTAGTTATCAACCATCTGTAATGGCAGTTCCAAGGGATCTTACGTCCTCTTCTGGCTTCTGTAGAGTCTTGCATGTCTGTGGTACACACACATGCATGTAGGCAAAACACTCTTACATGTAATATAAAAATAAGTTTTCTTTGTTTATTTGCCAACAGGGTCTCATTATATACTGTGACTAGCCCNAAACTTACTGTGTACACCTGGCATGCCTCAAACTCACAGAGCTCTTCCTGTCCCTGCCTCCTTAATGCTGAATTAAAGGCATCTGCCACCACACCCAGCAATTTGTTTTTTTTGTTT
>LZPO01054713.1:437114-447199 GCA_001675575.1 Neotoma lepida
AAATGATTAGAACTCTTCAATAACTAAGACCAAAGATACAGAGATTTTAAATTGCTAGACAAATGATTCAAAAACAGTATTTAAAATGATAGTTACCTCAAAGGGGATAAATGAAGTCAGTTCAGAACTAGACAAAAAAGGAAAAGTCAACATTAATGAGAAATTCAACAAAGAAATTGAGAGTTTGGAGAAGTAAGCAGAAAGGTTGAAATTGAATTCAGGAAATAATTTTTTTAAAGATTTATTTATTATGTATACAGAAGAGGGCACCAGATCTCATTACAGATGGTTGTGAGCCACCATGTGGGTGCTGGGAATTGAACTCAGGACCTCTGGAAGAACAGTCAGTGCTCTTAACCTCTGAGCCACCTCTCCAGCCCAAAATAATTTTTTTTAAAGTGGAAATCACCAATGAACTAGATCAAACAGAAAAAAAAAAGAATATCAGGGATTAAAGCTGAGAAGATTCTGCATTTAAACCTACACGAACATGGCCACAGCTTTAAAGAATCTGGGACATGGATCAAGGGATCAAACCTAAGAACTGGTGCTGAGGAAGGAGGAGCAAGGATGGAAACTAAAGGAATGGGAAACCTAGTCAATGAAATTATGCCAGAGAAAAGAAAGAAAGCTAAATAAATGCAAAAGGAATATTATACCAGAAATACCAGAAAATNCCCCAAATCTAGGNATAGATAGGGACATTCAAGTAGATTTGGAACCTCAACTAGACATGACCAAGAAAAAACTTCGCAATGACACCTTACAGTTAAAGTTGTAAGACTACAGAGCAAAGAAATAACAGAAGTTGCAAGAGGAAAACTCACAAAGGCAAAGTCATTAGAATATCAGACCTCAGCAGAAACCTTAAAAGCCAAGAATATATNGGATGATTTATTTCAGTCATTGAAGATAACTTGCAAGCAAGACTTACTGTATGTAGCAATGGTATCTTTTTTTTTATATTACTTTATGTGCATTGGTGTTTTGCCTGCATGTATGTCTGTGTGAAGGTGTCGGATCCCCTGGAATGGGAGTTACAGACAATTGTGAGCTGCCATGTGGTTGCTGGGAATTGAACAACGGGTCCTCTGGAAGAGCAGCCAGTGCTCTTAACTGCTGAGCCATCTCTCCAGCCCAGCAATGGGATCTTTTAAAATCAATGGCNAAATGAAAAGTTTAAATATGAGTTTAAAAAAATTGTGGCTACTAAGCCAAGACTGCAGAAGATACTTAAAGGAATCCTATACATAGAGGGAGAAAAAAGATGATCACACACAGTAGAGCTCAGGAAAGAAAAGACTTCANGAGAGAAATAAATGAACAAATGAGAAGTAGAAAAGAATCATGCATACTTCAGTTAGCAAGCAAAACCCTAAGACGAATGAAGGAGGAGGAAGAGTACAGTATTCAAACAAATAAGGAAAAAGGAGTCAACAAAAATCACAGGAATCACCACCTATCTCTCAATAAATATAAATGGACTTATATCTGCAATTAAAATATACAGACCAGGGTTGGAGGATAAAGTTCATTTTGTGATTGCCCAGTACACAGCCCTGGGTTCAAACGCTGCAGAAACCTGGTGTGATGCATAAATATAATCCCAATACTTAGGAAGAAGAGGCAGGAAAATCAGAAATTCACGTCATTCTATGGCTACATAGTTTGAGGCGGGTCTGGGCATTCANCCTGTCTCAAAAAAGACTAGCTGATTGGATTGAAAAAACAAGAACCAATTATTGATTGCTTATAAGAAACTTACTTCACTNGCAAAGACACACAAAGTGAATGTTTTTTGAGACAGGGTTTCTCTGGGTAGCCTTGGCTATCCTGGAACTCACTCCATAGACCAGGCTGTCCTGGAACTCACAGAGATCCACCTGGCCATGTCAGCATTTTTAATAGCCAGAAACTGGCAGCAACTCAAACAGACATCACCTGGTGAGTGGACAAGCAGACGAGTATGCCATTCAGTGTGAAGCTATCTCAGAGANAAAAGGAACAAAATACTGATGCATGGTTAGAGTACATCTGAGAAACCTCAGAAACATCACTGTCCTGATTAGTTTTTGGTCAGCNTGACACAAGCTTGANTTATCTGGGAAAAGGAACCTCAAGTGAAAAAATGCCTCCATCAGATTGCCTGGTTTTATTGATTAATGATTGATGTGGGAGGGTCCAGCTCACTNCGGGCAGTGCCACCCCTGGGCAGGCAGGTGGTCCTGGGTAGTATAAGGAGTGTTAGCAAGCCATGGGGATCAGGTCAGCAAGCAGCACTCTTCCATGGCCTCTGCTTCAGTTCCTGCCCTGACTTCTCTTGGTGTGACTTGAGAGCTGTAAGATGAAATAAACCCTTTCCTCCCCATTGCCTTTGGTGATGATCTTTATCACAGCCAGAGAAAGCAAATTAGAACGCATCACATGAAAGATCTACAGCTAAAAACATTATATATTGTTTATATTCCATTCTGGAAAGGGCACTGCAATGTCCTTTTAAGTTTGGTTTCAAGGTAGTGGGTGAGGGGAGGTCAAATGCAAACACATCTGGGAATAGTTCTATAGCCTATATGTGTGTCACACAAAATAACCATATAGCCAAAAGATATATGTACATATATCTTAGAAAAAATCAGTAGTACCCATAAATAGAAATAACCTATTGAGATGGCATGATGAATGATAAAACTTTACAGTAGCAACAAAACAACATAAATCCTTAGGAAAAGTTTAATAACACACATCCAAACTGGCATGAGGAGAAAAGATCAAAACATCCTGATGCACTTAAAGGACATGTGGGCACAGGGGAGGAACTGCCTGCCCTGTCTTCCCTGGGAAACTTCAACAGCATCAGGCTATGCCTGCTTCCTAAGCAGAGTGTATTTGAGTGTAATCCCAGCAAAATCATGTGAGCTTTCCATGGATCATGCTTGGCATAGAGAAATGGTCTTATTTCCAGATGACAAAAACTGACAGGCAAGTACTACACAGGAAGAGCTGAGTACCCAGAAAGCACAGCCACAACCTGGGTGTAGAGGAAACATGAGTGCACTCTGTGTGTACAGGAAACACAGCCATAGTCTGAGTGTACAGGAAAAGGCTGATGGTGTAACACACAGACACTGGTAAGTAGAAACACCCCAGAAGGAGACAGCCCCTTCATAAGGTGCTAGACAAACAGGGCGAAGGAGTCATTCATTATACTTGGGAAATAAAAGACAAGGACTCCTAATCATTACATCATTTTATAAAAAGGAAGAAAATAACCTAAAGGCCATTAGAGAAATGGATAGAAGGTACAAAGAGACAAGTGTAAGATGAATCTTAAAAGGTCTTATTAATAAAAAACTCAGTGCCAGCTATTGGGGTAAATTCTGAAAGATCAGAGAAGCAGAACANGTCATAGCCAACCTCACCTCACCAACTCCTCAGCTGAATTTGTTTCCTCAGACTGAAAGGCTCTAAGTCCTCACTGGAATGGATCTCAGCTGAACTGCTGCTCAGAAGCCTAAAAGCCTAAAAGCCTCCAGTTCCTAGTCCTTACACCTTATGTACCTTTCTGCTTCCTGCCCTCACTTCCTAGGATTAAAGGCGTGTTGTCTTTCCCAAGCAAAGACATGGGATCTCAAGTGTTGGGATTAAAAGTGTGTGTCACCACTGCCTGGCCCTGTTTCCAGTATGGCCTTGCACTCACAGAGATTCAGATAGATCTCTGCCTCAGAATGCTAGGATTAAGGGTGTGTGCCACTACTGTCTGGTCTCTGTCTAATCTAGTGGCTGTTCAGTTCTCTGACCCCAGATAAGTTTATTTTGTTAGAACACAAGTAAAATATCACCACAGACAAGTCACAGAATCTTNCTGAAAACTCACAGACATTCTGCTTTGCAGGTGGAAGCACACCACAATTGCAGCCACACTNAAGGCCTGGCCCTGTCAGGTGAGTGGTGGTGCCTTGCAAGGCAGGCACAGCATATGAGCTCCCTCTGCCCAGCATTCTCAGGTCTACCTCAACCTGAAGATACACCTCAATATGTCCCACAAGGTTAATGTGTTATGGCTCTTAGGGGAAAGGTTTCCCCACTGTAGGGTAAAAAGACCAGAGAAAGAACACCCTGACCCTGACTTGACCCCAAGACCAGGGCCAAGGACTCGAAATCCCACAAATCCTTGAGCTTGCCCCAGAGTCAGGCCACAGAATCACACCAATGCCCAAGCTTGCCCTAGTCTAACCACAGAATCCTACCAATCTCAGGCCACCCTGGAATGCACCCCCCCCCAAAAAAAAAACCACTATATAAACTCTGCCTTCTGCTCAGTTCCCTGCTGCTTCTCACCTGAACAGAGGCCACCACCCTCCTGGGTTTTTCCCTTCCANTAAATCTCTTGTGTGAGGTTTGTTGTACTGTGTAACACTTTCACAGGAGCCAAGCTGTAATACTTCTGCAGAGCAGAGCACAGCTGCAGCAGAATTGTTACACTTGCACTGGGGAAACCTTTCCCAGCAGCAGAGCTGTAACACTTAACACCCACTGCAAGTGTTACAGCTCTGAAGGGAAAGGTATCCTGGCAATTGGGAGTAACACAAAGTCACACTACACAACAAACCTCACACAAGAGATTTATTGGGAGGGAAACCCTAGGATGGTGGCTGCCTCTGCTCAGGCAAGAAGCAGTGGAGAACCGAGCAGAAGACAGAGTTTATGTAGCGGTTTTTTGGGGGGTGGGATGGGGTGGGACTTTCCAGGGTGGGAATTGGTGGGGTTTCAAGTCCTGAACTTGGGTTTTTTCACTCTGTGGGGTAGGGGTTGGGTCCCATTAGGGCACTTTGTGGTCTACGGGTGGAACCTGGGGGTTGGAGGTCCTCAGGGGAGGGGGCTTACATTTATCCTTTGAATCACTGAGTTACAGAAGACCCCGAGGACAAGCTACATAACCATGGCTAGCCTACCTGGTGGAATACCATGCATGGATGGAGGATTTCCAGGTACTGGTACATGCAAAAGCCATCTAAAAATGCACATCTCTGCCTGTGTTTACAAAGATAAACAGAAACAATGACTCTTTACAAAGATAAGCATAAACATAAACACTAATGACCAAAAAGAGGGGTGGAGGTGTATTGGAATGCAGTCTAAGAATGGAGTCATATAAGGAGAATTCTGAGTGCTTGTGAGAAAACTCCAAGAAAACAAAAATTTTATGACCTCAGTGTCTTAAAAAACACGGACTTGTTCTCGGAGTATGCTTTTGTGCACCTCCCAAGTNTAGGGGATAGGAGTGACTTTATTCATTACAACTGGCTATTATTTGTTTATACACCTCTATGGAAAAACACATTTTTGCCATCTGCACTTATCCTTATAATTGTAAACTTTGCTCTTCTTAACTCTCAGGGTATAAACTGCCTGATGCTCTGAATAAAGTTGGCTGCTGCATGAGCCGTTAAGTCTGCCTCATTTTCAGGCTCCACCCCCCTACCCCACGCCCTAGTTCCTCTGCCTATAGAGAATAAACAAAGATGAGGAAGAAATCTCCCTGCGCTTGCCCCTAGTAGTGGCTCGATCNCTAGAAGCATAATCATGCTCTACAAACTAAAAATGATAGGAAGGTGGTAAAAGCTTGTAAGACTGGGAGCAAAGAGCAAAGGCTTGCATGCACACGCAAACACACATTATCTGCATTTCAAGTGGAAAGCAACTATACTGAGGCAGGGCAAGGGCCAGCCCAGGAAACTTATCAACAGTGTTTGTACACCTAGTCATGGGCAGGGGGGTGAACTGCAAACATCTTGACCTCCCTCTGGCAAGTTTGTTTCTGTACAGGAAACTGCACAGCAATCCCAGAAGCACTTAATGTATATTTGTTGTCAANCAAAATACCAAATGTATGGACACTGCCAAGAGCCANGACTTTCATTGTGGAAGGGGTTTGCACAGTTGTGGCATGGAGGATGACAAGAACTCCATGACATGGGATGAACTGTATGGGTATTGGGGCTGAGGATATAGCTCAGTGGTACACACTAGGCTAGCATGCATAAGGCCCGGCGTTCAATCCTCAGTCCTACCAAACAGGTAGTCTAGATGTGGCTCATGACTGTCGATACATGTTCATGTGTGCACATGCAGGCATGCCTGTGCATCCTGATCTGTGAAGTGCCTAAGAACAGACACCCAAAGAGCAACAAGGATTCCCAGTCCCAGATCTCAGTCTAAAACCATTCTCTACCAAAGGAGCCAGGGCACTTGAGACATGACTAATCCCACAGCTCAGGAGGTCACACACCTCAGAGTGCTGTACACCAGAAACATTCAAAGGGGCATGTCACAACGTAAGCACCATTTGACAAGGCTCCCATTGGGCACTTATCACACCATAGAAACATCAGAATTAGGAATGATTTACACCATTGAAGTTAAGTAGTAATCCCCAAACACACACACACACACACACACACCACACGCGCGCGCAGGCATTAAGTCTTGACAGCTGTGTAGTATCCTGTGCAGATACGTGCTATGCAGGCTGTGTATGTGACAATCTGCATGTGGATACACATGAGCATGTGTGGTGTGTGCCTGCATATTGGATGCATGATGTGCACACACCATCTGTTATCTGTATGATTGGCACTGTCACACTTCATAAGTAAATGTTTAGTACAGTGTGACAGAGCCAGTGACCCCTACTGTGAAACCAGGGCAGAGACTGTCTCCAGAAGTAACCACATAACAAGACAATATAAGAAAACATAATTTTTATTTCTGTTCTTTTATAAACATGTTTATGTCCTAAGAATCAACAGCTGCAATAACNGGTGGTAGTGGGCTACCCTGTCCTGAAGCTCTGGGTTTGTATTGTGGTCTCCTGAGGCCATGGGCAACAAGTGTGGTCCAGGGGCAGGAAATACACACTGAGGGTCGCCGCAGAGCTAGGGTGGCAGGGTGTTCTTGCCTGGCTCACTGTCCCCTCTTGGTTATGAATGGTTCCCAGTTTGAATATAAATGATCCTGTGGGCCACCTAACCATGGCAGACAAGTCTGAGCAGGCCACTGTCACACTTGGTGGTGGGTCCTGGGCTCCACATTCTCTCTGCCCTGTGCCTTAGGTGTGGCTATGGCAGGGCCTAGCCTGCCACAGACCAACACCAGAGGCATGCTGGAAGTCCTTGGTCNTTTGCTTTGCTTTCCTGAACTGTCTTCACTGAGTTAGAAGGGTGACCACACTTTGATGCTCCTGGTGAACTCCCATCCTCTCAGGCCGGCCTAAGAAGCCGCTCCAGAAGCACCAGTTTTGTCTGCAGGTTGACATCAAAGGGTGGCAGTTTGGTCAGAGTCAGAGTCACACCTGTAGTGCCCTCAATCCTGGCCAGGACACGGTGTGTATCCCTGTAGAGGGCCAGGTGCCTAGGTGCTGCCTCCATGAGGATGTGCGTGTAGTCCAGCATGCCCTCTGCTCCAGGCTGTACATCTTCCCTCTTGTCATACCTGGGAGAGAAAAGCCAACTGTCTCCATGGCACTCAGCTTTGTCTATGTCTCACACCACCTCTCCCTACCACCCAGGTGCCATATGAAGTGACTTATAGGTGGCCTCTGTGAGAAGCAACTCCACCAGTAGTTATAATACTTCAGAAACAAACCTCCAGCCATCGTTGATCTGTAGAAAGCGTGACACACCTGTCTGCGCAGCAGCCACATCAATGTGCAGAAGGACATCTAGGAAAACCAAATCTCAGTTAGAACCCAACATGGTACCTCACTCAGGGCCAGCCTGGTCCCCAGGGAGCACCCTGTACCAACCTGTCTGGGGTGGCACCAGCTCATGGAGCCGCTGCATCGCAACACCACCAGGATAGTTGAAATGGGATACATAGAGGGATGTGGCCGTATATGCCACATTTACCATGATGTGTCCTATCACAAGCAGAGTTCCTATCTTGTACAGCCAAGGCTTTTTATAGTTATTCAGGCTGTAAAAAGAATGACATTCAATGAAAAGCATGTGGAGGCAAGAACACCAGCATATCCAATCACATCTAGGAAAAGTGGTCCTAGAGTATCAGCCCACTCCAACTTCACCAAGTCATTATAAGCAGGGAAGTTAATTAAGGATATATCTGGACAATCAGCCAAAGAACAAAAGGGCTTTGAAACTGCTCTTAATAAAAAGCACCGACTCCTCACCTGGGTCCATATTGGTACTAAACATAGACAAAAGCCTGGCATTCCTGGCCTCTTTCTGCATGTCTCCTGTCTTGAGACTCTGGGTCCCTTACCTGTTTAATTCTGAGTGTAGATATGCCACTTCCTCAAGGAGTCTTGTCTACAAGCTGATGACAGCTAATCCATTTCATGTTCCTTCAAGGTTGAAGGCACAAAGAGTAACTGAGGTATCTTACTGTCAGCTTTGACAATGTCCTGTTCCAAACCCACAGAAGGCCTTAAGTCTCCAGTTGTCCTAAACCCCACAGACAGATCACCCCATGATGAGATCACCCCCCAGCAGGAATACTCATCCCAGGGTAANTGGACTGTCTTCTCACCACTTTGAAGAACCAGAACTGAGATAATGATCAACCAGACCACACTGTGACCAAGGCTACTTAATCACACATCCCTCTTGCCCCTGCCTAATTCTGTTTAAACTTAAAGCTCATGGCACTTCTCCCNCATCTGTTCTGTTTAATGTGCTTACCCATCTCTTCTAATCATTATATGGGGATGAACTGCTGGGGTGCTCGCCTTTAATCCCAGCATTTGGGAGGCAAAGGCAGATCTCTGAGGCCAGCCTGGTCTACAAAGCAAGTTCCAGGACAGCCAGGGCTGTTACACAGAGAAACCCAATCTCAAAAAACAAAACCAAAGGAAGGTGGGGGAGGAGCTGTCCTCCACAAACCTACTCTCACACACTAACGCCCAGCTTCACCTGTGACTCAGTGCNGGGTCTGCACCTTTCATGGAACTTGGACCTGACCCAAGGCAGAAAGCACACAAGATGCAAGAAGCAAGAGGAACGTTGTGATCTGCATGAGAACCAGCAAACTTATTCTTTTTTTTTTGAGACAAGGTCTCACTATATAGAGCACACTAGCCTCGAACTCACAGAGACCCACCTACTTCTGCCTCCCAAGTGTTGGGATCAAAGGTAATATGCTACCACACCCGGCACAGCAAACCTATTTCTAATGGAGCTTTAAAAATATCTATCAGCTGGGTAATCCCCAGTATCTCCAGAAAATACAGTCAAAATGAAAAAGCAGACAAGCATCCCGAGGAGAAAACCCTCACACATAGGTGCAGCCTCTGGCAGCCATGATGTTGAGTGCAGGGAAGGTATAGATGATGAACCGCAGTTCCTTATGCGGAAGGAATGAGTACAAAGCCACGAATCCCAGGCTTGGCAAGGCCAGTGCATGGGTCCTCCTGTCCACTGCACCCAGGGGAATGAAGAGAAGGCTGCAGCCCAGGCCTCGGGGCAAGGCAGAGTAGAAATACCACAGGAGCGGGGAGGTCTTGAGGTCAGGTTAAGGAGGCACAAATATTGTTAGAGATTGAGTCACTGTCCACTTAATGGAGCTAGGATGGTAACAGCATCAAGGCTGAAGTGGCCCCAAAGACAGTTATGCCAGAAGATGCAGCAGAGACCCACTTAGGAGTTGTGGGGATGAATGATCTTGGGCANAGCATACTCAGCTACAATACGGGCCCCTAGAGGACCGTGAGAAGTTCCTTTATTCTTCACATGAAGATGGCATGTCGTCAAGTCATGTGCTGTCTTTTCTAACCAAGAGTCCATCTGAAGTACTCGGTGATAAATGTTTTTAAAGGCAGACTACCCTGTAAACCTTGGGTAAGACTAGGCGATGCTAGCCAGGCGGTGGTGGCACATGCCTTTAATCCCAGCACTCGGGAGACAGAGGCAGGTGGATCTCTGTGAGTTTGAGGTCAGCCTGGGCTACAGAGTGAGTTCCAGGAAAGGCTCCAAAGCTACACAGGGAAACTGTCTCACTCAAAGTGAGTTCTGGGATGAGTTTAGTGGTAAGGGCTGGCTAGTTAATTATTCACAAAGCCCGTTACTGAT
>LZPO01054713.1:454551-479639 GCA_001675575.1 Neotoma lepida
CAGGGTTTCTCTGTGTAGCTTTGGAGCCTTTCCTGGAACTCACTCTGTAGACCAGGCTGGCCTTGAACTCACAGAGATCCGCCTGCCTCTGCCTCCCAAATGCTGGGATTAAAGGCATGCGCCACCACTGCCCTGCTGGGGGATTGTTTAAGGAAATCTTTTGAGGCGGGAAGCTCCACCTTTAATCTGGGCCACACCTGCTGCTGTCAGCCTACATAAAGAACATAGAAGAAGAAAGCCTGCTCTCTTTCCTGCTTGTTCTTTCTTGCTCTTGCTGGCAAGTCCACTCCTTCATTGGCAATAGAGCCTACTTCCTCAGGATTCCAGCTTATACTCAAGACCAGCTGAAACATCATCCAGCCTTGTGGACTGAACAACTACTGGATACTTGGACCTTTCGTTGGTAGACAGCCATTGTTGGACCAGCTGGACCACAGCCTGTAAGCCATCCTAATAAATCCCCTATACACACACACACACACATACACACATACACACACACACACACACACACACATATATATATATATACATATATACATATATTTCATTCTATCAGTTCTGTTCCTCTAGAGAACCCTGACCAACATATCTTTTTAATTTTTTGAAAATTATTTTTTATGTATATGGGTGTTTTGCCTACATGTATACTTGGGCATCTGATTCCCTGGAATGGAGTTACAAATAGTTGTGAGGTGCTATGTGNGTGCTAGGAATTGAATCCTGATTCTCTGAAGGAACAGTCAGCATTCCTAACCACAGGGACATCTCTCCAGCCCCAACCCTTTGAAATAGAATAATTCTCTTAATTCCTATTGTCTTAGTTAGGGTTTATATTGTTGTGATAAAACACCATGACCAAGAACAGCTTAGGGTTTATTTCATCTTACAGTCCATCATCCAAGGAAATCAAAGGCAGGAACCTGGAGGCAGGAATTGATGCAGAGATCAAGAAGGAGTACTGCTTGCTGGCTTGCTCCTCATAGTTTGCTCAGCCTGCCTTCTTATAGCACCCAGGACTACCAGCCCAAGGATGGCACAGCCCACAGTGAGCTGGGCTCTCATATATCAACCAAGAAAATGCCCCAAAGGCATTCATCAACCTTGCATGAAGGCATGTCATGAGTGGAATGTAAATAAAGCCCAGCTTGCATTTACTTGTTCTAAGTCTGGCTGCAAGGCTACAGTGGGTCTGGCCAACACCCCACCCCACCTGACTACGGCCACCTGTGTTAGACACAATAAAATGTACTGAATTGGAAAAGTGTGGTTGTTGACTAAAAGAAAAATGTCAGGTTATGGAACTATGTGCACACAATGTCTCAACCCAGCACAAAAACAGACAGGGGCATGGTGATGCACGCCTATAACTCCAGNACTTNGGAGGCTGAGACAGGAGGNACTGGAGTTCAAGGCCAACCTGGGCAACTTGGTAAGTGCACAAAGCCCTGGGTTCAATCCCCAGAACAACATAAAACCCAGGTGTGCTGATAGATGCGTATCCCCAGCACCTAGGGGATAGAGGCAAGAGGATCAGAAGTTCAAGGTCATCCTTGGTTATACAGAGTTCCAGGCCAGCCTTACCTATATGAAACCCTGTCTCAAAAAATGAAGAGGGACCCACACCACTGAGGCAGCAGCAGTGTGTGATGTGCTGCTTGAGGGACTCCAGCTTAGCGGTCCCAACCATCTGCTCCTCCTACCTTTGAAGGAAATCCAAGCTTTTGGGTGAATATTATCCATAGAACTCACCTGATCCTCCTCCCTCCCAGCCAGGGCACTTCCTCACAGCCAGATAGGGATGCTTTGTGCTGAGGACCAACAGCAGCTATTTTCAAAGACAACAGAAGACCAGGGTGAGTTGGAATGCTGCACTAGGAGCAAATAAACAACGTAAGATATTCACCAGTACAAAAAAAACACCTACCACGGGAATGGGGGGAGCTGCTGGGCAGACAGATGGCTAATCGCCTTCCAGCAGCCAAGTTCAAAAAGGCCATACTGTTAGCAAATGTGACTGGAGAAGGAGGGCACCTCAGATTAGGTAGTACCCTTCAAAGATCCTGTTGTCCCTGTCAATTGGGATTCCAAGGCTTCCGCGGAAATTGTCGGAATCATTCGTTCAAATTGTGGGTTTAAGCTGGAAACATAAATGATCTGGTGCAAATGAGGCCTACTTGTCAACCAAAGACCAGATGAAACTGTATCATTAACAGGTGTTCTCTAAAATGCAGGTAATGCAGATTACTTCTCAATCAAGTCATTTAAAAATCGTTAGGTCACTGTGTGCCCGCTGCCTGAGGCCCCCTGCGGAAAATGTCGACTATTGGGTCCCCAAACACATTGAGCCGGTCCCCTAGAGCAGAGCTTAGTTTACAGGTGACAAGTCGGCCGCCCGGTGAGAAGGGTGGGGGACCGTTGAAAGGTCCAGGCCTCAGGTGAGATGTCCAGCCCCCAGGGACATGCTTAGCCCCTAAGTGAGAGGTCCGATCCCCAGGTGAGTTGTTCAGCCCCCAGGTGAGGAACTCAAAGGCCGTCACGCGCGCTAAGGCAGCCCGCTCGGAAGAGCCCCAGCCTCGCCACCTCCCGAGTACCTCAATCCCCACGGCGAGCGCTGAACTCTTCAGCTCGCTCTCTCTCGTGCTGAATCCCTCGGAGTTTNGCCCTCAGCAGGAAGCGGGAGGCGGAAACGCTGCCCAGAAGCGAAGTCTTTGCCCTAACTTAACATGGCCACCACAGCCCAGACTGACGACAGAAGAGGGCGCTTCCTGCCCAGACTAAAGATGGCCGCCGCGGGCCACGAGTAGAGGGCGGGGCACGAGGACTGGTTAAAAGCCTGCGATCCCGCCCCGCTCTCGCGGGATGCTGACCCGGGGCCTTCTCATTGGTCGCTGCTCGTGGCGAGCTTGAATTGGTCCACATCAGGCAGGGCGTATTCCTCTGGCCAATGGCAGCGCGCCTGCTGAGAGCTGGGCGGGGCCTCAGCGACGCCGTGAAGTAGCCCGGGGAACGGCCGGCGCGCGGGCCGGTGGGCGGAGGCCGAGACTCTACAGTTCTTCGCCGGTCGCCTGGCAGTCCGCCCGCCATGCACCTGCCGCCCGCTGCTGCATTCGGGCTGCTGCTGCTGCTGCTGCCGCCGCCGGCGGCCGTGACTTCCCAAAAGTCGACAGTGTGCCAGAGGTGCCGGATGCTAGTGAACAAGTTTAACCAGGTGGGCGGGCGGCGGGCCCGGGGCAGCCGGGCAGGGCGGGGGCTAGCGGGGTTCACAGCGGACCACCGAACTGGTGCCACCTCCTCCGCAGGGGATGGCCAACACGGCCAGGAAGAATTTCGGCGGAGGCAACACGGCGTGGGAGGAGAAGACTCTGTCCAAGTACGAATTCAGGTTGGTGCCCAAGAACTGCGCGGATTGGCGGCCACGGACTGCGGTCAGACCTTGGGGCTGGTGCTAACCACCGGCACACGGAAGGGGCCCCTAGATGGTGGACTCCTGTCCTTGGTCATCCCTGCCTCTGGCCACTCACTGACCTGTAGCTTCCACATTCCTTACAGCCACTCCTGTGCGCGTGTTTACACACACACACACACACACACACACACACACACACACACACACACACACACACGAAAGCTTTTTGAAAACGCAAGCTGAAACCCCTAGCCCTCCCAGGGACTTCTGGCTTTCCTGACTAATGGAATAAGCTCTCCTTCCCATGCTGTGGTGATGGAGGCCCCTGCACACCCCAGGTTAGCCTCCCTTTACTGACTAACCCTGCCCGTGGTTGTGGAGGATCTCCTCTTCACTAAAGTAGTCTCTAAGTGGGACATGTCTAAGATGAGCAGACTGGAGCTTTGGGGTGCTGGTGCTTTGGGGTGCTGACAGGTTATGTTTCAGTGAGATCCGGCTCCTGGAGATCCTGGAGGGCCTGTGTGACAGCAGCGACTTTGAATGCAACCAACTCTTGGAACAGCAGGAGGAGCAGCTAGAGGCCTGGTGGCAGACACTGTGAGTGTTCAGGACCCTGTCTTTTGATGGGTAGTTTTGCAGTCACTTTCCAGCAGAGAAATTACAGAAGCTGTAGCAACCCTACATCCCTGTTCCCCACTTACTGCCTTCGTTTCTTATCAGAGCACAGCTCTAAGAGTCAGGAAGCTTGCAAAGCGGTCCTGTGCACAGCTGGCTCTTGCTTCCCCCATCACACAGCTTTGGGGGCTTGTCCAGTGCCTCCTACCCCAAGTTACCTGAGGTAGTTACTTCAGCCTGAAGATAAGAAGTGGAAAATTCCAGAGATAAGTCTCATTGCAGTGTATCCTATTCTGTTCCAATATTGTGGATCTCTTACTATGCCTAATTTACAAGTTAAACTTTTCCACCAGTGTGTTTGTAAAGGCCTGTAGTATATTTAGGGTTTGAAACTATCCAAGGCTTCAGACATCTCCTACGGTGTTCTTGCGTGTGCTTCACCACTGAGCCAGGCCCCGGCCCAGCTTTCATGGGATTTAATGACCATTTCTAAATCCCCAGGAAGAAGGAGTACCCTGACCTATTTGAGTGGTTCTGTGTACACACACTGAAAGCATGCTGTCTTCCGGGCACCTATGGGCCACACTGTCAGGGTACGTTTTTCTTGGGAAATCCCAAGTCTGCATCTTTCCTGTTATTCCTCTCTGACTCCCTCATGGTTAAAAGCACAGAGGGGACTTGAACTCATCATCATTCTGTGGAGTTGGGGACCCTGCCTCTTTCCTCAGATGAGTAGCTGTCCACCCCCACTCTGGTGCTGTGAGCCTGGACCATAGGCTCCTGCATCACTGCTAACTTGAGGAAAGTTCCCCCATTGCACTGTAGAGCTCAGAACTTCTGGTTCTAATGTGTTTTTAGGATAGGGATCATGGACTCAGGAGCTCATCTGTACTCCAGACCTGTTGATAAGGAGTTGGGGATGGTAGGCATGCTTAGCTAGCCCTGGCCCTTCTATGAAGTGAGCTTTGAGACTGGAGTCAGTCATGTAGATCAGGCTGGGTCTAGTGGCAGCAGTTTCAGTTTCAGGCATGCATACGGGCTGAGATGCCTCTTNCTTGTCTCTCCCTAGCTGTGTGCTGAATACAGCATCGAATTTCTCTCCTCAGGCACATAATGTGTTATTCCGTAGCTGGGTCCCCACAGGCATTACAGTGTTGATCCTGCAGGCTCTAGGTAGTCAGTGGCTTTCTCTAGCCCTTTCCTTCAGCTCTCAGGCCCCTGTTACCTCAGCAGGATTGGTGCCCGGTTTAAATTGTCAAGGATCCCAATGGCTGTTAGGCTGTGAGCATGTTGAGATGCTGTGATTGTCCCTATGTGAGAACAACATGGCCATCCTTGG
This sequence comes from Neotoma lepida, assembly GCA_001675575.1. Taxonomy (NCBI): domain Eukaryota; kingdom Metazoa; phylum Chordata; class Mammalia; order Rodentia; family Cricetidae; genus Neotoma; species Neotoma lepida. The sequence goes on from LZPO01054713.1 coordinate 459,915, forward strand.
GGCATGCTCCAAGCAAAGATTTATGTCTTCCAAGAATGCCAGGGTGGGTCTGAGAGGCCTTGCAGCGGGAATGGCCTCTGCAGTGGAGATGGCAGCAGAGAGGGCGACGGGTCCTGCCAGTGTCACGTAGGATACAAGGGGCCAGTGTGTATCGACTGCATGGATGGCTTCTTCAGCTTGTTGAGGAACGACACTCACAGCTTCTGCAAAGGTAAGCATCAGCACCCAGAGTCTGTCCAACTTGGTTTATGGTGAGTCTGTAGGGAGCAGCCCTCTGCTGAAAGTGCATAGCAGGGAACAGAGTGCCTTTGACCCCCTAACCCCAGGTGTCCAGAGCAGTTCAGGAGGCCTAGAGGNGTGGCCTTTTTGAAGTATCCAAAAACTANGCCAGAAGGAAAAGCTACTTGCCACTTCTTGTGGGAGTGACATGGAGGTTGAGTGCATATGTGTCAGGTTCTGTCATGCCTATACCTTGGTTTTTTGACCTGGCACCTAGTAGTGAGCCATATTCCATATGATCACCTGGAATATTCTGNTGAAAGGCTTACTCCCAGCCTATGGCTGTCCCTGAAGGATGGACAGGTCCTCCAGTTTCCTGCCAGGTGTCCTTGGAGAGAGGAGGCAAGATATAGAGGCTAGGATATATCCACAGTCCATCAAACAACTTCTCAGAGGAAATAAGGACTTTCTGAGCCTGTAAGAGATGGCTACACATGGAACCAGGAGCCTTGGAGGCTACTCCTGAGCACGGGCTCCACCAACTCTCTTGTTTTTACCTGGTTGTCAGGGTTACCCGGGCAGGTGCTTCCCACAATTGAGGTCAGCTCTGCCTGTCAAATCACTGAGCGGAGCACAGGCCTTGCCAGCCTTCTGGGGCCCTGTAGTTGCTGCCTGCACAGGGCAGTATCCTTGGTTGAGTTCACACACTTCATGTTTTATGAATCCGTGAGGGATGCTGCATGTAATGACACCTTGCTCAGAATTAACGGCTGCTTATTTTCTTGTTTTCATTTTTTGTTATTTTCTTGCTGAGCTTAAATCCTCATTTCTAAAGTAAGCTTTCCCTTGTGTGGGAGAGGATGGGACCCTGTTCCCTGAAGGGCCCTCTCAATACAACCTTTGCTTTTCAGCCTGTGATGAGTCCTGCAAGACATGCTCAGGTCCAACCAACAAAGACTGTGTGGAGTGNGAAGTGGGCTGGGCACGTGTGGAGGATGCCTGTATGGGTGAGGAGGGTACCTCGTGAGAGAGGAAAAGGTTCCTTAGAGGGGAGGCCCCTCCCCCAGTGAGGTCTGACCCCTACCTGATGATGATGCCTTTTATCTCTGCCCCTCTCAGGGCTGTGGAAGGCCATTCTTAGGGCCTGCATGTGGTTCTGATTAAGCAGGTGTTCCCACCACAACTCGTAGCATCACAATACCGGGCACGTGGCCCTGCCATGGCACTGGCTTGGTCTTCTGTAGCCCCAGGTGCCCGCTGCCTACCCTCCTCCCTCTATTAGTTCTAGTTTTGGTTTCACACTTCAGCAGCTGCTTGGCCTTAGGCAGATTCAGAACTCAGCCCCAAGCCAGTTTCAAGCCATTAGGAGGGGAGCAAAGGAAGGGATGGTTTGAGCTTGTGCAGGGAGCGGGGGAGCCNGTTGCAGTTGTGGGTGGTGCCTCAGCCCTGCCACCTTGGTTCTGCTCACAGCCTTGATGTTTTGTTCCAGATGTGGACGAGTGTGCAGCAGAGACCCCTCCCTGCAGCGATGCACAGTACTGTGAGAATGTCAACGGCTCATACACATGTGAAGGTGACCAGAGTGTTGGGACCTGTCGTTGTCCATAGGGCTTTTGTCTTCCTTCAACGTGTAAGACTAGGATGACCTCTGTACGGTCTGCTTTAGAAACTGGGAAGTGGTGGCATCAGCAGTAGACATGCTGCAGAGAAACCGCACGTCTCTTATCATCAAATGTTTTCGTGTTTTGTGCATCATAGTCATCTTGGAGCATGCTGCTGTTTCAGGCTCTTTCATTTAAGTCACATGAGTCTTTTCCCTCATAGGGAAAACTTTTCACTTTTTTTTCCCTTTTTTTTGGAGACAGGATCTCTCTATGTAGCCCTGGGTATCCTGGAGCTCATCATGTAGATCAGGCTAGCCTCGAACTCAAAGATCCTCTGTCGCTGCTTCCTAAGTGCTAGGATTAAAGGTGTGCGCCACCATGCCCAGCTTAGAAAATATTTCACACTCTCTTTTGCTTTCCGATTTTGCTAGTCAAGGGTACGAGTATTTTAGGGTCTTATGCAATTCACAGAGCAGCAGGGGCGAGGTTGCCACTCAGTGTCCGCAGGTCTAAGCTAGCAGGCTGCAGTGTCCTCTCAGTGAAATGTGACGCTAGGACCGTAGAGCCTGCAGTCTCCACTTGGCTGTTCTTAACTGAGATCTTGTTTGGGGAAACAAGCTGTCACTGGGCNTGAGGTGGCTTTGTTTCTAAGTTCCTCCATGTTGCTAGGGTCTGTTCTGTGGTGTGCTACTCTTGCCCTGCCTTACTGAAGTGGGAGTTATCTGACATCTTCCCTCCTTGTTTCTAGAATGTGATTCTACCTGTGTGGGCTGCACAGGAAAAGGCCCAGCCAATTGTAAAGAGTGTATCCCTGGCTACAGCAAGCAGAATGGAGAGTGTGCAGGTCAGTGAGCTGCCTGCTGAAGAAGATGAACTCTCTAGAAGGAACACATCACTTGCCCAAAGGCCCTTGTGTGTGGGAACCTTTCAACCTCTGANANATGCTGACTGTGGCGTCTACCCCTGCACAGACAGTGCTGTGGTACCAGTTGTAGCCACACTATGCCATCATCAGCTCCCAGGGGACTTGTCTGTCTTGGCTTGAGGTCATCTCCACTGTATTAGGCACTNCCCAGGGCACTGGGCTGCCCATCCTTACTGTTGAGATGTCTCTGCTCTACCAGTTGAGGCCTGGCAACTGAGGCCCAGGAAGCTCTCCTCTGAGCACCTCCTGATCTCCACTTCTTTCTCTGATGGGCATTCATGACCCCATTGATTTCATTTGTGAATGAGCGAGTTTCCTAATCGTGTGCATGTGCGTGCNTGTGTGCGTGTGTGTGTGCGCGTGTGTTTGCAGTCATTGCAGTGAACCTTTTTTATTTCAGATATAGATGAATGCTCACTAGCAGAAAAGGTGTGTAAGAAGAAAGATGAGAACTGTTACAATATTCCAGGGAGCTTTGTCTGCGTGTGTCCAGAAGGTTTTGAGGAGACAGAAGATGCTTGTGTACAGACAGCAGAAGGCGGTGAGTAGCAGAAGGCGAGGAGCAGTGTGGCCTGCCCTTCCAGGGCTGGGACTGACCAGACACTTGGAAACTACCAAATAAGAAATGGACGCAGAGTTGCTCTGGTGATAGCGCAGAAGTCAGGTAAAATCTCTGTGCAGTGCACACCCAGGGTCATGGAGGAGGACTTGGCAGGAGTGTAAGAGGCCAGCACAGGGGAAGATTCAGTTAATGCCTTCAGATTGGGTCTACAGATGGCTGTGGAGAAAGAGAGGAAAAGCAGAGTGTGCCAGTCCCACTGAGGGGGAAGGAAGAGCAGAATGCAACAGCCTCATTGAGGCACCAGCCCCTCAGGATTCCCAACAGAGTGAGCTTGGGCTCTGGAACCCCAGCCCAAGGTCAGGTCTGTGGCTGGCTCTGAGGCTGTAACGTAGGGTCTGTTCAGTCATTCCAGAACCTTCTTAGTCCTTGCATGGTCTCCATGTGTCCAAGCTTTCCCTTTTCATAAGGACACCACCAGTCACCCTTGACTGGGCCCACCCTGATTTTCCTAATTATCTGCAAAAACCCTGTTTCTCTAATACCAAGGATAAAAGAGGAACCTAGCAGCCATAGGACAGGGTTGCCTGCTGTCACTGCCTGCTCTCTACCTCCTCCCCTACCCTCACTGCTCAGCCTCTAGGCTGTGAAGTGCCTGCCTGGGCACCCCAGTAGGTACTGGGACACCAGCACCTGTACAAACAGCTCCCATCCCATCTAAACCCATCCTCAAGGCACTCCAGTACTGGGTACTGATTCAGTGACCTGTATGTCTTCTGACAGAAGTTGCAGAGGAAATCCCCACACAGCCACCCTCCCATGAGGATTTGTGACAGGCTTCTGGGCTCAGAAGCCAGACTCACCCTTTTAAGTTATTGAGAGGACATCGTATAGAAAATGTGGCCCATGGACATCAACCCCATTTCTCCAGGAGACTTTGGAGGGAGAAGCTGCCTACTTTCAAACAGTTGATACTCACTTGGCCCTTTAAAAAGCTGCATTTCTTGGTGGTTCTTAAATAGATTCGTATATTTTGATACTGTTCTTTATAATAAAATTGATCACTGAAGGTCACCAGGAACAAAATGTGTTGGTTTGTGTCATTGAGAATGAGAACCTTCAACACTATTGAGTTTGCACCTGTCCTGCCAGAGCTGGGACATAGATGGAAACCCACGTCTTCCCATGAGGACTCAGAGTCTACTGACCTTGGTGGCCACCTGGCAAGTTGTCCCTGAGCAAGTGCCCAGTGTGGTAGAGGATAGGAGGGTCCTGCCGTGCCCTGTGGTCTATCTGCCTCAGGCAAGCAAATTGTGTATTCCGTTCTTGACCATAAGGGAATGTTGTCTACCACTGACTCCCATGATGTGCTACTCAGCACATCCCAAAGCAATGGGGCCAGATGAACGTGTACTGGGACCCTAAACTAAGGCAGCATAGCCTTTCCTCTNTTGAAGTTGCTTACCTCATTAACAGAAAGCTGATTTGCTCTGGGACTTGGCCTGTGAGCCTGCTGTGGCAGTGTTGACAGCAGTATTCAAAGAGGAAGGCACCAACTTCAGGAGTTGAGCTGGACAGAAAGTTCATCTGGGCGTGAAGAAAATCAGAAAAAAATCAGGATATGGGTTCAATGTCTGTGGCCTCTGTGGGAGGAAGCCCTGGCCTTGCCAGTGTAGTGCTAGATCATGCTCCTCTGCTGCAGCTTTCAGGGATCTGGGGTCCTGAAGGTCCTTGGAGGCTCTCTTGGTCTAGCCTCACCACTCCACCCCCTTGCCTGCCATGCTGCCCCAAGCTGTGANCTGCATGTGTCCCTGCAGCCTTGTGCATACCTGTGAAAGGAGCGGATACCTGTTATACCCTTTCCCCTTGTGGTGGTTTGAAAGAAAATGCCCCCCCAAAGGGAGTAGTACTATTAGGAGGTGTGGCCTTGTTGGAGGAAGTGTGTCACTGTGGAGATGGTCTTTGAGGACTCATATATGCTCAAGCCATGCCTAGTGAGGCAGACTACTTCCTGTTGCCTTCTGATCAAGATGTAGCCAGCACCATATGTGCCTTCACATCACCATGTCCTGCCATGATGATAATGGACTAAACCTCTGAAAATGTCAGCCACCCCAATTAAATGCTTTTCCTTTCTAAGAGCTGCTGTGGTCAGGGTGTCTTTTCACAGCAATGGAAACCCTAAGACAGAAGTTGGTACCAGGGACTGGGGGTATTGCTGTGATAGGCCTCGCCATGCTTTTGTTGGAAGGAATATGGACCTTGGGCTGTGGATTAGAAAAGCAGTTGAACACTTTAAGTGCTGCTTAATGGGCCATACTAGTAGGAGCATGGAAGACAGTGATGCTGAGTGTGATGTGAACTGTGGGAGCCTGGATCAAGAGGGTTCAGAGGGGAAGAATGTTAGTATGTGCCCTAGAGACCGGTCTTGTGATATTTTGGCGAACAATATGGCTGCTTTTTGCCCTTGTCCAAAAAGCCTGCTAGAGGCTAAAGTGAAGAGTTTTAGATTAATTCTGTTGGTGGAGGAAATCTCAAAGCAGCCTAGTATAGACTCTGTTGTGTGGTTATTAGTGTTTACTCTGATGAAGATTTATAATGAGAAGGAACAAGCTGAGCAAATAAAAATACAAAATGTACAGACTGAGAAAAGAAGCACCAGGAAGTGGAATAGAGCTAAATCCTGTGTTCAAGGAGATAAATGGGTTAAGAAATGGAAAAAGGGATTGGTGACCTGTTGTGGAATATTACTTGAACTATGTAAAGGTGTGTTACATTTGTTTATTCTGCATTTGTTTAACTATATAAAGATGTATTATATTTGTTTACACTGCATTTGTTTAATGTGTAAAGNTGTGTTGCTTTGCCTGCCTAAGGCACCTGATCTAATAAAAAGCTGAATGGCCAATAGCTAGGCAGAGGAGGGATAGGTGGGGCTAGCAGCCAGAGAGAATAAGTAGGAGGAGGAATCTAGGCTTGAGAGAAGACAATAAGGGAGCTGCCTGGGGCCAGCCAGCCAGGCAGACACAGAGGAAGCAGAAGTAGGACATACAGAATGAAAGAAAGGTAAAAAGCCCTGAGGCAAAACATAGATGAAGAGAAACAGGTTAAATTAAGTTATAAGAGTAGTGGGACAAGTATAGGATAAGGCAGAGCATTCATAATTGATAGTAAGTCTCCATGTCTTGATTTGGGAGCTGGTTTGTGGTCTAAGAAAGCCTGATACGGTGACCTCAAGGCAAGATCCCATCCAGTTAAGTTTCCAACTTGTAAAAAGGAAATAAAAGCTTAGAGCCAGGTGTGGTGTTGCGTGCCTTTAATCCCAGCACTCCAGAGGCAGAGGCTAGCAGATCTCTTAAATTCAAGGCCAGCCTGGTCTACAGAGCAAATTCCAGAACAGCCAAGCTTAGGCAGTGAAGGAAATCATGGAAAACAGAAAGCTGATGAAGATGTAATTAAACAAGGGGGCCATGTTCCAGCCCCAGTAAGCAGCAGAACTTGGCAGGCTTTGGCCACGTGGTTCTGGCTTTAGAGTTTAGGATAGAAAAAAGGCATTATGGAATTTGCCTCCATGCCTAAAGAAAGCCACTGAGGCCAGTTATGTGTCAGGGGTGTCCCTGAATGGAGGCCTAGAGAGGCCATTGTGTGAAGCTGTGAAGTTGAAGCCTGGATTGCCTTGAAGACCCCAAGTTGTTGGAGATGCCAGAGCTGTGTGGGATGCCTGCTGAGGAGAGCTGCTAACAGGGAGTGGAACCAGCCCAAGAGAAAAAAGTATATTGTAGTAAACAAAGCTGAACGGAGTTGGAGATCTGAAGAGCATTTTGACCTCAGACATGGAGATGCAGAGTTTGGAGTTTTCCTAGCTGGTTTTCTGTCTTGCTTTGGTCCAGTGTTTCCTCACTATATTCTCTTACCTATGTTTTGGAATGGTAATGTATATCCTGTGCCATTATATGTTGGAAGTATGTGATTTGCTTTTTGATTTTGATTTTAAGGGGATTACAGCTAATAGATTGCATGAATCTCAGAAGAGACTTTGAACTTTGGACTTTTAAACATTGTTGAGACTATGATAGACTATGGGACTTTTGAAGTTGGACTGAACGCATTTTTGCATTATGATATGGCTACAAGCCTTTGGGGTCCAGGGAGTGGAATGTGGTGGTTTGAAAGAAAATGGCTCCCAAAGGGAAGTGTGGCCTTGTTGGAGGAAGTGTGTCACTGTAGAGGTGGGCTTTGAGTCATATATGCTCAAGCCACGCCCAGTGAAACAGTCCACTTCCTATTGCTTTCTGATCAAGATGTAGCCAGCACCATGTCTGCCTGCACGCCGCCATGTCCTGCCATGATGATAATGCACTAAACCTCTGAAAATGTAAGCCACCCCAATTAAATGTTTTATCTTTATAAGAGTTGCCATTGCCGGGGCTGGAGAGATGGCTCAACAGTTAAGGGCACTGGCTGCTCTTCCAGAAGACCAGGATTCAATTCCCAGCACCCACATGGCAGCTCACAACTGTAACTCCTGTTCCAGGGGATCCAGCACCCTCACACAGACATACAGGCAAAACACCAATGTACATAAAATACAAATAAGTAAATAATAATAATAAGTTGCCATGGTCATGGTGTCTCTTCACAGCAATAGCAACCCTAATTAAGANACCCCTGTACCACACTTACACAATTAGCACCATGCCAGCTGGGCCCTTGGTGGTCACCTTCCACCTGGACCCTAGAAAGGAGTCTGGTAGGCTGATGTTTTAGCTTGGCTTCTGCTCCTTTCCACCTGCTTGTCTCTGTCTGTTAGATGCTGTTCTTATCCAACTGGGATCGGGTGGTTATGTCAGGACACTGATATGGTTGATAAGCTAACAGACCTGTATGTGCAGGCCCCACTCCCCGCTGGTTCTCCAGGGTTTATACCACAGTCACTCAGGTCACTAGAGGCAGACTCCACAGCCAGCCATCCTCCGAAAGCAGAGGGGTCCCTGAGTGGCACTGTTTCCACATGGCCAGTGGAGAGGTATACACCCTAGTGAAGGGCAGGTCTCTGGGGCAGCCCTCTTCCCTTGAATGGTGCTGCAGGTATCCAGGACCTGGGTATGGGTGGCTGCTGTCTAGGCACTGGCTGCTGTGACCTTGGACCAGGAATTCCTGCCACTAGGATGTGCTCTTGTAATCTGAGTCCACCAACTTGATGACCTGGCACCCTTTCTCAGGTTAGGGTGGGTGGCTGCTACTTTTACCTCTCTAAATAAATGAATGTTTCTGGTGGAGGAACCTGGGGCCATATTCAGCCACGAGGGTCCATTGCTTGGCGGCGGAGGGAACTAGATGGGTAGGTATAGATTGAAAAGAGAGGTGGACAGGCTCCAGTAGGACCCTACCTGGCATACAAATGATACAGACAGGGTCCCTGACCACAGAGGCGGTGGGGATGGGGTGATGGATGGTGGGGGGTGGTCACAAGCCAGAAGTAGAGGGCATGGACCCTGGGGTTTGAATGTAGGCACCCCTGCGCCAGCACTCTGCCTTCTGGGTTGGGGTGGGGGAACCTAAGGAGCTTATCTACCCAGGTTCCCTCTGCTCCTCAGCCCTAGCAGACCATGTCTGAGGGCAGAGCCTGCAGGAATCAATCACATCNGCCCTCCCTGGGTATATAGCCAGCAGGTGGCACTGAGGGCTTATATTGGCCAAGTCACAAACTCCCTGGGTATATGGCCAGCAGGTGGCACTGTGGGCTTGTATTGGCCAAGTCACAAANGCCCATGTTCCAGTAAAGGACTGCTGTTTCTGGGTTGGGCCAATCCTGTACTACAGTGACCCTGCCCCAGAACTCCAAGCTGGGGTAAGTCAGGATCCTGGCAAGCTCATGTTCTTCCCTCCCACTAGTGTTTGTGAGAAAGCATCTTCAAAACAGGTCTTCAAAACTGCACAAAAAAGCCAGGTGGTGGTGACACACNCCTTTTAATCTCGGCACTCAGGAGGCAAAGGCGGGTGGATCTCTGTGAGTTCAAGGCCAGCCTGGTCTAAAAAGAGAGTTCCAGGACAGCCAGGACTTGCCCAATAGGGCGTTAACCCGGGGCCTGTGCTGACTTTCTGGCCCAATCACCTCCTTGACACACTGTTAAGGAAGAACATACATGTGCACATGTATGTCTGTAGAATCAAAAGAATCTCACCCTTGATTCTAGATCCAGCAGGGTCTTTGGGGCCTTGCTTAAACCTAGGTCTGGAGCTTTGCCAGGTACAATCTTCCTTGGCCTTTAGCAGGCATGGTGGACACTTACGGACCTGGATGATAGAAGTTCTTTCCAAGAAGACTGACTTTGCTAGAAAGTATAGCTCAAAGTGGCCTTCTGGGAACACTGGAGGATAAGGATAAGCCATTCTTCAAGGCAGTGGTTATCAGCAGGCAGCCATTGCGGCCCCAGTGGTGGGGTACACTGTGTCACAACTGAGGGACCAATGTGACTGCCCGGAGTAGGTAAGTCCAGGAGTGTTACTCTACACTCCATGGTGCACAACACTACAGCACGCATACACACACACACACACACACACACACACACACACACACACACACACACCATTACACAATGGCTAGCTCTAGTCGTCCACAGCCGAGGAGAGGTGCTGACAGGAGCATCCAGCAGGGCAGCCTGATTCTCAGCCAAGATCTCTGGGGAGAGGGAAGCTAGGCTGTGCGCATGGGGGGCTGGGTGAGAATAAACCTCCCACTGTGGCAGGGCAACAGCCAGTCTCCCGGAGGCACTGTCCTGGGTGCACCCCGGAACACTGGGGCACATGTCCAGTGAGNGCATAGCTTCTGCCTAAACCATCACAGCTTTCCATTCCTATGCTCACTGTGACATGACAGAGACTGACAGTATGGCTGGTGTCACTCAGCTAAGTCATTCTGTCTACCTGGCTGTCTAAAACATCTTCTGTGGTAGGTGCATGTTGCTGATTACTGGAGACACATGAAAAAACATCTCATCACCCCCAAAATGTCAGCTGTAGCAGAAACCATATGACCCAAGCGCAGCTTGCCAAGGGAGCATAGGTGGCCCTCTAAGACAGCTATTATCACCCAAAAGTCTCCTCCTCAGCATGAGTGACAACCCGAAAGCCACAGAGTCTTCTCCAGTCTCCCCCCCTTTACTTACACTTTCACCTCCTATATAGTCTAACCACCCCAAAGCACATGAAGCCGAGGCAGGAGGAGCAGCTGGCTCTCACGTAAAGGACTGAAGAACCTTTCCCAACTCGCTCCACAAGGGCATGTTAGTAGTCTTCCATCTTGTGAGGGTCTCACACAGATAATCAACAGCCTCTCTGATTTCAAGATGGGTATGACCACATCATGTCCGAGGTCAGCATTCCTCAACAATCCTATTTCCATAGTGGGGTTTCACCACTTTCACAGTCATGGGTACTATATTTCCATGGTGAGTAATCCTCAGTGTAGGCACAGCCTTTGGAGATTGGGGTGATATTTCATTGTCAACACCTGTGCCTACACCCCAGTCCTTCCATCTGTCTCCTACCAGACCCCTTCCCTCTGGTATTTCCATCTTTCTCCTCCCAGCACCCACCCAATCAAGCAGACCACATGTCTGTGAGTCATGGTTTCTCCATTCAGGCATATGACCAGGGTCACCACAGAGGCACTAATTCTTCCCATACCTGCCACACTGTTGATTGTAGCAGGCTTTCTTGGACTGCCAGCCCCCAAATCATGACGCAGAGATTTATTATTAATTATGAATGCTCAGCCTTAGCTTAGGCTTGTTTCTAGCTAGCATATTTTTCTTTTTAACTTAAATTAACCCATTTCTATTCATCTATGTGCTGCCCTGAGGCTCATTTACCTTATTTACATACTGTCCATCCTGCTTTCCTGTTTCCTCTGTGTTTGGCTGGCTGGCTCCCATTTTCTCTCTGCCCGCCAGCCCTGCCTATTCCTTCTCTGCCTAGCTATTGGCCGTGTAGCTTTTTATTAGACCAATCAGGTGCCTTAGGCAGACAAGGTAAAACAGCAGCACATCTTTACATAGTTAANCAATTATTCTGCAACACATCTTTACATAGTTAAACAAATATTCTATTCCACAACAATTTATGGCTGTCTATTTGTGTTCATATGCCAAGGTGACATCCCTGAACCATTATAGTTGGTGATAGGAGCTCCTGACAGGCTATATTGTGAGCTCAGGGTCAGGCAAAGGTGTGTGGGTAGTGAGNACCATGTGGCAAGGCCCACAAAGGTCTGAGTCACCCATGCATGTGGCAAGCTATATATCCTGCCATCCCAGAAGCACTACATTACCTAGTGACTGCCCCTGGGTTTGCTGACTTGATGACAGAGCATGAAAGAATCAGGCTAGTGGTCAGTCAGTCTAAGAGAAGATGGTCACAGAATAGTTTGTGGTCCGCTGTTTCGTCTCCAATTCAGCAGGCACAGTCCCTCACTGTGGGTGAACACCCTGGCCCTGCACTCGGAGTTTCTGTGACAGGTCCACNCTAGGCACTCGGCCATGGACTCCATATTTCCTACCCAGCCCTTCAATCTAGAGTCAGATTGCAGTATGTGGAAGCCAGACCACTTATGTGTGGTTCACTGGCGGCTCTCCCTATTTAAAATTGCCCTTTCAGCCGGGCGGTGGTGGTGCACGCCTTTAATCCCAGCACTCGGGAGGCAGAGGCAGGCGGATCTCTGTGAGTTCGAGGCCAGCCTGGGCTACCAAATGAATTCCAGGAAAGGTGCCAAAGCTACACAGAGAAACCCTGTCTCGAAAAACCAAAACCAAACCAAAACAAAACAAAACAAAAAAATCCTGCCCTTTTGTGTCCCTGGTTTGAGGCTAAAGATTTTCCAAGTGTAGAAGCCTCCACTCACCACTTGAGCACCCTCCCTAAGTTGTGTGTCATCTAGTGGAGGGTGCAGGCTGCAGCTGAGAGACCTGCTTTGAAGTTCTCTTACTACAGCACTCTGGGCCCACAGGTCTCCCGGCTCTCGGTCACCCAGCAAGTTCAAGNCACTAGACTACCAAAAGACAAGAGTTACTACAGCCCTGGGCAGAAGCACACACATATAACCATGACTTGTCATGAACACAAGTGTGTGGATCCTCCCCTAAGCAAGGTGGCAAAGCACACACACACCTGCAAGAAACATGTAAGCTCAGAGCTGGAGAGCCCTGCTTTGGCAAAGATGCCACCTCTGGCTCCTATTCAGACTGTTTTGGCGACATCTACTCTCCTCCCCCTACGCCCATCCACTTGCCTTGTAATAGACATTCCAGTGGGATGAATGGGGCTCCTGAGAAGCTGTTGGGTCTTTAAATTGTGTCCCCGACAACCTTTCTTGTGAGTGACCAAGGACAGAATCCACACCGATGTCCCATTCTGTTCTGGGTCTGGTTGTTGTTGCCTGATATCTGGAGGTGTGGACTCATGATTAGCAGATGGGGTGTGGCTACGGTTCCANACTGGGGTAACCATAATGGCACCTCAGGACATTAGAGTCAGGACAGGACAGTGGTTCTCTACTCTCTGTATAGTCCCCCAAGCCAGTGGCCTGGGACCTTTAGGTGGGACTTGTAATGATGTTAGGGACCCAACTTCCTTAGGGGGTTTGAGTCTGGAAACTGGGCAATGGGTCATGACTTTACCAGTGACTGCCCTGGCCTCTAGTCANGCATCCTTGCTTTCTTCTGCCCTGCAGGCTACGTTCCCTGGTTGACTGCCCATCTACCTCCCAGGAACACAGTGTTCTGTTCACCTTAGCCAGGCCTTTGGCCCCACGCCAACCTGCTTCTCAAACAGCCAGCCGCATGCCAGCCACTGACAGCCAAAAGTAGCCACCTGCACCACCATCCACGTCATTGTCACAGCCTTCTGTGACGGCTTCCGTCAGTACTCCACCATGGCCCTGCTTGGTATTCTTTAGGGTGTGGCTACATAGTATGTCCTCTATCCTCCAGGAGCAAGATACCTGCTTCTCTTCTTGTGTCTTCCCTCATACCCACCGTGCAGGTCTTGTAGTCTGTCTCCTTGGCTGTGTTAACATATGCCTTTTATTGCGTCTCCTATGCTGCTGGGAGCCTCCTAACACTGTGTCCATATCATGTTCTTCAGCCCATGTCCTCAGGAAAAGACTCCATGACCACCAAGCTCCCTTCATCCACTAGGGGAGCNTCTGCCAGGAGCACATAGTAGGTCCTGAGGTTCCTGTGGGGTATAGTCTTTTTGTTTCTTCCAAGCCAGCTTGTCCCTGTCAAGATGTACTATAACTTAATCCTAGCTATANGTTTAGTGTCCAGGAGGGAGGTGGGCAAGTCCTTAGCAGGCTTTGCATATTTCCCAGCTGATGCAGTGGCTGNGTGGAGGGTTTGGAGATTCTGCTATATCCCCACAACCACCTGGGCACAACACACTGGGCATAACAAATGCATGCACACACTTGCGTGTGCANGTGCGCACACACATGCACATGCNGCATGCGTGAGGTGAAAAGAGGGGACTGGAACTCATGGAATTAGAGTTACAGGCAATTGTGAGCCACCATGTAGGCACTGGAAACAGAACCTGGGTCCTTTGCAAGAGCAGTAAGTGATCTTAGCCACTGAGCCATCTCTCCAGGCCCTATTGTTTGCATCTTAAGTGTCCCCTCAAAAGGCCCATGTGTTGTGGGCTTTAGTCCCCAGCTTGGTGTTATTGAGAGGACCAGAAGACTTGAAGAGGTGGGGCTTAGTGGAAAGTTTCAAAACACCAGTGATTGATATGCCCTTCAAGGGGATTGTACAGCTCTCTTCCTGGGTTGCCATTTTGCTGCCAGTGATGGTAGCTCAGGCTCCCTCCTCAACTATGTCCTCCTGCCCTGTGCCCAAGCCCTTGTCCTTGCTCTCACTGCCAAGCCTGCTGCTGCTACTGCTGATGAGCCTAGCTCTGCTAGAGCCAACTGTGTGTGTCTGTGTGTGTGCTGATTGCTATGCATTTGAGTTCATGCAGTACACCCTTGATGACTTTCAGAAAATAGTCTACAGCCTGGATATGCAGGAGCCCCTCCTGCTGCAGACTGAGCACTGTGAGCTATGTGCTTGCTAGCTAGCTGGATGATGAAGACCCTAGTGTTGGCCAGTGGTGTCCCCTGTCAAGAAATACCTGCTGGCAAATAAAACAACTGAGACTGGAGCTGATCCTGATGGCCTGAGAGCGGAAAAACTGGCCCTACCCCTCAACGGCTGTGGCACTAGAGAGACCTGGCCCTGACCCTCGCCCGGGCAGTGCAGAAGAGTTGGTCCTGGTGGCACGGGAGAGCTGGTGGGCTGACCTTCAGCTACCACCCAGGCCCAGATCCAGGACTTTGAGTTGGCCCACCCCAACATCTACCCCATCTATGAGCTGCAGGATCTCTATGACTCAGGGCAATAGCAGGCTATCCAAGAGGAGTCTCGGTGAGAGTCCAGTATTGATGGTGTAGCAGAAACCAGAGGCCTCGAACCAGACCAATGACCCATAGCAATGAACATTTGCATGTAAAGCCATTTGGACAAAAGGCTACATTGTGTGACACACCATGACACACTACAACTTCCGTGGTGAGATATTTGTTTGTTTGTTTGTTTATTTTTTTGAGACTGGTTTCTCTGCGTAACAGCTCTGGCTGCCCTGGAAATCCCTTTGTAGAACAGGCTGGTGTCAAACTCACAGAGATCCACCTGCCTCTGCCTCTCGAGCGCTGGGATTAAAAGTGTGCACCACCACCGCCAGGCTTTTTTTTATTTAATTTTTATTTCTTATTTTTTATTTTCTTTTGGGGGGAGGTTACAATGGTGGAGGGTGGATATGGAGGGACTGGGAAATGGGTGGGATTGGGGTGCATGATGTGAAATTCACAAAGAATCAAAAAATTATGAAAAAACAAAGATCGTGGGGAGGCTGGAGAGATTGCCTAGGGGTAAGAGCCCCTTATTCTCTGGCAGAGGGCCCAGGTTAGACTCTCAATATGTACAAGACGGCTCACAATCATCTGTAACTCTAGTTCACAGAGATCTGACACCGGGCATGTACATGGCACACACATATACATACATGCAGGCAAAACACTCATACATATAAAAAAAAAAAGTAAATGGTTTTTAAAGTTGAGGGGAATCTGTGGGACCCTGCCTCTATCCTGACTTTCCACCCTGGCCATGACGTTCTTCCTCCATCAGCTCAAAGACAACACAGACGGAAACTTCTAAAACCATGACAGACAGCTGACTGATATGTGGGTTTCGGACTCTGCCCAGCAAACAGTCCCTTCTTGTCAACTCTCAACCCACCACCAGGGACGGTCACGCCATCTGGACACCTACTGGGCAGAAGCCCAAGCCCTTCCACCCCTATCGGCTTGGTAACAGTCAGCTCTGAGGGGCAGTCAGCTGTGAAGCCCCTGAGGTGACCCTTTAAAGTGTTCTGAGCTATGGCAAGGGAGCTGTGACCCACATGGACTGCTAAGAAAGAGGCTCCAGCCTGCTTTCACTTGGGCTCCCAACAGCTGGCGTAGCTCCTGCCTCCCCATTTTCCCGGTGCTTGACCCCTAGTCTCACCAAACCCAGCCTACCTAATTCTAAACCTAATCTCATGACCAGTGCCTGTCCACTAACAGTCACTTCGGTCTGCACCATTTGGCCCTTACCAGACATCTCCTGCCTGCTCCCAGAAATGCCAGGGGACTACCCCTGCAGCTCTCAGAGACTGAGCAGGGTGAACTAGTGAGCCATCCTTCCCTAGCCTCCAGGAGAAGCTCCCTGAGCTAAGTGTCCTCCTAAACTTGTGTCTTGGCACAGGATTGGCCCCTGGAGACCCCTGGGGCTGCCACTTTCTGCTCCCCTTACCCCAGTGCAACCTCCCTCAGGAGTCCTCACCGCTCCATGGAACTGTGATCCATTGATCTTGTGGCCAAGGCAGCAGACAGGCAGGAAGGCCTAGGGTGGGTGATCTAGCCCAGTGGGGCAGGGTGTCTCATAGTGGGGACACAGGGGTGGGTGGCAGGGATCCTGACCTGTGACAAGGTCAACCACTAATGCTGTTAAAACCCNGGGGACAGCAGATAGTTGGCTGTACCTCTGGTTAGCCCCAGGTGACAGAACTGACCTTCAGGAGGGGGAAGGACAGTGATTGGCTTCAAAGTCTCCCCTCTCCCTCTCTCCCTCCCTCCCTCCTGTACTTCCCTCCCTCTCCATCCCTCTCTCAAAGCGCTCATTGTGGCTGGTTGCTCCAGACGCCAGGCCAGCTCCTTTGGAGGCAGGTTCCCAGGCAACATCACTAGACTGAGCCAGGTTGGCTGTCCCAACCCAGAAAGGCGCTTGNCCCCGCCTTTGTCCAAGGCCCACACCAAGCTGCACCCACCGCCAGCAGCGGGCTTCTGACCAGGCTCACCACGCCCCTAGAGATGGGTTGCGGCCGGCCTCAGTGACCCTGTCCCTTTAGGGGCCAATGAACCTGAGAGCACTCCCACAACCCCTCCAGGCCCTTCCGNAGCCGCAATGATCCAGGTCCGCAGCTGGCACCGGCGGGTTCGGGTCCTGGGAAGGGCGCAGAGCAGCGCGGCTGGAAAAGGAATCCTGGAGGGTTTCCGGTGGGGAACCGGGAAGGGCGGAGATGCGCAGGGGACAGGCCAAGCTCAGAGTCGCATGTCCCGCCCCTTGCCCCGCCCCTACCCCGGTCGAGGCGCCGGGAACACCCGCCCCCAACACAGAAGCGAATAACAGCTCCACACCAGCCCATTCAGGGCGAAGGCCACGACCTTCCTGGAAAGCACTTGGCAACCAATNGCCGTGGGCGGGCGCTGGCACCCCTCGTCATCCTATGTACCCACAGTTCCTGCAGAAAATAAGCCCCTGGGCCGCGTGTCTGGGCTCGGGCTGGAGTGTGTGGGTCCGCGGCTTTGGGACACAGTGGTGCGAACCTTCCACTTGAGAGCCGGTGCGCCACACTGCAGGGTTGGGGCGTCGCACCACACCCACTGCGGTTTGCTCGCTTTTTGGGGTCGGGTCCGTATTTTCACCAATTGTAATTGTGGACTGCAACCTGGAGGGCACCCGCTGAGATTCCCGGGTTCCTGTGTCCCAGGACAAAGCAATGGGAGCAGGGTCACGTGGATAATTGTAGGAATAGACAATTTATTATAAGAAAGGGAAAAAAGAAAAGCACTTCNGAGAGTGGAAGTGGGCTAAAGTGCTGGGCCAGATGCAAGGCTCAAAGGCTTCCTGCCAGGATAGTCCTTGTTCTTAGGTCATTAACATAGTGTCCACCTTTTCCTGCGTTCCTAGATCCCGGCTTTTCTCTGCACTTCTCTGTTCTGTTAGCTGTAGCCCAAGGGGGGAAGGTTACCAGTCTTTCTGTCATTGGCTGCTGCTTCTGTTACTGCTTCCTCCTCCTCTTTTTCCTCCTCTTTTTATGCCTCTTCTTCCTCCTTTTCTTCTTTTCATTGATTTGGTGGGGGTGGGTGGGAGGTAGGAGGGGTGGGTATGTGGAGGTCAGAGGACCACATGTGGGGAGTCAGTTCTCTCCTTCCATCATGTGGGTCCTGAGGCTCAAACTCAGCCCCTCAAAAGCTTGACAGCAAATAAGTTTANCTGCTTAGCCATCTCNCAGGCCCTAATGGTTTCTTTTATTATTAATCAAAATGTCTCTTGCTACACTCCTGTTCTCCTTCAAGTTTCAAAACACAATCCAGGGATGGAGACTGAGGCCGAGCCCAGGGAAACTGCCCTCCCCAGCCCTGATATCCCAGGGCAGCCACTCCTATAGTTGAGGGCTGCCGACNTCCTCCTAGGACACCCGTTGACTGCCAAGATACCTGCTCGAGCTTCCAGAAGTGTAACCTGTGGCAGTGAGATTGCTACACAGGTTGGGGGCAGGAAAATGACATCTCTGTGACATAGACCTTTCCTAACTCCACATTGAGTCTGGTGATTCTAGGTCCACCTGACCCAGACACAGCAACCCTCAGGCAAAGTGTGGAGGAGAAAGGGATGANGCTTTCGCCTGTAGCCTTAGGTAAGCCCTGAGTCCCTGGCTCAGCTGCTGTCTAGATAACAGTGGCCCTTGTTGGGCTGCTTAAGTGGGGGCTAGTACCAGCCCGGGGTGTCTCCAGCAGAGAAGGCCCCGCCCCCACCGCCTGGGCAGCAGGGGCAGGCACATTTTCCACTCACCCTTGGCCCTAACTATTAATAGTGCACTCTCCCTGCAGGAGCCGCTATAAATAGCCCCCAGCCCCTTACACAGGCCCATTCAGGCGCCTGCCACTGGGATGCATACAATCACCCACACACACTGCACACTGTGGCTCAGAATCGTCCACTGGGCACCTTGCCCGCTCTTGGCTACTCCAGAGCCAGGCACATGGAGAGGGCACCCCCACCTCATCTGGCTTCCAGGAAGACCAGACTCTATCCCTGCACCCCTTCAGGGTCCACCCACANCCNGGCCAGGGAGCTTGTCCTCATTTCTATATCAGGGTCTGGAGCTGGTNTGGCTTCCTTTGCCCCTCGGTTTACTCCATCAGGGACTTTGGCATACTCTCTGACCCTCGAGCTCTTCATCTGTGAGGCAACTGACAGCTGGCCTGAAGGGAAACTTGCCTGAAAGGAGGGCCTAGATCTGCTGCCCCTTTCCAGGGGACTACCCACTACACAGATCCAAGCCTGGCTTCCTGCTCTGGAAACTGCTAAGTCAGGCTATGAGGGTCACTGAGTCCCACCAAGTCCTAAGGGGCATAGGCTCAGCCATTTCAGTACACCCCAAAGCTGGTCCAGTCTCCACCTGCCCTGTAGAGTGGGTACCTCTGAATTCTTGTTCTTTGTGCCCTCTTCAGGCCTCACCATGGCAGGCAAACTGTGAACTCTTGACCAATTTCCTGGTAAAGGGTGGCTGTTTGGCCTAGGAGTGCTAGACCTCTCCTCTCCGACTGCCTAGGCCTGCCTAGGACTGGTGGCTGGTGGTGACAGGCGTCAGTCAGGGTGGGGGACTTGGGGGATGCTGGTATTGTGTAGAGAAGAAAAGAAGAAAACAACCCTGTTTACGGAAAATTTACCTCCGGCCAGTGGCCTTCCTGGGGGGACAGAGGTCCTTTGTTGGAAAAACAGGAAGCCAGGATTTCCAGGACCTGCCAGGCCACCCGCAGGCCACTTGCCCCAGCTTCCGCCAATTCTCATAGCCTCTGCCAGTCATCAGCTGCTCTCTTGTCCATCCTTGTTTGGTCCATCCCTCTGGCTGGTACTCAGGCCTTCAGCTTTCAGGCCAAGCTGTCTGCCAAAGCTTGCAGTGTGGAGACAGGACTCTCCTTCAGAGGGACAGATATCTCACAGAACTCCCACTGTCCACCTTATACACAGCTGTGAACCTGACAGGCACAG
>LZPO01054713.1:479839-504004 GCA_001675575.1 Neotoma lepida
TGAGCTATACAGAAGCCAGGAGACCAAAGTAGCCAAAAGCCCAAGGACCACAAACACACACTGAAGGCCAGATAGGTCCTGGATCAGTGACCATGTGTTCCAGTTATGTTCCAGTTCCAGTCCATGCTAGCATTAGGTGACAGTTATTCACTGGTTAACCCCTTGCTGCATGAGCAAGTGTGCGTTCACATGTCAGCATGTACCAACAGCATACATCAACCCAGGCCTGCTGAGCATCTTCACCTCTGCACTTACACAGCACAGACATGTTTGTGTACACACACACACACTCACACACAAACACAAAAGCACAGACAAGTCACTTGTCCTCACTCAGCAGTCCCTCCTCTACCTGGCCCAAGAGCAGTTGCTCCCAACCCCAACACTACCTGCCAGGGAAGCAAGAGATTGCAGGGCTCCCCTGCCTCTAACAGGAGCACTGAGCCCAGCTGCCCTGTCAGAGTCACCTTACACAGACAGCTGTGAGGCACTGTGTGGTACCTGGCACTGCAGAAGTTGGACCAGCAATGTCGTGTGGACTGACTGCCAAGGGGATGGCTCTCCAACCTGCCTAGGAAGGATCCCAGATGCTGCCCTTCCACTCTTTGGCTCCTTTATTCTCATATCCAGCTCGGCCACCACCTCTTGTGCCCTGTCTGGGTGAGGGTTGAGTTGCATCACTGGTGAGCACGAGGGAGCTGCTCTGAGGCGGAGCAGGGTGGGACGGGGATTCATCCAGGTCTGGTTGATGCCCCCACACTCTCACACCTCAATTCTGCAGCCTTCCCAGGCTGNTGGGGAGAAAGCCCTTGGGTGGAGACTAAAGCTAGACCACCCGCTACTTCCAGGAAGTCGACTTGAGGCTGGAAAGATGAGCATGGTGGAGCTGGGTGGGATTTCCTGTGAGAAAAGCATGAGTTCAAGAGAAAGTCGGAAGGTCAGATGGAGGTGAAGGAGGGCAGTTTGGACATAGTGACCTTGGCGCTACCCGGCATAGAACAGCTCGGGGGATATCACCCTTGTTTGGGGTGGGAGAGCTGAGGGCTGCTGGGAAACTCCTGCTGCCTAGGCCAAGGTTCTTGGTCCAATCCCAGTACTCATGGTCCAGATGCAGCATCCATGGTGCCAGCCTTGTGTTGTGGTCCCGGTGTCTAGTCTTCTGTGGTTTTCTGAATGTCCTACAGCCTTCTCCCTGTTATTCAAGACCACCTTCAGGTCAGTGTCCCTCGTTTTCTTGTCAAGGGGACTTATAAGCCATACTAGGTCAGACATAGAGTAGCTGCTCAGATGGTATGTGCTATGAGCCCTGACCTTATGAGCATCATCCCTCCTGATCTTTCCAAGGTCCAAGGATTTGTCTNCAGATTGAGCACAAAAGCCAGAAACCTATAGTATGTGATAAAAGGAAGGGAAGGCAGAACCATCCCCTGTGGCATCTATTTGGCAAGAGAGAATCCTGGGGCCCCCTCTGGACACGTCAGTCGGGTCAACCCGACAGGAGGAGAGGGGACTAGCCAAGGTTAGCTCCCAGGAAAAGAGAATTCACTGGACAGAGTGAATGAGTGGTGATAAATGAATGGGTGAATAGTAAGTGATTAGTTAATAACTGAAGGATGAGTGAGTGAATGAATGGAGTGATCAAGTGAGTGAATGAAGGAGTAGTGAATGANTGAATGAAGNAGTAATGAGTGAATGCATGTGTTAATGAGTGAGTGAATGAAAAAATGGATGGTGAGTGAGTGAACCAGTGATGAATGAGTGTGAGAGAATGAGAGTTGAGTGAGTGAGTGAATGAGTGTGAATGAGAGATTGAGAGAATGAATGAAGGGCTGTGTGTGCATGANCGTGACTCCCTCCCCCGACCGCCCACAGCTCCTCATTGCAAACCCCAGGCCCCTTGAGTGGAGCCCCCAGGTAGCAGAGGTCATGTGTGGGAAACAAGGAATAGCCCAAGATGCCTAGCACGTTAACTCTGGGGCTGCAGGCAGCGCCTGCGTGTCTGGAGTAGCTGAGGCCACTGCCTCCTGTTTCTGAAGGCACAAAGCTGCAGCTGTTCATGGCCACAGTGAGCCTCATGCAGGGTGGCAGATGTGTGTGTGTGTGTGTGTGTGTGTGTGTGTGTGTGTGTGTGTGTGTGGAGAGAGAGAGAGAGAGGGAGAGGGAGAATGAGTCACATTAGACCTAAGCCTCCTTCATACCACTTTTCCTGGTCCCACACCCCAGCCTCAGCCTCAACACCACTCTCTCCACTAGAGTCCTGAGTCTCTGCAGTCCCTCATAGAACTGAAAAAGTAGTTGTCAGCACACCACGTAACAGCCTCAACCCAGGGACCTCTGTACTGTGAGCATCTAGAACCCTGGAACATGCAGCCCTCACACCGACAGCCAGCAGTAACCCACAGGGACAGGATCAGAAGGTGTGTATGTGTGCAGACTGCAGAGGGTCTAGTCCCCAGAGCTGTCCTGGGAAATGGGCTCATGACCCACCCAAAGTTTCACTGCTCATCAGGCACTCAGGGTCCCAGGACTCTGCTTCTTTGAGAGTTTGCCTTCCATCCCATACTTGGGTCCTGTAGCACCAAAGGGGTCATGCTTCAGAGCATCATAGCCCAACCAGACCCCAGGTTTTCACCAGGGGGCACTTTCAAGATGGAAGGAGGCAGTTAAACCATAGCTAGGGTTCAGACTCACTCAGAAACTGCGATAATGGATGTTGGGTTAAGCAAGTCAGTCATATAGTGTTGAAGTGGAGCTGGACACTGACCTTAGCATGATAGCTGAGGTAGAAAAGAGAGGGTGGCAAGACCAGAACTCGATGGCTCATGAGCCGAGCTGGACCTATCATTGGGGCAACCAGGAGGGTGGTGTAGGAAATTCTGGAGTAAATGGGCAAACACAGGATGTGTCCTCAGGAGGGGAGAGGGAAAAGCCCCCAAACCACATCAAAACACCACTGTGAAAAAAGGGAGAAAGGAGCAGGAAGAGGCCTGGGACATGGTTCAGTTAGTAAAGTGCTCAGAGTGCAAGCATGAGGACCTGTGCTCTACCTCCTAGCATCCATTTTTAAAAATGGGTGTGGTGGTGCATACTTCTAATGCCAGCACAGGGGAGGCAGAGACAGGAGGATCCTTACGGCTCATCAGTCATCCAGCCTAGCTTAAATGAGTCCTGGGTCTCAGTGACAGGCCCTGTCTAAAAACACCAATGTGGATGGTTCTCATGAGATAGAGACCTAGACTGGAGTCCTAGGTCCACCAAGGGAGGTGGGCCAGGAGGAAGGGTCCAGGAACTGTGTGCTGACCACAGAGGCAGTATGGAAGCTAGCCTGACNCGCACTCTGTGAGGAACTTGCTCTGTCTGGAGTCCCACAGCTGGTGGTCTATGGAGACCTGTCAACAGGAGAGACAATGGGTTTGTAACCCTGCTGGGGAAGCAATACTTGGAGAGAGACCCTGCTAGGGACGCTCACAGAAAGGGCATCTAGGATGGGATGCTANGGTTTGGGCAGGGAAGGTCGGAACAGAAGGTGCAGGTGGGGTTTCTCCAGCTAAGTTCAGCTGCAAGGACTGGAAGAACGCAGACTTGGTGGGCATGGCAGGGGGCAGTTGGAGAGTAAGGTCAACACAGTCTCGAGCTGGGGTGGGGGCAGGAAGGAGTCAGGAAAGACAGGGCACTGCCTTCTAAATCTACAGTCAGATGCCACTTCATATCTGTAGGGATGGCTGCTGTGAGAAAATGAAAATGGCAAGTGGCGGTGAGCATGAAACACAGGGTAGCTGCCATTATTCAGACAACTAGTGACAAGTTCCTTTGGGCCCCTCTGTTTTGTGTAGTTACAGCACAGTTCCCGAGATCTGGTCATTCACAAGCAGAACTGAAACAAAANGGCTCATAGCTCTAAAAGCCAGGGACTCAGGGTTTTGGGAGTCTGGTGAGGGCTTTCTTTCTGTTATCCCATGGTAGAACTCGGAAGGCAAGAGAGAAGAGCAGAGAGAGAGAGACAGGGGAGAAGAGGAAGAAGGTAAAAAAATGACAGGGATGAGGCAGAAGCCAATGAGGAAGAGCAGGAGGAGCCAAACTAGTTCTGTTGCCAGGAACCCAACCCCATGATAAGGGCATCAAGACAAGGGCCCCATCCTTGAGGGCCAGCCTTGGGACTCCTCTCTCAGCATCACCCAACTAGGGTCCGAGCTTCCCACATTTGAGTTTTAGGGACACATTCAGATCATAGTACTGTATGGTCCAGCCATTCCACTTCTAGGTCTAGAGTATGGAGAACTGTACAGATCCTCACACACTTTACTGCCCAGCTGGCTTTATACATCGCAGTGCCATCTGTCATGGTCACAACATGGAAGCAACCTCAGTGTCCAGGACAGATGGGTGGATAACCCAAGCAAGGCACATCCACATGATGGAATATGATTTGGACTTGAAAAGTAAGAGAACTACAATGAATGCAACATAGAATTGGGCATGGTCAGAGAAGCTGGATGCAAGAGGAAAATATTGGGGGTTCTTGTTATATGAGGTCCCTGGTGCAGTCACATTCCAAGAGACATAAGGTAGGATGGTAGTCGCAGCAGGTGGGGTTGGGANCAGGAGTTGTGTAATAGGCATGGATTTTGGNGTTCTTCAGTGATCCTAGAGATGATGGTAGTGATGGCTGCATTGTGAATGTGTCTGATGACATGGACTGTAGACTTAATAATGGCAAAAAAGCAACCTTTATGCTATTTATATATTACCACAGTCAGAACAAAACAGCAGTGCCTCTAGCAGCCTGGAGAGAATAGAACAAACATGGAGACGGAGCCACGAGATCTCAGCACAGCCGCTGAAAAATCTGCCATTTATTCAGGAGGCTGAAGCAGGGGGAATACAAGTTTAAGGCCAGCCTGGGCTACAGAGTGAGTTTAAGGCCAGCCTGGGCAACTTAGTGAGCCCCTGTCTCGAAATATTAAAAGTGGAAGACTCTAGGTGTGGTGGCGGCATACATCGCTAATCCCAGCACTTGGGAGGTAGAGACAGGTGGATCACTGTGAGTTTAAGGATCTCTGTGAGTTCAAGGCCGGCTTNGTCTATGTAGAGTCCAGGCTGCAAAGGCTTCAAAGTGAGACCCTGTTTCAGAAACAAAGGAGTGGGGGGCTGGCAGTGTTGCTCAGTGGTTGAGTGCACGCCTAGCAGGCAGAGAGCTTCGGGTTTGATTCCCAATATTTCCGGGTGGGAGGTGGGAAATGAACTTTTATTTTTTCTTCATTTAGAATGACGTTATATGACAGAAAATATGACAAGTTGAAACTATTAAAAACAATCTGTGTATTTTTAATACCTATTGTATTACTTTTCCCTAATTCTTGAACAAGGGACCTTGTGAACTTCTGTTGCTTGCTAGACCCCATAGGGCCAAAGGTTGGGAAGAAGAACTAGACGCGGGTGAAGGAAANAGGGTGAGGTGGGCTGCGTGTGGTGCCCTTTGCAAGCTTGAACTTGGCCTGAAGTTCAAGGAAGGGAAGGGGTGGCCATAAGTGGCCTGAAGAAGTGTNTGGATACAGTGGTCTCGCATAGCCCGTGAACCATAGGAGAAAGTTAGGGACCCTTTAACACCTACTCTTCTATAGGGCAGGCTTGCCAGGCAGCTCAGGCCCCCGGCTCTACTGATGACCTGAGACATCAGTACATTTAACAGTGTAAGCATTAAACCATGTGTGTTTGTTTGTGTGGTGCTGGAGATAAAACTCAAGTCCTTGTGCATGCTAGCAANCTCTTGGCCACCTAGCAACACCCTAGCCCCAGTGTGTGCATTCTTAAAGATACCTTTGTCCACCTCTGTTGCCATGGACTTGGAACTCAAAGGCTTCAGTTACCACACATCTTCTCCGGCTCACCTTGGCACTCATCAGTTACCTACCCCTAAGCAGGCAGATTTCTCCAGATCTCTGTCTCCAAGCTTGACTCATGCTCAAAGCCTCTCCGAGTTGGTCATTGTCCATACTCTACTGTCCTTCTGCATCTCAGAGGGATGAGGCCTAGGGCCTGCTCAGAATCCATCGCCCTGCCCTTAGCCCCAGGCACACAGGACGGGGCATGGCAAAGCATGGTGGCACATATCTTTAATCCCAGCACTCAGGAGGCAGATGTAGACCTCTGTGAGTTCAAGACCAGGGCCATGGGGAAAGCAGATAGACTATTACCAGGGGTACTGCCCTGGTTAGAAGACACTTCATGCCCTGCTACCCTACAGCTCCCTCCACCAACTGAGGTGCTTGGCAGTGATGTCTCTGGGCCTGGGATGTTGANTCTCCCTGTTCTCAAACTGGGCCAGGACCAGGTCCCCCCAACTAACCTGCAAGTGAGGAGACACTCTGGGACCCAGAATGGTCTAGGCCCTGGCTGTGGTCCATGGCTGATTTTCAGCTGGAGATGCAGAATGACAGGGCTGAAGGTTTTAGGGGCCAGTGGTATGTGGGTACAGGCCTCTAAAAGGCAGAAGTACTTGGTGATAATATCCAGGCTCAGTGTGGCTCTAAATTGAAGCTGGTCTAGATGTAGGTGGGTGCTGTGGGCCTGTGGGATATATCTCACCTCCATATAAATGTGCACAAGAACTTCCTAGGAANCCNGTTTCCATATCTCCTATCACCCTGCCAACCTCCCCCAGGGTCACTGTTGTCCAGCCAAGGTAGGGTGCTGGCTGGCTACATCAAGAGTCCCTCCCCTGCAGTAAATGACAGCTGAGGGACATCCCTTTAACAGAGGGTCCCTAGTTACTNGCCTGGCCTAGCCTGGGACTTGACTCCTGTCCCCCCTGGATANGAGGCTGTCACAACCTCAGTGTCCAGCTCTGGTTACTGCCCAACCCTGTCCTCAGTATGACCACATGGCATCCTAACACCAAGAGGGAGGGAATGGGGGTCTCAGCCCTCCCTTCCCTCATTCTTTGGTGATCAGGTCAGCTGGGGAGTCTATACTCAATCAGTTCTGGGCCCTGGTACCGATAGCAGTCAGTCTCTGAACCAAGTATCATGTAGGACCAGGGTGGCTGGGCACTGGGACACTGGCTGAGTGACAGAGGCTCTCTTGCCATCCCTGGGCCCAGCAGAATACCTAGTGCACACTGTCCTGCCCCAGAAGAACCTAGGCACCCAGTGTGGGGAGNGACACATGGTTGATCCTGTCCCAAAGAGAAGCTTTAAACTGTCCATCCACCCAGAAACCCATCTTGGGGGAGCCCTTAGTGACTTTCCAGTGGCCAGGTGCCTGGCTCTTTGAGAAGCTGCTGGCTCATCTCATTTGATTTTTTTGTTTTTAATTAATTTAGCTGTGTGTGTTTGTGTGTGTGTGTGTGTGTGTGTGTGATATGTATTTTATGTATTTGATTAAGAGTTCGCACATACCATGACATATATACAGAAGTTAGAGAATGACTTGTGAGATGGTTCTCTCCTTCCATTGTAGGCTTCAGGTATCAGACTTAGATCATCAGATTTACATAGTAGGCCACTAATTCATCTCACCTGCCCCCGACCAGAGTCACAGAGCTGCTCAGTGCATGGGGCTACACAGACCTTCTCCCATGAAGCTTCCCTGTGCCCAGACTCCCATCACTAACATCCCATGCTTGGAGGTGCCTTGGTGCTCCATGGCAGGGGTCTCAGCCTGTGNTGCCACAGAAGGTCTTTCAGCATGTGTCTTGGGGAGGCTGGCAGTGCCCTTCTCCCATTGTCCCTTTTAGGCTCTGTCTCTTCCATAGTTTCTAGTCCCACTGAAGGTACCATGTCGGTAGGTAGCAAGGTGTCTCAGGTGTCTATCAGTGTGGAGGCTGCTTCTACTGCTCCTAGAGATGTGCCGAGATATAGGTGATTCTGGAGCACCCTCGTTAGTTCCAGCACCAGAGAGCAGCCCTGCCACTTGCCACATCAGCACTGTATCCCTTCCAGCCCCAGTTAGAAACTTGATAAGAGGCACTCCTCATGCCCCTGGCTCAGGCCTCTGTGGGAGGATTCCATCCCTGTCCTTCCTGACTCCCAGTCCTGGCCAGGGACCTTTTCAGTACATGTTGGGGACCCAGCCACCCTGTCATAGAGCAGATCTGGGCCAAGCCATGGGAGAGTTGGGTGTGGGCAGGATGTCTGGCAGAGTTATTGCTGCAGCTAGTCACTGTCCAGAGAGGGCCAGTGCCNAGGAGGGGCCTCAGCAGGGATTGGAATCAGACCTGACAAGTTTGGCCTCCGTCACAAGCAAAGCATCCAGAGACAGCACAAGGCTGCAGTTAGGTCCCCAGGGCCAGAGAGGACAGCCAGGGAAGAGCGGAGGTGCAAGGCCCCTCTTCCATAGGGCTGCAGAAATGACCGGCTACAGTGAGGCAGCAGAGCAGCTATGTGGAGCACCCAGCGCAAGGGACTCCTGGGTGCTATGTAGAGGGTTCTGTGGAGGCCACAGGGACAAGCTCGGCACGTGTCCTGGCCAGGCTACTTTCCCTGCTGGCCCTGAGCCACGGCCAGTTGGGGACACAGTGTGCAGCGGGAACAGGGTGTGTGTTTGCTCAGGGAGCCTGGAGCCTGGCATGGGACAAGGGCCCATTGTGTCCCCAACCATCCTGGCTAGTCCTGCCCCACCTGCCCATCCATACTGCCCCACCTCCATCTCTGCCCTGTGACCCCTCACCACTGTCCACAACATTCTTACCCCTCAGCATGCATCTACATCATCTTGCCAATACTAAGTCTCCATCTACACTTAATGCCCTGAGACCTCCATGAATCTTGACTCCTGCCTATCCGCACACTTCATCNCCCTTTCCTCACCACCCCCTCCCATGCTGCCCTCTGCTCTTCCATCAGCATCCCCATCCAGTGCCCCCAAATCCACACAGGTCATGACACATGCAGCAAATCCCTACATCCTCGTACATCCCGTTGCACACCCCAGGCACACACAGGTCTCATTCACAAGCACAAACACATCACCTCTGTAGNCCCAGAGTCTCTCTCAGGGTGACTTGCTGATCCCAGAGACAGAAGGGACTGTGATCGTATCAGCCCTAGGGAATAGAGAAGCAGGACTNTGAGTCTGGCCTGGGGGGCATCAGGTTGGTGACCGAGTCTTCCAATCAGCTAGNCCATAGCTAAGGAATGAGCTGACAGCTACCCACTGGGGGTCATCTGGGGCTGCTGCTCTGCCAGCCTCCTNCACACACAAAGGCTATGGCCATCCCTTCCTAGACCCAGTGGCNTGGACTCAGTGAAGCAGAGCCCAGCTGGCATCCTCCATGTCTGCAAGGGTCCCTCATGAGGTAGGTTGTGAAATAGTGGATAAGTGGCTGGATTTCCTGGCCTCACTGCCAGCTCANCCACATGGGGAAGGGAGGGCGGGGGTTAGTCTCCACACTTCTCCATGCTGGAGATATGCTCTATTCAGCTGCAAAGTGTCTCCTCACGCTCAGTCTCACAAAATTCTTGGGTTAAGCCGCACTATCTGGCTCACCAGTAAGGAAGCTGAGACTGGGCATCACTAGTATCCAGTATCACTAGGGCATGTGCTGGGGGCTGGGACATGATGAATTTATAGAGTGCTTGCAGTGTGAGTCCTATACCAATATGAACCTTACAGAGGCCTGGCGGATGGTGCAGAACCGGTCTGACTGGTGAAGCTGCACTCAGTGTGTGTGTGTGTGTGTGTGTGCTTGCGCCTTTGCTTGCTTGCTCACGTGGACATGTGCACTGGGGCCCAGCCAGGAGGTAGGCAGGACGCAGGCCCTGGCCTGCGTCATGGGCATTACCTCCATCAGGTGGCCACCTGCTGGGGGTGTTGGCTCAGCTGGGAGTGGCAGAGCAGGTACAGTTGAGCCTTGAAGGCTAGGATAGAGAGAGGAATAGGTGGACTGGACAGCACCCAAAGGCACACTCCACCCATCTTCATAGGTCAGAAGCACAAAGGACACAGCAGAGCTGGGGAAAGGCAGCCTTGCCAGGAGGGCCAAACCTGGACTGGGTCCCTGGTGTTGAAAGACTCAGACTCCAGCCCCATCCCTGGCTCTGCCATCCTAACCTCAGCCCAAGAAGCCAGCCAACACTCTAAGCCCTGAGCTGGCTGTGGCAGGGCTGGTCTGACAGCTGCCCTGCTCCTTATTCCTTTGACCCCAGTGGCCAGGTTGGNTTCATGCTCGCCTTGTCCAGGTGTCACTAAGGGGCTCCACATCTGCTGGACAGGTCACTAAATCACCTCTGCTAAGGGACTGTGTCTAGCCAAGCAAGATTTCCAAAGGGCAGACCTGGCTGAGGTCTCCTCACCCCTACTGTAGCCAGCTCAATCATCCCAACTAGCCCTTGTCCCCANCCTCTGGCCATTCCTACCTCAGCAGCAGCAGCNCCTGGCCCAGTGGACTGTGAGGGCCAGGGCCCCTGCTCCTCCAGCACAATCTTCATGGGCCTGGACTAAACTTGAGTATGACCACATACCTAGGTTCCCTTCTGGTTATCTTGAAGCCAGCCACTTTGCTTTCTCAAGCCTCAGTTTCCCCATCTCTAAACAATAATCAAGAAGATGTCAAGGCAGGGCAGAACCTGTGTGCAGGTCCTAAATATATGGGTGCTACTGTTTGTTCCCCTCTTCTGCCAGCCAGCCTATTCCCTTGACAAGGCCTGGGAGGACCCCACCAAGGCCTGAGCCAACACCCATAGTCCCCAAGCCATTCCAATCCACCACTCACCCTCTTACAGGCTTGTGGAGCTCACACAGCTGGGCTTTAGGGCCCCTGGAAGAGACAAAACCCTGCCTGAGGTCCCAGGACACGCAGGGAACATCAAGCCAGGTCCTGGAGGTGAAAGGTAGTTCTGGGTGCTAGGAAGAGCTGAGATGCCAGAGCGGGTCAGGTTCTGCTTATACAGACTGTTTATAGACTGGAGGTTTCTCCTCAAGTCCTACCGGTGGGTGGAGCTCCCAGCAAACCCATTCTACAGCTGATAACTGAGGCCTAATCTCTGCCTTTCCTCCTCAGGCAATAGGGATTCAGTAAAGGATTGTGAGCAGGAAAGTCACATACTCAGAAACCTCTAGAGACAGATAAAGCTGAGGAGGACCCTTGGTTACAGAGCAGTAGTGGGGCCTTGGGGCTAGGGCTGTAGGTGAATCAGCTGGCTGAAGGCCAGCTAGGTACTAGAGCCTACGCAGCAGGCTCGATGGCACCAAGTGAATGACCTTTTTGCTACTGCCCATGGGGCAGCCTCCGCCAAGGGTCCAAGAGCAGCCAACTTGTTCATTTGGGCGGGTTACCAGGGCCGGGTCGAAACCCCAAAACTGCGTCCCAGAAACTGCCAGTCAGCGGCTCCCCTCCCACAGCCTCTAGGGAAGCTGAGGCCGCTCTGGGAACACCCAGGCAAGGGCGTGGCTAGGACTGGGACCCACAGAGAGCAAAGACAGAGGAGCAGGTCAGGTAGCCAGTAGAGATCTCCTTTACACATATTCCCTGGGGTCCATAGGTCTTCTCCTTGGAATGGATACTGGACCTGGGGCTACCTGCTTAGGTTGTCAAGTCTTTCCCCAAGGGACCAGAAAGTGGTCCCCTGCTCTGGGTGTCTCCTATCCCCAATTAGACTACTTCCCTACTATTACCTAGTAGATGTATACTTATGCTCAGATAGGCACCTGGGCTTAGCAAGAGTGGTTGGCTGAACTTGGAGGGCAATGGGCAAGAGATTTCATATCCCTGCCCCACAAGCTCCTGAGGAACCCTGAGCTTGGCTCTTTTCTTCTCCTTCCTCCTTACACAACCCAGGTCTGAACCCAGCTAAGGAAACTCAGAGCCGTAACCTTGTCCCCAGATCTTTCAAAAGGACTGGACCACAGATTTTTGGGCGACACCATCGCTTTAGCTTAGTGCTGGTTGAAAAGCTTAGTGGGTTATCTGCTCATCCCTTCCCTCCCCCAACTTCAGCTCCACCCCCACCAACTTTCATCTCCCCCTACCCCCATTTCTCACCCGACTGCCGGCCTGGCTGGGGCTGACCTTTTTCTATTGGAGGAACAGCAGTATGTGGTCAGAAAAGCAGGTGTGTTCAGAGGGTGGAGTGGTCATGTGTGAGGCAGGAGGCACGGGCAGGCTCTGCATGGTCAGCAGGCACCACTCTGCCTCTGATCCAGGAGCTGAGCATGGATCCCAGATACTCTAACACAGCTCAGCTTTGCAGCCCAGGAAGTCAAGCAGAGCCCTGTGTGGATAGTGAGACTGACTGCCTAGACCTGGGAGGGCAGTGCTGACACAGGCAGATGGACTCTGGACAGCAGGTCTTCTAGTGCCAGGCTGTTGGCCTGGCACCCACAGCCCCAAGGAGCCAGTTTAGAGCTCAATAATCATCAAGGTCAGAGAGACAGTGGGAGCTGGAGGGGCTTCTGGAGGAGGAGCTGGGGCCTGTAGGCTACTAACCTGGGTGGGGCAGGGGTGGTGTGGAGTTGGGGGAACTGGGCAAGTATTCAGGGTGGGAACCCAGCCAGAGAGTGAAAGTGTAGAATTCTTCCCATTCCTCCCATTTGGAGCGCTGACTCAGCCACTGGGCTTCCTGCGCATGCACTCTAGTTACTAGGAGCGGGGTAAGGAGTGTGGCTATGCCTGAGGACCCTCAACCCCAGCTTCCCATCTCAGGTGNCCACCCCACTCCATCTCAACCCCCAAGCCAGCTCTCCTTTACAGCTTTGCACAGGGCCAGGGGCAGGAACGTGAACGCTGTGAGGAGGGTCCCATAGTGGATAATTACGGAGTCCTGCCTTACCCCAATAGGACTCAGCTGCCTCACTTGGGGGTGTGGGTAGGCAGGTGGAGTGGCCTCTCCTTGGGCCTCTGTTACCCAGCCCCCAGAAAATGGACAGCCCTTGACCACTCCAGATGAAGTTCCCTGGATCTTCCTCCTGAGGAGTGGGACAAAGCTAGAAACCAGAAAGCTGTGCCCTTGGACCTGGTGGCCCTGAGGCAGTTGTGATGTGTGGGTCTCTCTGGCTTGAGGGAGGGAAGCTCAGGAAAAAAGCAGGAGGGTTCATGAACCCCACAAACAGTGAAAGTACATGGGGGTGCTGCCTACAGTGCCTAAAGCCCAGTGCCCATCTGGGAGCCAATGGACACCAAGCACATTNCTTCTTGGGCACTGATCCTGACTGGCTAGCCATTGGGATATTTTGGAGTGTCCTCCAGGCTAGATTGGACCCCTCTGACTAGGCTCTGGAGAACTGGAAACCCTGCTTCCTCAAGGATGCCCTAGCACAATCTACTTTGGGGGGAAGCAAGAACAATCACTGGAAATTCATGGTGAGTGGGTCAAGAGTTGGGGCATCCCCTCTGCAGAAGCCAGCTCTACCTATGTACAGACCAGGGCATTCCCCCTCCCCCACTGCCATCCCTGTCATTTCCTAGGAATAGGGAAGTGGTCTTGTGGTTGGAACAAAACCCAGCCACTTCTGAACTGGATGCCCTGTCCAGGCCACCTCAGAGTCCCAGGGTCAGGATGGGTTCGTGAAACCCTGCTCAGAGATAAGGACAGGGCAAGGCCTTCTTCTGGCCTCAGTGGGTCTCTCTGGACTCTCATACAACTGGGTTCCAGAGTAGACTCAAAGGACTGTCTCAGAGCTCCAGCAGCCCTGGCCCTGTTGTTGCCTTTAGCTGCTCCTGGCCCTCCTGATTCTTCACCTAGTACTGCTTGAAAAGGCAGGAAGGGCCCAAGAGACTCATAGGGGTTCCAGAAGAGGGAGCAACAGCTTGGGTCCATCACTCCCCTGTAGACCTGGCCAGCTGGGTAGGGACACGGACACCCTCACTTCTGTTCCTGCTGCATCCTGGGTATGAATGCTCCTGGTGCCCATTAGCACCTGGCTCAGTGGACACCCAGGAGCCAGCCAGATCAGTGTCCTTTCAGCAGAGGGTGGAGTGGAAAGAGCAGTAGGACACAGTCTGAGGTAACATCAGCTTTGTGGACTAGTCCTAGAGCCCAGACCCAGACTCGATGCTCTGTATCCACACTGTGGCTTCCAGGATCTGGACCTTGCCTGCAGGCCTGGGTCCAATCCCAGCAAGTATGAAAGGAGAAGGTGGTGAGGGCAGGCTCCTGGCAGTCTGGTATACCAACACGCACCTCTAGGCACTGAGCACTGTGAAGACAAGCTGGTACTTTTCTAGATCTTTTGTGAAGACATGCCAGTATTTTTCTAGTTCTTTTTCTACAAGCAGAATTTGAGCCCATACTTCTTCCTCAACACCACTGACTGCCCNTCACCATGCCCAGGTATTGGGGACTTCCTCAATTCTTCTCTATTTCTGAGCCATTAGAGGTGGTCCACAGAGACTGGGTACCTAGGCTTTCCAGTTCCACACGGCATGGGTACTGCCCACAGCTATCAGAGAGGGACTGACTCATATCTGACCGGAAACAGTCTTCTCTCCTGCCCTGTTTCTCTCCCGGCCCTGACTATTCTTGGGCAGAGGTCATGCTGGCAGAAGCATTCCTGTCTGAGAGCTCCGTGGAGCCAGCTGCTGTCCACAGGCATGTCCTGGACCTCAACATCTTCACTCCAGCAAAGGCCGCTGTTCTCTTTGACCACGTGCACATACAGGAGGCAGGAAGAACCTGCAATATCAGCGTCTTAGGCTGACTTGAGGCATGTGAGTATGCCAAGTTGATAGACACCCAGCAGGTGCTCACTAAATGTGCATGTGCATCTCCGAGGTCATGATCACACTTGAGCTGGACATTTCTCCTGGCCCCTCTGCATCCTTAGGAGACAAGAGTCTTCCACCAGGAATTAGGGGGGTTCCAAGCACTTGCCTACCTGTGTGGACCTGGTAGGAGAAGTAGGAGGATTGTGAATGGGTACTCCTATTCCTATACCTACATAGTTGGGCTTGGCCCAAAGGTGTCCCTCGTACGCTGGAGCCCCACCATGAGCCAACCCATATAGGAAGTTTTGAGGCTCTGTTATNAAATTCCAGGCTACGTGCCCACCAGGCACCCACTAGATACTGTGGA
This sequence comes from Neotoma lepida, assembly GCA_001675575.1. NCBI lineage: Eukaryota > Metazoa > Chordata > Mammalia > Rodentia > Cricetidae > Neotoma > Neotoma lepida. The sequence continues at coordinate 494,848 of LZPO01054713.1, forward strand.
CAGTATTTCACAGGTGTGTACCAGCCACCAGAAGTCCCATTCTATACATGGGGAGGCTGAAGCTGGAAGGGTAGATGAGCCAGTGGCAAGGCAAGGTCTGAGTGCTAGGTGGGTCCTGGGCTGTGGTACACAGGCTGAGATTCTGAAGGAGATCCTCAGAGGTGAGCTAGAAAGACGTTGAGGGTAGGTGGGGGTGGGGGCAGACTTGGTCTAGCACAGATGGTGTGGGCAGCTGGGTTTAACCACAGGCCAGAACCCNTGAGGAGGAGGACCTTTAGCCCAGTCTGCCTGGACCCTGCCGGGACCACCCTGCTACATGGGCTCATAGCCCCAGCTCAAGCTGACTCTGTTGAGGCCAATGTGGCTGAAGTTTTCTGGACAGGTGGATCTAGATGGGCTGGGCTGATGCCATCATATTCACCATCATCACTGCCTTGGGTGAACAACAGAAAATATTCAGTGATGATAAAGACCTGGTTTAGGCCTGGATACTCATAGCATCTTTTTCAGGGTCATTTAATGCTGAGTCTAGGGACTGAGGCCAGTTGGGTATGCCTGTGTGTGTATCCTGGTTATAGCAGAATTCGAGCAAATGCTCTTCAGTGGCAGCAAGGAAGGGGGAGCTGCCAAGGGGGAGCTGCAATTCATCAACAATGGACGGGCCTGAGATGAGGGCTCAGGACAGGCCAGGGTCCCCTGGGAAGGGAGATGAGGTTCATCAGCCTCTGGGACAAGGTTGGAAGAGGCAGCCACAGTGGCTGGGCTAGAGTTCATGCAGGCTGCTGTTCTGTTTCTNATCCTGTTGGGCCTTCCCAACCCAGGGACGCCTTTGGCAAAATGTTGCAAAATCCTGGCTGGCTCCTCTGGCTCCTCTCCTCATTCAGAAGAGGTTTGCCAAGGAGTGTGGAGGCAGGAGGGGAAAGGGCCTTGCTTGCCTTAAATTGAGAGCTCTGCCTCTAGCCAGCCTGGGGGCCTGGCCTCGGATAGGCCTGACAGGGTGGGCAGCCAGGGCCTGTTGGCTAATCAGCTGGCCAGGGCCAGGCTCAGGGAGAGGTTAGCCTGGCACAACACCAAGCCTAGATCTGGGGCCAGGGCCAGGGCCAGGGCCAGGGCCAGGGCCAGGGCCAGGGCCAGGGTGTGAGACTGGTGCCAGGTGTGCCTATTTGGGATACTGCCTGGCTGGGCAATGGGGGCTAAGGAGAGGCCTGTTCAGTTGGGGTCATCAGCTCTGGTAGGAGGCAGGTCAGAGGTGGCTCAGGGTCTAGTAGGAATTGTTTGTAGTAAGGATTGACTCTGAAGGTCACAGAGGCATGGACAGGGCCTGGCCTGGGATGAGGCAAGGAACAGGAGACATTGGGTTAATAGGAAGGAGGTAAGATAGAAGACAGCCATGGGTCTCTGTGGTAAATAAAGGGCAAGTGAAAAGACTCTCAGCATGGAGGGACATCAAAGGCAGCCAAGGGTTGAGAAGACCCAGGGCCTATCTATGGGGCAGTTGGACATGGGCTCTGTCATTGGCAAGAACACTGGATGCGGATAAGAGCCACAGGGAGGTAAAGGCTCAAGGGAGTCTGAGGGTACCAGGGCAGGACAGCTTGGGGAGAGTGCGGGAGGTGCCCCACCTTGCCCTTCCCTGCGATAGCACAGATCTGGAGAGTGTCTGAAGTGTGTTTTTGTGTGTCTGTGTGTGCATGTTGTTTGGAGGACAATTACTTGTGTGTGACTGGGATTGTAAATACAGAGGACTCTGTGTGTGTGTGTGTGTGTGTGTGTGTGTGTGTGTGTGTGTGTGTGTGTGTCTGTGTGTGTGGACTGAGGCCCTGACCATCCTCCAGTCCATCATCTCTTCTTTCTTACCAGGAAGGACAGCCTGGCTCTTGTCACCACAGCAACAGCATAGCCCCTCCCACCAGCAGGACAGAGTGACCCGGTGGGGCTGGCTGTGCATTCTGTCTGTGCCCACTGCAGGGCAGAAATGGCTGTTTCCAAGGCTGTATGCAGATGGGGACAAGGACGGCTTGGGGACTGAATGAGAGACAGTACAGACCCTCTGGTAGAATCCATCCCGCTCCACCAGCCCCCTCCTCGAGTAACACCTGGTTAAGAGAGGGAGGCCAACAGACAGACTCTCCNATGTCACACTGATCTGGATCCAGGGCACCCTTTGAGTGGTAGGAAGGCAAGGAACAGGGTGTGGGCACCTGTAGCAAGGCCCTTCTCATCTGGAGTACTCCAGCTCTGCTGCTGCCTATGGGATGACGGACCTGTGGGGCCCAAGAGCTATTTTTAAGGCTTACCGGATGGGCCTTCCAGGAACCAGGAAAAAACAAGCGGAGGACTGGTACCCTGTACAGGAACTGGTTGGGGGGTGTTGAAACCTGTGGAGCAGGGATGGCCTGAGGTCCAGCTTCCAATAGCCATGCTCAGGGGGAGCACAGGACCAGAAGCCCTGGGTCTGATTCAGTCCAGACTCCCATGCCAAGAGGAAAGAGGCTTCACAGACAGGATTCATCAGAACCTCCATTTGATAAACTAATAAATAGGGTCAGCCATGTCCATTGCTGGTAGGAGTTAGGATGAGGCAGGATTATTTAGGGACACAGGGATTTCCCAATGCCTCTCCAGAACAGATGCGTGGGTAGCTGTTCAGATCAAGCCTCTTATCAGACCTCCCCTCAGGCCAAATGGAATATAATGAGGCCNATATGGTTCCTGGGGGTGAGGGCCAGGGTCTATTCTGATATGTCATGGAGCTTAGTAGGTCTGGGGTCCTCAACACACAGAGAGAGAGGCCCATAGAGTAATAGATCTACAATACAATAAAGATAAAGCCCCACCTGGGGAGAAGGCTGCTTTCTGTTCTACAGATTCCTTGCTTCTCCCTAAGTCTGGGGTCCAATACAACCAGATTATCCTGGCCTGGAGGAGGATAGGTCCTGTTGGACTCTTAGCTGGTCCGTTGAAAGCACCCATAGGCAGACTCTCCACCTGAGCAGGTGCCCTGTGAATCCTGCTGGTAAGATGCTGCAGGGAGCTCTGTTCTGGACAGACATGGTTAGCACCTGGAAGCGCTTTAGGGGAGCACCAGACAGAGCTCCAAGAACCTGAGACCCATTCAGAGTGCGAGCCATTGGAGGTGTTTGTGAGTGTGTGTACCCAGACAGTTTGAGGGACTAGGCCACAAAGACAGAAAGGGGCAAGGAAACTGCGTGGGCTCTGGATTGGATCAAGACAGTATGTACCTCAGAAGGGTTCCAGAGTGGGGCAACTGGCGTGGTCTGTGGCATGAGTCAGAGGGACCATGACACGTGAGAGGCCAGGTTCCAGATACCCCAAGTAGTAGCAGTATGCACAGGAATAGCAGTTGAATTGTTTAGACACTCATCTAAGGTCCTGGGAGCAACTGGAAATGTGCTTAGTTCCCTGCTCTCAACCTATTCTGACTCAGCTAAGGCTGGCAGATGACAACTCAGATCCCCAAGTCCTGGGCTGCTCTTGGACCAATGACTTGGCTTGGGGTCAACAACAGTAGAGTCCAATTTCACCAGTGCCTTATAAAGGGCACAGAGAAACTGCTGTAGGCCGTGTCTACGTGGTCTGCTCAGAACGGGACTATGGACATGATAGCCATCAACGAAGGCCCACTGGTAGCTGTGGGCTACCGNTGGACACATTGTCAGGTGGCTGTAAAGCAGGACAGGCCCCCAGGGCAGAGGATCTAGAGGTTAGGCAGGCTACCATAGGTACCCAGCTAGGAGCATGAGGTCTGAGCCCAGCTGATGGGCAATCACAAGGTGTGCTACGCGGAGGTGGGGCTGGGCTGAAAGGTCCGAGGGCAATGCTTTCTCCCTTGGGCAACCACGTGCGCACCGTGGCGCGCGAGCAGTGGGTGACGCACACAAGGCGAGTGTCAGCGATGGCCTCAGAATCGCATGGGTGTCCTCCCGGACTTCGGCCTCTCTGAGAGAGCCGGCTCCTCGCACTCCACGCGCCATGGACGCCCACGGAAAACGAGGGAAGAACACGCGTAACTCACAGAGCCCGAGAGTGACCTTCCTTTGCGGGGCCTGGGGGGTGAGGCTCGGAAGGCCCCGCCCCGCATCGCCATTGGCTGAGTCCCCGTGTCCTTTCAAAACCTCGGTTTTCATTGGCTTATACGGCCCCGCCCGCGCTGCCAGAAGCATAGGGGCCACCGCCCGCGCGCGAGCTGCGCGTGCGCAGGGCGAGTGAGCGTGCAGTAGGGAGCCGCGGTACGCCGTGCGCCTCCGCGACTCTACTACGGCAAGCTAGTCCGGACGGGTCGCCGTCCCCGTGCGCCACGGGCCCTTGACAAACCGACCGGGAACGTCCGGCTTTCCCAGCAACGCCTTGCGATACAACAGCAGCACTGCAAAGCAAGCCTCGGCGGAAGGGGGCGGAGCCTCAGGCGGCCCCGCCTTCGCGGAAGGATACGCGTCTCCGTGGTCCAAAACCCCGGGGCGAGGCGGCCGGGGCGTGTGAGCCGCTCGGCCAGCTGCCGTCTACGCGCTTTCGCGCGGCCACCGGGCAACTACGCCGCGCGGCTGCCTCGCTCAGCGCTCGGCCTCGGGGCCGCGGGATCCGCCGCGCTGTCTGCGGTCGGGAAGACCGCCCTCCCGCGTCCGTGCCGGACGGGTCAGAGGCGGCACCGCACGCGAGGCCACCCGCGATGCTGCTGTCTAAGTTCGGCTCCCTGGCGCACCTCTGCGGGCCTGGAGGCGTGGACCACCTCCCGGTGAAGATCTTGCAGCCAGGTACGTTTGGGCTGGGGAGGGGGCCAGGGCGATGGCTGGAGGGGCTTTGGGCCATCACCAACCGGATTGCGTGTCCCCACAGCCAAGGCGGACAAGGAGAGCTTCGAGAAGGTGTACCAGGTGGGCGCCGTGCTGGGCAGCGGGGGCTTCGGCACGGTCTACGCGGGCAGCCGCATCGCCGACGGACTCCCGGTGAGTCGGGGCTCCGGGCGCACCCGCGTGGTCGCTGGCCACGCTCGGCCGCCCGGCTGACCGCTCGCGTGTCGCCCCTCTCCCCGCAGGTGGCCGTGAAGCACGTGGTGAAGGAGCGGGTGACCGAGTGGGGCAGTCTCGTAAGTGTGCGGGCGCGGGTCTTGCGGGTGCGGGCGGGCGCGGGCCGCCTTGGCTTTGTCCGCTGACCGCCTTGTCCCCCCCAGGGCGGAGTGGCCGTGCCCCTGGAGGTGGTGCTGCTGCGCAAGGTGGGCGCGGCGGGCGGCGCGCGCGGCGTCATCCGCCTGCTGGACTGGTTCGAGCGGCCCGACGGCTTCCTGCTGGTACTGGAGCGGCCGGAACCGGCACAGGACCTCTTCGACTTCATCACGGAACGTGGCGCCTTGGATGAGCCACTGGCGCGCCGCTTCTTCGCGCAGGTGCTTGCCGCTGTGCGGCACTGCCACAATTGTGGGGTTGTGCACCGAGACATCAAGGACGAGAACCTGCTGGTGGACCTGCGCTCGGGCGAGCTGAAGCTCATCGACTTCGGCTCGGGTGCGGTGCTCAAGGACACGGTCTACACTGACTTTGATGGTAAGCAGGTGGTGCGGCGTTCCGGCGACTGTTGGGAGGCCGCGCGCCGCGCTGGGCTTGGCGTGCGCGCGGGGGTTGGGGGATGGGGGTGGAGAGTAGGGACACCGGGGTAGCCCTTTGCGGTGTTAGGGCGCAGGGTCTGGGGACGGTGGGTGGCAGCCAGGGAGACCCGCTGTACCCGCGTGACGCAGGGCTCAGCCAGCCGCCTCGGCGCCTTGGCCCCTCCCTGTGCCGGGGAGGGCGCTCGCGGGCCTCCCTTGCGTGCGTGCGGAGCGCGGGGGCGCCGCAGTAGAAATCCCCGCATTGCGGAGCGCGGGGAAGCCGGGGCTCCCCCGATCCTCTCCTCCCTCCTCCCATCTCTCCCGCCCCTCCTCTTCCCGAGNTCCTCTCCTCCCCTTCCCTGGCCACGCAGAGCTGAGCAGGCAAAGCCGGGGCGGGAGGAGCTGGAACACCCGGCCCAGTTCCCTGTGGCTTACGTTGTATCTGTTTGTTGTGAAACTGGAGCCGGAGCTCATGTGACGCGCTCCTGCAGTGGGGCCTGTTAGGGGGTGGGCCTTCACCTCCCTTTCACTCCTGCCCCTCCCCTGCCCGCCACGTCCCTCCTTTCCTGAGCCCCGCCTGCTGCTGTGTTGGGGTTTTTCCAGGGTGATGACAAGCAAGATTCTGAGGCCAGAGTAGAGGCAGGCTGTGAGCTAATGAGGGCACTGTGTGCGGCCCTGAGCTTCCCTTGTATATCTTGATGTGTTCCTAATCCCGATTCTTCTCTTAGGCACTCGCGTGTACAGCCCCCCAGAGTGGATCCGCTATCACCGCTATCATGGGCGCTCTGCCACTGTGTGGTCTCTGGGTGTACTGCTCTATGACATGGTGTGTGGGGACATTCCCTTCGAGCAGGACGAGGAGATCTTGCGTGGCAGGCTGTTTTTCCGGAGGAGGGTCTCCCCAGGTGTGTGTTGTAAAGCCTATGGCTGGGTTGGGAGCAGGGCAGTGCAGTAGGACTCTGACCCCCTCTTGTCTTTGCAGAGTGCCAGCAGCTCATCGAGTGGTGTCTCTCCCTGCGGCCCTCAGAGAGGCCCTCACTGGACCAAATTGCTGCCCACCCCTGGATGCTGGGGACAGAGGGGAGCGTTCCAGAAAACTGTGACCTTCGGCTCTGTGCCCTGGACACTGATGACGGAGCCAGCACCACTTCCAGCAGTGAGAGCTTGTGAGGAGGAGGAGCCTGGACTCCACACTGGGGGCCTGGGCTCAGCCTGGCCAAGCCCTCTCCCAGAATGAACATTCTCTGCCTGGGATGTCTCCTGCAAAAGCAGTGACCTCTGACCCCTGGTGACCTTTGCTCTCGGCACCGGGCCTGTTTCCTTTGCTTTGAGTGCCTTTTTGAACGCTGCTCCACAGGGCCTGGGTTTTCTTGAGCTCTTCTGTCCAAAGATGGCTGCGGGCTAAGCAAGGTCCCGCCTGCCTTGGGTGGATACTTGAACCAGAGACCCCTACCCTGCTGCTGCATCTTGGAGGCAGCCTTCCTGACCAACTGTGTCTGACATGGAGCACCCCTGTGGTGCCCACTTCCCACCCTCCAGTCTCATGGTGTTCGTCTGGGCATGTCTGCACAAGCAATGCAACGGCTGGGCCACTGGTGCCCATCTGCCACCCCAGGCACGCAACTCAGGCGTGCCAGGGTCTCTTATTTATGGTGTGACCACCCTGGAGGGCGCCCCTGCCCTGCTGGGGCTATTTATTGTTTAATTTATTTGCTGAGGTTACTTCCTCCAAGCAGCCACCTCCTCCAGGCCCCTGGGGTGTACAGGAGAGTCAAGGGTTGGCTGTGCAGTCCACAGAACCCATCCTACTCCTGCACCTGGAGTAGGTCCCCAGCCTACATGTCTGTGGGAGGAAGAACTTGTACAGTGGCTAATTTAAGGGAAGTGGGGGACCCTGCCACCCTGGGCACTCTTGCGCTGGGGGGGGTGGGTTTTAAATTATTGACCTTGTACAGTCTGCTTGCTGGCTCTGAAAGCTGGGGTGGGGGACAGAGTCTCAAGCCCTTAATTTATTTTAGCAGCTGTGTTTCTGTGACCCTGGTGTGAGTAGGCATCAGGGGTGGGGGGTGGGGTTAAGTTCTAAAGTGAGATGTCTGGAAATCTTATTTTTTATACAGGTATTTCAATTAAATGTTTTCGTATATAATGGATATCTTCTGTTTATTGGATTGGGACCCAGGGTGGGACCCTGAAAAGGGTTTGGGGGCCTGAATTAGCNGCGCAGGTTACTGTTGAGGCTGTGTCTTCTACTGAGCAATGGGGGCNNNGTGGAGACAAGCTTTTGAGGCCAGCCCAGTACTTTGTGGCCAGCCAGAGGGTCTTNCTTGTCAGTGTCCCCCATTACCTTGTTCTCTACCCAGAGTAGTGTGAGTGTGGCCTTTGCCTTGAGGAAAGGAAGTCTGTTTTCTGTGGGTGGGTGTGAGTGACATGCTGCCTTCAAGCCTGGTGGATATTCTGAGGGATGAATAGAAATTCCCAAGGGAGGTGGTGGGTGGGTAGATTAGGCAGAACAATCACCAGTGAAAGTGTAGTTAGGTGGGGTTGAGCAACATGGTGTGCTGAGGTTTAGTCAACAGTANTTGAACCCTGGCCTGACAGATGTGGAAGGGAGAGCCATAAGCCAAGTCCAGGTGTGAAAATGGGTCAATGGTGGACAATGCCCAGTCTTGTGAGGCCACTGGTTGCCTTAGGGCCCTACCACCTGTTGAGCCTGAGACAGCAACNCAACAACAGAAGCCTCTGGCCAGGAGATTGAGAAGCAGGGAGTTTTGCAAAGTGAAGTGTCAGAAATAAAGCCATTTGCCTGCCCTCTAGAGCAGATGGATTGGGGGTATCATTGCTACCCATTTCTCCTGAGAACTAACACTGAGGTTCAGAGTACCAAGTTCAGCTTCACAAAATGAGCCAGGCATCTCCACAGCCTCCAGGCTCTGCAGAGACAGGGCCTCTACTTGTGATACTTGCTCCATACTTGCTGGCTGAGGATGGAGGCCCACCATCTGCCCACCTGTCATCCTCTTCTGTCACCTCAAGGATAATCATCCATGCATTTGTCCACCTATCTGACCAGCCATGGTTCCCTGAGCTCTGCGGGTCCTGAGTCAAATCCTGGGAAGATTGATCTTCCTCCATGCATTTAGCTATCAGGTTCTTCAACCAGGGCATTTTGAGGAAGGCAAACCCTCAGAGGGAAATTGAGTAGGACAATAGGAGTTCTCAGCCTCCTGAAGCCCTCATATTTATGTATGCATCATTGCTCTAAGAGGGTGGTGCTGATGGGTGCTGCAAAGGTCAGGAGGTGAGCAGACCTCTTTCATGAGGAGGCCCCTATGTGGTGGGTATGCACACCAGAACAACACACTGACCTTGGCACGTGCCAATACCACTGGCAGAGCATGTCCTAGGAGTCTTAAAGCTCCAGGATGGGGAGCAGAAGCAGGTAGCAATCATGAAATGCCCAATGCCACCACACTGAATCCATGACCTCCACAGAGACCCAGTGACTGAATCTGGACAAAGGTCTGGAGGTCTGAGCTCTGTTCTGCTGGGGGGGGGGGG
>LZPO01054713.1:529051-548008 GCA_001675575.1 Neotoma lepida
GCTTGAGTGCAAAGCATGGGAACCACCACAGCCAGACTCGTTGAATAAATAAATGAATGGGTGTCCTGCAAAGGACCCTTCCCGGTGGGAGACATCCAGCAGGAAAGAGGCGACCCTCAGAGAGGAAAGGTCGTCATGGTGCCAGGGGCGGCTCCCTCTCCTCTGTTTTGTGGCCGGAGCAGGGATTAGAGTTACCAGACTTATGAATGTCTGCCCAGGGATAGAGCAGGAGGACTGGGGTGCGGGCACACGAGAGGGTGGGGCTCCACAAGAAATACCATGGTGGCAATCACAGTTTCTCTAAAATAGCTCTGTATATAAGGTCCCTCGTCTATGTGTCGATTCCCGCACAGACGAGCCACGATCTGGGGGCGTCTCGGTCCGGTCTTGGTCCTCATCCTGGTCCTCTGCACNGGCTCCGCCAGCTGCCCGGCCGCCAGCCGCCGGAGCAGCGAAGGCGCCTTTTGGTTATCTAGGCGCAGTGAGAGGCTTGCAGGGGCGGGGCGGGCGGAAGCCACAGCAAACTAGGCACGGTGCTTGGCGGTCCCACGGAAGCCCTGCGAGGAAAGGGGCGCTGAGACCCGCCCCGCCGGCCCGACGGGGAACAGCCCCTCGGTGCCCTGCCCACTGCGGCGCCCACTGCCGCTCCCCCACTACCCCATCCCACTGCCCCAGTCCATCAACTTGTTCTCCCCTATCCTGATGTGTCTACTACCCCATCCCAATGCCTCATCCCCCTGCCCCATCCCACTTACCCCACTGCTCTGTCACCGCCTCATTCCCACTCCTACAACACATTGCTCTGCCCACCGCCACGCCTGCACAGGACAATCCCTCTACTTTTGGACCTCTTGGCCATCACTTTCCCAACTCACTGCCCCCTGCACTGCCCAACTCTACCACGGTTCCGCCCTATAGCCCCTCCTACTCTCTGGTCCCCAACGCCCCAACATCCACTGCCACAGCCACTGTCTCCACGGTCCGGCTGCCTGAGGTACCATTGGTCCTTCCCTACCTCTTCACTCCACCCATCTGTTCTGACCAGTGCTGCCAGTGGGGAATTATGCCTCCTGCGCCAGTCACTTCTGCCCGGTGAATCTGAACTCCGGGACCACCGTTTCACTGTCCACACCCATCGCACCCTGAGGCCACACCCACTATACTATGAAACCACGCCCATCATCCAAAACACCGGACTCCTGGTTCCTGAGACGGTGTTCCTAGGGCAGATTGTAATTAGGCACACCCACTTCACGACATCTCTACCCACAGAGTGAAAGCCTAGTGCTAGTAGGCTCCCACTTCGTGGATGCTACTTGTCTCCTTTACTAGCTGTCAGAAAACCCAGACTTCTGAACATACAAACTGGGGCTGAGGAGTGGGGGTGAAGTCTGGGGTGAAGGCCATATGGGCTGGGGATGACCTCATTTTGTCCCTCTCTACCTGCCAAACCCCTCAACACCTCCAAGACATGGACAGTCCCAGCCAAAAGGAGTGGGTGGGCTCTGTGTCCCTGTGCTACACTGCAGGGCTGGTCTCTGGATCAGAAGGAAAGGCACCACTCCCATTTGGGGAGGAAGCTGGGCTCTATCAGGGAGACCAAAGCAGCAGGACAGCAGAGGGCAGGGTCTAGGGCTCCCTGAGCACAAGTGGGCTGCAGTGTTCTCCTACCTCCAGGAGGTTTACCTTCCTGGGAAAGGTTCCTACTGGTCCTGACACTTCTAGTTTTTCTTCCAGATCTTTGCCCACCCTCTGCCTTCCTGGAGGTGGTGGCCAGGGGAGACCTATTGTCCAGGCTGTTCCAGGAAACAAAGGCCCAGACCTTCATGCCCTGGGAGGAACTGACTGCTGAGGCCTGGCATTGACCAAGATAGGGATGGGCACAGGGGACTGAGAGACGGTGAAGGCAAGGGTACCCCACAGTCCTTATTGTGCAGCTGTCCAGCAGCCCATGGAGGAGGGGGCATCTTGGGCCGAGTCCCTGCTCCATGTGTCCCAAGACATTGACCTTAAGGTGCCAGGCTAGAAGGTGCCCAGGAACAAGGCCAAGGGTGGCAGCAGCTTTGTACTTTGTAAAGTGTGCGTCCTCTTGGACAGGGGATGTCAGGAGACAAGGGTGGGCTAGCTCCAAACCAAGGAGCCAAGGCAGGGCAACGCAAGGGGCCTGGGCCTTCCTGAGGGAGGGAGTGTGGAAGGGAACATGACCACTCAGGACCCTAATAGTGACTGAGAAGGCACACTGAAGGAGGCAGGCCCCTGGACTTGGGGAGGCATCCATGTAAGTGGTCCCTGGAGTCCAGACCACACAAATGTGTGGCAGAAACTAGGAGAAGCATTGCTGGAAAGCTATAGAGAAAGCCAACAAAGCAGAAAGTTGGGAAAGTCATGCAGGGCCGAAGGAGGCCTCCTGGGGTGTGGGAGACAGAAGGGCATCCCTTGGAGGAAAAAGGTCCCTGTCCCAGGAAAGCAGAAACCACAAAAGATTATTTATACCTCCTCCACTCTGCCCCATCCTGACCCTTGGTCCTGAGAACCGAAGGAGAGATCTGTAAGAAAAAGGAATGCCAAGTCAGCCTGCCTGTGGATTTTAAAGACAAAGTCTTATCTGGCTGGTGGAGAAGTAGAGAGATGCCTGAGGCCGCTGGGGTACATACGGAGCAGACTCTGTTCTATGAAGGGTGAACCCGCATTCAGGAAGGAGCGCAAATGACCTCTCCTAATAATTTGTTAAAGAAAAGAGTTCACAGGACAATATGAGCAGGTTCGGGCAGACACTGCTGAAGGAACACGGAGGGTAAAACAATTTGGATCGCTGGACAATTAGACACGGAACACAAGCCCCCTAATTCCAAATGCAATGTTGAAAGGGTAAGAGTGGAAAATAAGCTAAAAGATGACCACAAGGTAGGTGTGTGTGTGTGTGTGTGTGTGTGTGTGTGTGTGTGTGTGTGTGTAATGTGTATGTGTGGGCATGCATGTGTGTGGTTAGATATGGAACTCAGGACCTCATGCATGCCACTGGCAAGTCCTCTATCATTGAGCTACAAGCCAGCTTAGTAATTTTATTAAAACACAAGTCCTACCACTACTCTTTTGAGACAAGGATTTACTGTGTTGTAGGCTGTCCTTGAACTTTCTACAAAGTCGAAGGTGACTGTGAACTTCTACTCCTCCTGCCTCAATCTCCTGGAGTTTATGTGTTGCTGGGGATGGAGCCTAGCACCGCATGCGTGCTAGACAAGGACTCTACCAACTAAGTGACATTCCCAGCCCCAACAGCAGAACTTCTAAGTGGATATTAGCATAGTAGAAATTAACATCTGTGGACTGATAGCAGTGATGGGCCTGGAATGAACAGAGGTGAAGCAAGGAACCNTTCAAAGGGCAACACAGAAACCAGGCAGCTCAAACAATGGAGACTAGGACTGTGTGCAGCCACTGGGAAGGTTTAGCAAAGGCTAGCCTGAGGCCAAAGTGAAGGAGAGAGAGCAGGGTTGGAGGCCAGATTTAAAGAGATTTCTAATTGTCCAGTGGCAACAGTGCAGTGTTGTTTGTTGTTATTGTTGCTAAGACAGGGTCTCACTTTGTAGTTCTGGCTGGCCTGGCACTCACTGTATCTATGACCAGGCTGGCCTTGAACTCACAGAGATCCCCCTGCCTCTGCCTCTGAGTGCTGGGTTTAAGGCATATGCCACCATAACTCGGCTCAGTGCACAGTTTAAACGAAATCCCAGGCAACCCCGGGTGAATGAATAAGCCACGTTCCCGGACGAATGGATGACTAAGAAGATTGGCAGACTGACAGCTTACTGTAGGAAAGGATGATGACAGTGTTGTTGGTTTTCTCTTTAAAATTTGTACTTTTATTTGGTGTGCGCACATGTGCAGGTGTCAGAGGACACCTGAAGGAACTAGTTTTCTCCTTCTACTGTGCAGGTCCTAGGGATCGAACTCGGGTTATCACAACTGATGGTAGGCATCTTTACCCACTGAACCATCCTGCCCACCCTGCAAATACTGGCTTTCTGCAAGCAGGCAGAGCTGTATAGGTATAGTGTGCTGAGGGTGTGCTGAGAGCAGGTGGCTGTTGCCTGTCTGTGTGGTACTAGTGTGAGAAACAACTCGAGACNNTACAGTCACCTGATTGTCCCAGAACCTCACTGAGGGATGCTGTTTGAGCCAAATCAGAGCATTCTACTCTGAGAGTCTGAGACACATGAGCCCGCAGAAGGCAAGAGGGACATAGGCAGGCAAATTTGGAAACTCAGCACTGTATCTGCGGCATAAGAGGCATTGCAAGGCTGGGTTGTAACTCAGCTCTGAGTAATTTGCCTAGCAGGCATGAAGTTGTAGGTTCCATCCTAGTACCACCACTACCACACACACACACATAATTCCAACAGTGCACACACACACACACACACACACAAAGAAGTGTTAGTCAATTGTTAGGGGAACATCTCTAAGGCTCAAGGCCACTAGGCTATCTGGGTAGGAGGGAAAAGTACAACTTTCTTTGCTTTGGAATTTGGCAGGGAGCATTTTCAGGTACCACTATAACACCAGTGGCAGACTATATAACCTCTAAACCAGGAGGAACACTGAAATGAGAAAATAGAAGGGTCTGGAGGCTTGGCTCAGTTGGTGGAGTGCTTGCCTCGTAGGTACAAAGTCCTGGCTTCAGCTCTGCATAAACTGGACATAGTTGTTTATGCCTATAATCCTAGCACTCCAGGAGACAGAGGGATCAGAAGTTTAAGGTTCTCTTCTGCTACACAGAGAGTTTGAGTCCAGTCTAAACTACATAAGATCCTATCTCAAAAAAGGAAAAAGTAACTGGGCATATGGTGGTGCACACCTTTAATCCCAGCACTCAGGAGGCAGAGGCAGGCAGATCTCTGTGAGTTCGAGGTCAGCCTGGTCTACAGAGTGAGTTCCAGGACAGCCAGCACTGTTTCACAGAGAAACCCTGTCTTAAAAAGGAAAGAAAAGAAAAAAGTAAACATCAGAGAAGGGAAACCAAGGACAAGTGGTTGAAGGGAAATCAGTGGTGGGTGCTGCGGTGACCTTGTTCCAGTGGCTCTTGTGGCCTGTCTTCTGTGCACCTGTGCACGTGTGTGCTCTCCTCCCACACAGACTCAGGATGGACACGGGAACAACTGAACACAGTGGCTGCTGTGGGATGGTGTCCCACTAGGCCACAAGGCCCAAGTATCTCTGTACTTTCATGGCCTACTTGAGGAGGCNGGTCAGCAGCAATGGCCAGGTGGCCTGTCTGGCCCTGACATGCAGAATTTGTGGAGAAGTTAGCATGTGTTGTTTGAGGTTACACTATGCTGAAGTTGTCTGTCTGTCTGTCAGCACTGACTTTCAATGGAGCTCAGCTAGATAGATGGATTTGTAAATGTTGAACACACAGGTTGAGATACACTGTCAATTCTGGATTGAGACATGTCTAAGGTTCTCAACCTGTGGGCCCCGGGGTCACATATCAGATATCTTGCATATCAGATATTTACATGAAGATTCTTAACCATAGCAAGATTACAGTTATGAAGTAGCAACAAAATAATTTTATGGTTGGGGGTCACCACAACGTGAACAACTGTATTAACAGGTTGCAGCATTAGGAAGGCGAGAACCACTGNTCTAAGGCATGAGATTAGAGAATGAAAAAAGAGAAACACAGGNAAATTCTAACCAAAATAAATACCTGACTGGCAATATAAAGTGGGAATGAACAGATGTGTTAGAAGAAACTGGTATGNCCCCAGAGATGCTAATTGTGCTTAGTAACTGACAGAACAAGGTGACAAAAAGAAACACAGGAGTAGAAAAATTTCTGAAGTACAATAGACAAATCCAACCCTACTTACGACACTCAGCTCTTGTGCATTTCCATAGTATTTGTTCTGAATGGGATATTTACAAAAGTTAATTAATGAAGCAATTCACAACAAAGGTCACATAGTGAAGTCACACGGGCAATGGTCTCTGACAAAGCAACAGGTAAGCTAAAGGAAGTAGAGCCCCATGCTAATGCGTTTTCAGGAGGAGCAGAGTCAACTTAACACAGCCTCAAGTCATCTGTGAGGAGAACGTCTACTGAAGGATTGGCTAGATCAGGTTGGCATGTGGGTGTGTCTGTGGGAGATTGTTTTGATTACCAATTGATGCAGAGGGGTGGGTGCAGTACTATTCCCGGAGCAAGTGGTCCTGGTCCATAGAAGAAAGCTGGAGGGAGAAAGCAAGCAGTGTCCTCCAAGGTTTCTGCTTCAAGGTCCCCCTTGGGTTCTGTCCTGACTTCCTTCAGTGATGGACTACGGCCTGGAAGTGTAAGTCAAATAAACCCTTTCCTCCTTGAACTTGCTTTTGGTCAGAATGTTTTATCACAGCAACAAGAAGAAACTAGAGGACCCTGGAACCAAAGAAACCACTGTAGTGAAAGTTAGAGATGGTTGAATTGATAATACTACAAACCACTACATTAACTTTTTTTTTTTTCAGATACAAGTAAATTAGACAGGATTGCTAGTGAGCTGGTCAAGATGGGGTATGGGGTAGAAAGCACAATAATCATTATTAGAGATAAAATGATGGCCTTGCCTCATTCTGTAGAGGGACAAGGTGGTGCAAGGCTAACTTCACACGGGCATCAGACAGTGCCTCACTCTTAGGAGAATAAGGGACAACTACAATGAGACAAATGCAGGATAAACTCAGACATGTTCATAACTAAAGCCAAAAGCCAGCTCTCNGCAAATGACATATAAATAGAAAAGGCCCCGTGTGCTAATGTTGAGTTGTGAAAAACCCACAGCCATTACTACATGGGAAAGTTGTCAGAGTAAAAACGGAGTTATTTGTGTCAAACTACAATAGGGAAGGAAAGAGAAAGCAATCAAGCTGGGATGCTGTGAAGGAGGGGTTCTCGCACACAGTCCCATCTCAGGACAGTCTGCTGGGACCACGGGCTGGCAGAGGACTCTGAGACCTTTCTCAGAAAATGTTATATGTGCCTAGTCTCTCGACTAATTGACCCCACCCATTACTGGTCCTGACATAACTACTCATTTTTCCTTTCCCCTGACCTTTCTGGTGACNGTTTACAGCAGCCTGCATGTTTTGTCTGCAATGTCTGTTCCTTCCAGGCAGGTTCATTATCTCTGCATATCCNTGCTTGTCACTCAGGTTGGCACACGGGGGTGTCTGCCCACTCTTATGATGCTGGAGTAATGCACAAAGCACGGGGGCATCAAGAAAGGAGGACAAGCCAGGCAGTGGTGGCGCACGCCTTTAATCCCAGCACTCGGGAGGCAGAGGCAGGCGGATCTCTGTGAGTTCGAGGCCAGCCTGGGCTACAGAGTGAGTTCCAGGAAAGGCGCCAAAGCTACACAGAGAAACCCTGTCTCGAAAAATCAAAAAAAAAAAAAAAAAAAAAAAAAAAAAAAAGAAAGGAGGACAAAATGCAGGTGACATGGTAGTTAGCGATCTAAAGGTATTTAGAAAATACCAGAACTAGGAAGTGGGCTCACCAGCCCTCGGGGACCATGGTGCTTTCCACTACCATGTCCACTACCAACTGTGCTTTCCGTGTTAAAGCCACAACTAGAAAATGAAATTCCAAGTATCATTCTTTAAAGTATCAAAGTTTATTTATTAAATATATTTAGAAAAGTACCAGCATACATCACATACTTAAGAACAAATTTAATGAAAAACGCCTATGCCCCAAATACTGCATATATAAAGCAACTAATACTTAAGTAATGTTGAGATACAGCTGGACACAGAGTGGAAGTCTCCATTGTGGGGTACCAGTTCTTCCTAAAGGGAACTATGAATTTGATACAATCTCAGTAAAAATATCCAAGAGCTATTTGAAATTGACAAGCTAGCTGATCTTGAACTTTACATGAAAATTCAAAACTCATCAAAGAAAGAAGAAACAAAGGTGGGAAACATCTATGACTACATTTCAAAATCTGTTTTAAAAACACAGTAATTAAAATAAATAAATAAATANAAATAAAAATACAGTAGCTAAGGCAACGTGGAATTGGCATAAAATTGGTAAACAGACCGAAGAGCAGAAGAGCTGAAATTCAGGACTCATTCAAGAGTTTTGTTTGATTTTGTTTTTGTTTCTCTTTGGAGACAGGGTTACTATGTATCCCAGGCTAGCTTCAAACTCTCAGCAGTCATACTGCCTCAGCCTCCCTAGTGCTGGGATTACAGGTGTACACTATCATGCCCAGTTAAGAGCCTTGTGTGTGTATGTGTGCGTGTGTGTGTGTGTGTGTGTGTGTGTATGCAGATACATGTGTCCATATGTGTGTGTATGTGATGTGTATGTGATGTGTGTGTGTGTGTGTGCATGTACATGTGTCCATGTGGGCATGTGCAGAGCACAGGGATTGATGTTGGGTATCTTTCTCTATTGCATCATCTTGTTTTGTTTTGTTTTGAGACTGAACTTGAGGCTCACCATTTCTGCTAGACTGTCTGGCCAGTGAGCTCTGGGGAATCCTCCTGTCTTTGCTGCCCTCAGTACTGAGGTTACAGGCATGTGGTGCCATTGCACCTGGCTTTTACCCGGTGCTGGCATCGGAACTCATGTACTCATGCTCACACAGCAAGCATTTTACCCATTGAACTATCCCCCTCCCCCACCCCTTATTTTTGCTTTTCAAGACAGGGCCTATGTAGCCCTGGCCAGCCTGAAGCATATGGCAATCCTCCCACTTTTACTGCCCAAATGCTAGGATTACAGGTGTCTGCAGAGAATCTAGTCTTGACAAAGATACCCCAACTCACCAGAGGAAGGCTGCATTTTTTGATAGTAGCGCTGGAGCATCTGGACACCAGAGCACAAATGAGCCCAGGCCCTGCACCCCACACAGACTCATTCCCTGAGTCAGCAAGCCACAGTGTGCAAGTCAACACCATAGGCTTCAAGAAAGAAGCACAGGAGAGCCCTCATGATGGGATAAGCAGAGTTATTTTTGAAGGAACACCAAAGCCCTAGTAACACCAGGGGAAACTGGCAAACAAATGGATAATATATGCCTTCATCACAAGGAAGGTCTGGGGTGTAGTTCTGTGGTAGAGGAACTTGCCTAGAATGGGCAAGGCCACAGGTTAGATCTCCAATACAGGAAGGAAGGCAGAAAGGAAGGAAGGATATATCACATATTCCAGGCTGGCTTCGAACTCCAGTGCTAGGACTAGAGGTTAGTCATCTGGCTCAGTAGGAAAAAATCATACCCTGGTTAGACTCCAAGGCTATGGGGCTGAGTCCCTTACACATCCATGTTGCCCACTAAGGCAGCCATCAAATAAGTCAACCTGTCATCTACAACTAGGCTGCTACAATTTCTCCATTTTGGGGTCAGTTTTCACGATGGCCAGGAGGAGGGTCTGTCAACAAGAGTGCACAGTCAAGAACATGCAGGGCAAGCTGTTTGGGTAGCCACTCCTTTGAGAGAAACTGTGTTCACTCTCTGCCTATCCCAGGGCATAGGATCAAAGGGCCTTGGTCTGGCTTCATTCTGGATGGGCTGGCTCCATCGGGACCTGACAGGTTTAAAGTGTCACCACCTTAGGGCTAGACATGGGCAGTGACTGTGTTGTGGTTCCAGTGGCTCTGGCAATTAGGCACATGCTCACACAGCCCTTGCTACATCTTTACCAACCCAAAGAAGACTGTTAATTGGAGGGGTATGGCTGATGGAAACAGACCTTGGCTGTTCATGTTGGTTTGGGTAATTCAGGCTCATGGTGAGACAGGCTCTCACTGGATCCAGGTGGCACTAATCTGCCTTTCAGAAGGCCTGCCAACCCAGGGGTCAACCCTACTATCAGACTATCATTGGCACAGACAGGATTGCCACCTCCCCCCACAGCCTGGTACCAACAGAGGTCTCTGTTTAAGAAGTTACGGTGGCCCATGGATGCAAGCCTCCTGCTGTGTTCCTTACAGAGAGAGAGGTCATGATGCCTAGATGTCACCCCAACCTCTGTGGTATGCTGACAACATGGGGGTCAGGCACCTCTCAGGATGACTGGGAGATGCTCCATTGTGGGCACTCTCTGGTCAGGAGACAACCTGCAGCTTCTGTCTGGACCTCTGAGCTGAAACTGACCTGAGTCGCATCCAGCCTTGCTCACCATAGCAAACATCCGCACCAAGGATGACAGCAGCTATGTTAGGCTTTGGGGGGGGCCACACGCGGACTCGGTTACACATTTTGTTTTGTTTTGTTTCCAACCCTTTAAAAACATAAAAAAACATTCTTAGTTCATAGACCACACAAAAACAGCCTTCAGGTATATTTTGCTTGTCTGAACTGGTCAGAAGTTGAGGTCTTCAAGGGCACTCCAGGCTCCCAGCCACCCACGGGATTCCCAGCATTGTTTGATGCTGGAATGGTTTCCTCAGGGGTTGGTAACCACATCACCCACCTGCTCCAGGTGAGCTCCTAACTTGTACACGAACTACCTGAGCCACCTGGGTGCTTGGACTGATTGATATGGTCCTGGAGTGTGTAGACTGGGCTCCTGCCCCAACATCTAGCTCCATCGGCCTTTGTCCATCTCAGACTCAGTCCCCTTACATGGAAGCTGTGAGTGGGTGACTGAAGAGGCTGCCGATTTTGTAGCTGTGAATATAGGGACCTCCAAAGCCTCAGAGATGTGGAGGGGACGCGTCTCGTTCTTTTTCCTGCAGATGCAATGCCAGCCTGGAAAAATGGCAGAAGTGGAAGTATAGCCCTGGGGTCACTAGTCCCAGGAGGAAGAGTCAGACAAGAGTAGCTGGGTCAAGACTGCACCTGGAGCCCAGTTCAGTCTTCCCCGAGACGACCCGAAGAGGTACAGCTGACCCATAAGAAACAGCTGTTAGAAGCCACTGTCTTGGAGTGGCTCTTTGTATAGCATTTTCACCAAAGAAGCCTGGCTTAGTAAAATAGATGGGAAAGCAGACACCTATTATGGAGACATAACCCTATATACTCAACTCCTGGCTTTATGCAGCATTGCAGCTTGGCATGCTGATACATGCATGGCACACATTACAGCCCATATCTCTGGATTAGCGAATATCTACATAGAAAAAGCAATGGATGTTTGTTGCAGGAATCCTAAATGGTCTTATTATAAAAACCC
This sequence comes from Neotoma lepida, assembly GCA_001675575.1. Lineage (NCBI taxonomy): Eukaryota > Metazoa > Chordata > Mammalia > Rodentia > Cricetidae > Neotoma > Neotoma lepida. Next base: position 540,218 of record LZPO01054713.1, read on the forward strand.
AGAGTCAGATGTTGGAGTAAATGCTGAAAGATCAGAGAGACAAAGGAACAAGCCACAGCCACTTCCCACCTCACTAACTCCACATTTCCACTGACTGAATGCTCCTGAGTCCTCAGCTGAAAGGGCTCTCTAGTTCCTGTCTCCTCACGCCTTAGATGCCTTTCTCTGCCCAGTCATTTCACTTCCTATCTCAGCCTTCCTAGTGCTGGGATTGATGGCATGTGTGCTTCCCAAATACTGGGGTTAAAGGTGTGTGCCACCACTGCCTGGCTCTGTTTCTCTCCTAGACTGGATCAATCTCATGTAGTCCAGTGTGGCCTTGAATTTTTCTTTTGTCTGTCTTTTTTTTTATTATTATTAAAACATTATTATTAAAACATTCAATGTACAACTGCAGGAGAGATAATATACAGATATCTTGAACATAAATAGAGGTATAAATTCTTATCCTAAGTGAAATGTTTCACTAAAGCATGCCCAGTGATTGGACAAAACCAAAACTTATTTTGTGCTACAGTTATCCTAGGGTCCTTCCTGCTAGGTAGCCTCNCTGGATCTGTGGGTTGCAGNNTGATTGTCCTTTGGTTTATATCTAGTATCCACCTATTAGTGAGTACATACCATGTTTGTCCTTCTGAGTCTGGGTTACCTCACTCAGGATGATATTTTCTAGTTCCATCCATTTGTGGCCTTGAATTTAAAGGCGTAAAGTGTATAAGTTTGAAAGACATCAAAAGATAGTTTTCAGTTGGTAATACAAGTGAATTACGTATAACATTTTGGACTCACCAAAATAGGATAGATAATGAAGTATTTTCTCTGAATTTGTCAAATGTGTTTATGGACATTGTTAATGTAATTATTGACTGTATATATTGCATATAGTTATTGTACTTATTGTATATAGTTTTTCTTATATTAGTTATAATCTTTTATTATTTTAGACAAAAAGGGGAAATGTAGTGATATTTTGTTGTACTCTAATAAAACTTGCCTGAAGATCAGAGGACAGAGCCAGTCACAGAGTTAAACAAAGAGGTCAGGCAGTGGTGGCACACACCTTTAATCCTAGCACTCAGGAGGCAGAGATCCATCTGGGTCTCTGTGAGTTCAAGGCCACACTGGGCTACATGAGATTGATCCAGTCTAGGAGAGAAACAGAGCCAGGCAATGGTGGCACACACCTTTAACCCCAGTATTTGGGAAGCACACATGCCATTAATCCCAGCACTAGGAAGGCTGAGATAGGAAGTGAAATGACTGGGCAGAGAAAGGCATCTAAGGGGTGAGGAGACAGGAACTAGAGAGCCCTTTCAGCTGAGGACTCAGGAGCATTCAGTCAGAGGAATTGTGGAGATAGGATCTTCCCTTCCATTCAGCCTGAGGATTCAGTAGTGTTGAGAAGTTTCTCTAGTGGCTTGTTCCTTTGTCTCTCTGATCTTAAGGCAAACTTTATTTCTTAGATTACAAATATCAGCACATTTCAGGCAAGCTTTATTTCTTAGATTACAAATATCAGCACATTTCAGGCAAGCTTTATTTCTTAGATTACAAATATCAGCACAGATGTTTATTTCCATATTGTACTCAAACACTCGAAGATAGATGGAATACAGAGCTAAGTATGAAAAGTGAAACAATATAACTTTTGGAAGAAAACAAAGTATTTCGCAGCTTTGGATTATATCGACATTTTTCAAAGTGAAAACTGCTAATCATAGGAAAAGTAGATATTGAAATGTGTTGAAATGAATAATTTCTGTGCATTTAAACATTAAGATAGGGAGATGGCTCCACTGGTAAAGTGTCTGCTGAGGTGTGTGAAGACCAGAATTCAGATCTCCAGGACAATCTTTTTATGTCCCAGTCCCCATGCCGGGTAAAAAGCCAGGCCTGGTGGCATGTGCCTACAGCCTTAAAGTGGGGCTGGGAGTGAGGTAGGGAGAAACAGACAGCTCTCCAGCGCTCTTTGACCAGCCAATCAGTGAGTGCTGTGTTTAATGAGATACCTACCTGGCCTCAAAAATTAAGATAGTTAGAGAAGAAAATATCCAAGGTCAACCTCTGGCCTCTATATCCATACATGTTTATATGCACCCACATGTGCATATACATAGAGAACACATACACTACACAGAAAAGAAGAAAAGGTGGGAGAGGGCCCAGTGTTGAGAGCCGCTGGTAGCAAAAGACCATGGGAGTATACAGCAGTGACAANTAGAGTTCAGAAGGTCTGCCTATCAGAACTAAGGGTTCTGTTAGAGGAAACCATCGCACAAGGCGTTATGGAATTACTGCCTTTTGAATGGATTGGCTGTTTCTTGTTGTAAACTTCTTGTGCAATAACAGCTATGATTCTCCCCATTTACCGTGCATCTCCATGTTATGTGTACATGTAATCTCATGGTTGCATCTCAATCTTGGGCACAACTTTCCCTACACATTTGGGGTAATTGGATAACTTTCCACAGCTGTGTTTTTTGTTAACATACATCTGGCCAGGGCCATTCTCCAGACAAAAGTATTTCAGCTAAGATACCTTTTTATCCAAGGACAAATGCAGATAGATAAACATTAGCTCATTTCACCCATGGATAAAGAAAATAACCACTAGCAATTAAATCCTCAACTCCTTACCTTCATCCTGGTTTATTTACACAAGACTTTTTAGAATTCCCTAATTGATCTTAGCCTTTAGTTGACCCTACCAGAGAACTCTCCGTAGTCACTCACCTTTTGGGTTGTAATTGGAAGCTGACATTTATTGCTTTATGTGTGGATCCTTATCACCTCTCTCTGCGACCCTGAAAACTTTAAGCTTCGAATTGCTTTGCCAAAGAATTACTGCTTATGTATAAATACTGGTTCCCCCACAGCACTTGGGGAATTGATTGAGAAGAACAAAGATGAGGACAGAGATAGAAAGAACTAGATAGAGATGAGAAGACAGCAGAAGGGACTGAGAGCAGAAGGGACTGAGAGGAGCNAAGTATGAGAATAGAAAAGAAGCTGTGTAGACAGAATTGATTTAGAAGAATAAAGTGAATGAACTAAAGAATTCAGTGTGCTTAGATTCATTGAATATCCCTCAGATCAGTATCCTAGCCACTTGTAGCTTCTGTTCTGGACCCTGGTAGAAATCTCTTCAGGACCCAGAATATTAAAACAGCAAAAGGCCATAGATAGGCACCCACCAAACAACTTGTATTCAGAATATGTAAAGAACTCATACAAATCAACAAGAAGAGGTTAGCAGAAAATGTGTCCAGCCAACATAGCACTTTGCAGCCAGCTGTGGTGGTCTACACCTTTAATCCAAGCACTTAGGAGACAGAGGCAGGTGGATATCTGGGATGTTAAGGCCAGTCTGGTCTACAGAGCAACTTCCAAGCCAGCCAGAGCTACAGAGTATGACCCTCTCTCAAAACAAAAACAAAAACAAAAAAAGGTGGGGGGTGGGGGAGCTGGAGAGATGGCTCAGAGTGTAAGAGCATGGGCTGCTCTTCCAGAGTCCTAAGTTCAATTCCCAGAACCCACATGGTGGCTCACAATTATCTGTAACTCCAGTCCCAGGGGATAGGATGCCCTCATCTGGCCTCTGCAGGCACTAGGTATACATGTTGTGTACAGGCATTCATGCAAGCAAAACATCCATACACATATAATAAAATTAATAAATTTTCAAAAATAAAAAATAGTACTTTACAAAAGTATGTTCAAATGGGCTATGAAATACTCAACTTCATTAGCATCAGAGAAATGTAACCAGAAGCCACAAGGTAACTCTGCCAGCACATTGAATAGAATAGCTAAAATAGAGCATCTACATTGTGTAGCATACGGACCAAATGGGACACATAACACCATGATGAATTGTAACTGATGATGGGCACGACCCATCAATGCTATTCCCATTGCTAGAGGAGAGCCCACAGCAGTTCTATTTGCAAACACCTGAACTAGAAACCACTAACAATGATATAAGCAAATAAACTGTAGTTAAGAATCAGTTTCTACAACCTAGATGCCCATCAACTGAAGAATGGATTAAGAAAATGTGGTACATATACACAATGGAGTACAGCAGAGAAAAACAATGACCATATGATATTTCCAGGCAAATGGATGGAACTAGAAAATATTATCTTGAGTGAGGTAACCCAGACTCAGAAGGACAAATATGGTATGTACTCACTAATAGGTGGATACTAGATATAAACCAAAGGACAATCACTCTGCAACCCACAGATCCAGGGAGGCTACCTAGCAGGAAGGACCCTAGGATGACTGTAGCATAAAATAAGTTTGGGTTTTGTCCAGTCACTGGGTAAGCTTTAGCGAAACATTTCACTATTAGGATAAGAATTTATACCTCTATTTATGTTCACGATATCTGTATATTATCTCTCCTGCAGTTGTACATCGAATGTTTTAATAATAATTAAAAAAAGAATTTGTACTTCTATTTATGTTCAAGATATCTGTGTATTATCTCTCCTGCAGTTGTACATCGAATGTTTTAATAATAATAATAAAAAAAATTGACAAAAAAAGAATCAGTTTCTAGCTACATCCATCCAATAAGCCAAATCCAGCAACCATCTACCCAACTCAAACCAAATTTTTTTATTTATTTTTATTTTTTTATTTTTTTATTATTATTAAAACATTCGATGTACAACTGCAGGAGAGATAATATACAGATAGCTTGAACATAAATANAGGTACAAATTCTTATCCTAATAGTGAAATGTTTCACTAAAGCTTGCCCAGTGACTGGGCAAAACCCAAAGTTTTTTTATGCTACAGTCATCCTAGGGTCCTTCCTGCTAGGTAGCCTCCCTGGATCTGTGGGTTGCAGAGTGATTGTCCTTTGTCAAACCAAATTTTGTTTGTTCCTAGACTATTGATAATTGCTTTAGCATACATAAAAATTAAATGGTATCATTCATTCATGATAACTATGTGGATACAAAAGCTGTATAAAAATTCACTTTGCATTTAAAAAATTATGCTTATAAGTTCGTATGTGTGTGTATGTGTGTGTGTGTGTTTGAGTACATGTGAACATGTGTACACTCACATATGGAGGCTGGAAGTCAACCTCAGATGTCATTTTTCTTTTTCTTTTTCTTTCTTTCTTTCTTTCTTTTTTTTTTTTCCAAGGCAGGATTTCTCTGTGTAGCCTTGGCTGTCCTGGAATTCACTCTGTAGACCAGGTTGGCCTTGACCCCAGAGATCCGCCTGCTTCTGCCTCCTGAGTGCTGGGATTAAAGGCGTGCATCACTACCAGCCAGTAATGTATGCCCTTATTTGTGTCAGTTTATTTACACTTCCTTTTTTTAAAGGGGATTAAACTCAGAGCTTCTTACATGCTAGGCGAGTGCTCTACTAGTCAGTTGTAGTCCTTATAAAGACTCAGAGGAAACTTTATCATGCATGAGTTTTGGTAAATTTCCTTTAAATCAGGAGCTAGACAACAAGGAAGAGTGANATGGTAAAGCCAGTGCAATCAGAAAAGACCAGGACTTCAGAGGCCTGGGAACTGGAATGGAAGATAAAAGCAATAGTTGTTTACATAATAAACTCAAAAGAATATACATAAAAGTCATTATAGACAGTGATCGAGTTTAGAGCTGGGCATAGTAAATAAGTGTCAGTTGCATTCTATATACCAGTAAAAAGCAACGAGAACGTTCTCACAGAGATGACTCCACACGTAGCATTATCAGAATATCATGTTAACGAAAAATAAAATCTAATCAGAGATGCATAAGATCTCTAGTAGAGGGACTGGAGAGAAAGTTCATTGATTAAATGTGCATACTGCTCTTACAGAGCTCCAAGGGTTATGATGCTGCCCTCTTCTGGCCTCTGTGAGCACCTACACTCATCCATACATACCCACACATAGACACACACGTAACTAAAAAATAAAATAAAAGTTGGGCATGGTATCTCACACCTTTGATCCCAGCACTCTGGAGGTAGAGGCAGGAGGATCTCTGTGAGTTTCAAGGCCAGCCTGGTCTACAGAATGAGTTTAGGGGTCTGGGGTANTTTAGTTGGTAGCTTGCTTGCCTAGCATTCAAAAAGGCTTGGGTTTGCTATCAAGCACTGTATAAAATTGGGTATTCTGCTGCAGGCAGCAATCCTAGCACTTGGGAGGTAGAGGCAAGAAAATCAGAAGTACAATCTGGGAGAAGATATCCACAGCATATACTGTAAGTACAAACCACCACATAGAAATACATGCAAAGTATCCCTAAAATGACATTTTGCAGAAGAGCAAGAGATGTGTAGCACCAACAGCACACTTTCTTACATCTACCCGATAAGTGCTAGATCACTGGTGATTTGGTGAGTTCATAAACTTTCCTATATGTTCTTTTGTTTTTGTTTTTCTGTTTTTTTGTTTGTTTGTTTTTTGACAGGGTCTCACTACATGGCTCTAGCTGTACTAAAACTTGCTATATAGACCAGGTTGACCTTGAAGTCACAGAGCTCCTCCTGCCTCTGCTGCTGGGATCAAAGGTGTGCATCACCACCTTTGGGGTGTGTGTATTATTTTAAGCACTATCAAAGCAGTTCTCTTTTTTTTTGTTGTTATCTCCACAAACTAGCATTTCTAGTATTCACAGACACACAAAACTTGCTGCCCAGCTTGATAACCTGACTTGGGTCCCCAGAACCCACACAGTAGAAAAAGAGAGTTCCTGCAATTTGTTTTCTGACCTCCACACTCATGTCAAGGTATATGTGCCCCTCTCCCAAATAAAAATGTAATAAAAAATTTAAAAGAATGTTGATTGGATACACACACACACACACACAGAAGCATGAGGGCTTCAATGAGGGGGAAGAAATGGGAGGGGCAGGAGGAGGTGAGTTCACTGTTCGCAGCTTCTTATTACACTATAAAAATAACCCAAGGGCTAAAGGTGTAGCTCAGTGGTAGAGTGCTTGCCTTAGGTTCACATAAGCATTAGTTATCAACTTGCCATACCTGGAAAGATGGAACCTAAGTTGAGATTGGCCTGTGGGCATGTGTGGGGGGGATGCATTTTCCTAATTGCTAATTGATATAGGAGGGCCCCAGCCCATTCTGTGTAGTGCCATCTCTGGGCAGGTGGGTCTGGGCTGTATGAGAAAAACAGCCAAGCAAGCCAAAGAGGGCGAGCCAGGAAGCAGGACTCTGCCTCAGTTCCTGCCTCCAGGCTCCCGCTTTCACTTCTTGCTTCCCTTGATACGGACTGGAACCTGTAAGCCAAATAAACCCTTTCCTTCCTCAAGTTGCTTTTGGTCAGTGTTTTATTACAGCAACAAAAAAGCAAAGGAGAACACCTAGCATGTGTGAAGTTCCAAGCACTGGCTTTAAAAAAGAGCCAAAACACAAGAAGCTGTACAAGAATAAGAATTATGATTGACTGGCTTACAGATCTGTGAATACCCTAACTGTCATCACAGAGTTTTTCTCCAGAGACTGATAGAAGCAGATGCAGAGATCCACAGCCAGGCACCAGGCAGAGCTTGAGGAGTCCACTTGGGGAGAGAGAAGAGGGATTCTATAAGCAAGTGCATCAAGATCATAGTGGGGAAACCTGCAGAGACGACCAAACCAAACTAGTGGGAACTCATGAAAGTTGGATCAACAGCTTTGGAGCCTGCATGGGACTGGGCTGAGNCCTCTGCATGGGGAGACAGTTGTGTAGCTTGATCTGCTTGGGGGGCCCCCTGGTGGTGGCATCAGAATTCATCCCTGGTGCATCACTACCTATGATGGAATACCTC
>LZPO01054713.1:556658-573175 GCA_001675575.1 Neotoma lepida
GCATTCCTGCACACACACACACACACACACACACACACACACACACACACACACAGCATTAAGAAAGAAGAGAATGTAATTCCATGTGCAATTTGGGTAGATGAGGCAGAAGTGTGAACAGGTGAATAACCCCCCACAGGCAAATTTCATGAGGTGCTCCAAATTTGCCTCTAAGGGTTCTAGGTTTTACAGGTGAACTTTACAGGGGGTCCATGGGATGGGAAGTACACTGCTTGAGATGAAGGTCCTCCAGCCTTCTCAGAGGCCAGAATAAACCTATTGCTAAGATCAAGGTAACACATGCATACCCATACACACACACAAAACAAACAAAACAACTATCCCCTCCCCAAAACCAAAAGAACACTCTGGGATTGTTTAAATGATGGATACAAATGAGGAAACCTGAGCTAACTCAGCAAACTCCACAACAGGACTGTGATGGACACACCTCCTCCTCCAGCACAGCTTGGGCACCCCTGTCTGACCTTGGCCANACTCCTTGAGTTTCCCTCCATCATAGAGCAGGTGCTGTCAAGGTTGGAGACTTGCATGATGGGGAGGCATCTGCCCAGGGAACTCACCTCGACCTCGGGACTTTGCTGCAGGCTTTATGATCCAGATGTTCCGCATCCCGTCGATCTCTGTCTGAGGGTTCACAGAACTGATCTTATTCAACAGAGTCTGGCACTGCGAAAAGTAACTTCTGGAATCAGGGATGAAAGCATTGCCACTAAAAAGCAAGATCCAGAAAGGGCATGAGGTTCTGAGGGACAGTGGTCAGCCCCAGGGATTGGTGGGTGCCTCTGCTTTAGGACAGACTGATGGCTATCTGACAAGGGTGAGGGGCTGCAGAGGATATCTACCAACTGAGGATACCTGGGGACATGTTCCTTAGAGGCTTGTATCTGGATAGGGTGTGCCAAGAAGTAAGGACCCTAGCTGGGCATGGTGGTGCATGCCTCTAACCCCAGTACTCANGCAGAGGCAGAGGCAGGGGAGAGGCAGGAGGATCTTTGTGAGTTCTAGGCCTGCATGGTTTACATAGCAAGTTCAAGGACAGCCAACGTTATACAACAGAGAGACCCTGTCTCAAAAAAGGAAGAAAGGAAGAGAGATAGATAGATAGAGAGTGAAAAGAAAGAAAGAAAGAAAGAAAAGGAAAGGAAAGGAAAGGAAAGAAAAGAAAAGAAAAGAAAAGAAAAGAAAAGAAAAGAAAAGAAAAGAAAAGAAAGGAAAAGAAAAGAAAAGAAAAGAACCCACCCTGACATATGGACCTGTATTGCCTGTACGGACAAGGACACCAATCCTAGGGTGGGTCCCTGTGCCAAGACACTGCCTGCACTGTTGTTGCCAGAAAGATCCTTATAAAGGAAGCCAAACTGCCATGCAGACTCACCTTTCCCACAGTAGCAGCCAACTTATGGTCCTGTGACCTGGACTGTCAACCTAACCCCATGTCCTTGTTGGTGACTTCAGACTCGTAGGAAAAGGCCTAGCTTAGAAAGCCATCATAATCTCAGAGAGCAAGGACAGGGATCAGTAGAGATGTCTGAGCAGCTTTNAGAATTTGAGGGTACACTATTGGCACCTGAGAGAGAAACAGCCACCACAACACCCACAGCCCCTCTCAGGTTCTGTGAGAGCCTNCTTATGTGGGCAGACCCAGCACAGTGGGGAANATTCAGTACAGGCTCTCTGCATACTGTCCCGTGGCTGCTGCTGAGCCACAATTCTGGCTGCAGCCCTAGAGGTCGGAGCAAGGGCTTGGAAACAAGACACACGTGTGTTCTGTCCACCTTCTGGGGAAGGAGGGCGGCATTTAGGAGAAAGTGAATAACAGCAATCCCTCGAGTGTGGGTTAGAGTTTCAAGAGAACAAGAGTCCTATTAGTGTCAGTTCCCACCTCTGGGTGCAGGAAACAGATTGGCATGTGATGAACTGGTCTTGCCCTTGCTGGCCAGATACCAAGCAGAGCCCACTCCCCTGCTCTACTGGATATGGGCTTCCTCTGCAGATGTTACATGTTGACCAGCTCCACAATGATAGGACAGTTCTCCCTTAATCAGTACATGGTGCAAACCGGTACAGACAACCCCCACTATCCCCATAACACCTCCTGGTCCAAAAGCACAGGGCAGACTAGTGCAATCGAATAGTGTTATCAGAAAGTGCCTGATGGCACGGACGCTTTCACCACTGCGGATCAGAAGGACAAGTGNTTTGCCGTCCAGTGGGAAGGAACCCCCTATGACCTCTGCAGGACACTGGAGCCTGGGCCCTGGAAGTCACCCCTGAAGNTGAGTCAGCACTGGACTCAGGTAATACCATGCCATGTTACCCACCTTATGCTGCCTCTCTCACATATGAGAGAATGTAAAAGTTAGGTGATTGTTGAGAACAGAGCAGCAGCCTGGTCTGTTCGAAAAATGTTGAGATTCTGCACATATTCATGCTCAAAGAACAGACTAGGTCCCTGCAGGTCCCGTAAAATGTAGACGACTTGGCCTTCTGGGNCCTGACACATGAATACCGATGTGGGAACCTGCCAGTCTCAACAAGGACCTTTCCCACCCTCTACCCCTCAGGCTCTGAGCGGGCTATAGTGCATATAAGGAAGGGGACAGTCATTGCAAAGCACCAGAGACAGGGTCACTCCACACCACACTGGAACCCAATGCTGCCACCCAGTGGTGAAGCCTCGGGTTCTCTTTTGTAGCAGTTTAAGAAAATGTGGTTGANTACAGAAANCCGTAACAGAAAAAGCNGACTTTGATAATTTTTGCTCATGTGCACCCTTGTGCCAATATCANCAGCTCGAGACCCGTATAGCATGGGCTGCTCAGAAATTATCCAGTATTATGTCCCTGTCGACAGTAGCTAGTTATCATTTTCACTTTCTACCACAGGGACTGGCTCTGCCTTTCTTGAACTTCACATCCATGGTCAGGGACACGGGGACCTACACTCTCTCTCTTTCTTCACTCCCCACATTCCCTCTCTCCCCCAGGGGTATCTTTTAGCTTCACAACGGGGAGATTGGCCCATGGCTGTGCCATTTGCAGCCCCTGCTCTGACACAGCTAGGTCTGTCAGGTCTGGGCTCACTGAGTCTTTCTGAGGCTGGATGTTTCCATTTCTCCAGGGATGGAAGAGCTGGGTCATAGCGCATATAGCTCTTGCTTTTCTAAAATGCTCTGCTTGACACTCACACCAGCTCTGCATTAGAGCTGTTGACTTAGGCTAACACTTAGTGTTTGGAGGCTTTAATTGAGCCGTGCTGGTGTGCAGAGGTGTCCCAACATGGGTGGTTTCTGTTGCTTCTTTTTCCTTTTTCAGCTTTTGAGACAGTCTCATGTATAGCACAGGCCAGCTTTGAGTTCAAGGTCCTTCTGAAATGATAGGAGCTACTACCAAGAGTTCACTGTTGTTCTGATAAGCTCTGATACTGGGTACTTATCTAGTCTGATTAGAAAGCTGAGTTTGTCTTTCCATGAAATGTCTGTTCCATTTCTTTTTCTTGAGACAGGGTCTCATGGAGCCCAGGGTAGCTTTGAACTTTCTGTGAACCTGAGGATGGCCTTGAACTTCTGGTCTTCCTGCTGCTACCCCCTGAATGCTTGGGGTTACAGGCACGGACCACCACTTTCAGTTTCTGTGGTGCTGGAGATGGAACTCAGGGCTGCACATCGGATAGAGAATGANTCCACCAACTGAGCGTTTCACTTGGTTAATTTCTCTTCTCTCACTTATCATAGCTAACTCTGTAGCTTCTAAATGTGAACCTTTGTTGGATGTGTGGACAGTGGGTCTGTCTCTAGTTTGTGGCTTCTACTTTCATTCTCTCTACAAAGCTGTTTGAGAAACACAGTTCTTAAGCCAACATAGAACATTTTATCAACTGTTTTCCTGTTAATTGTTAGTGTCTAATAAATACAAAGATGCAGCCAACTTGACTAGGAAGGAACTATGTCTAGAACAACTCATATAGTGGAGTATGAGGAAAACTCCTGAACAGGAGAGTAAACAGCTCATGTACCTCCTTTGATGGATTAAGTCATGAACAAGCACTAGTGTTAGTTAGAGAGACCAATGGTACACAGCACATAGCCAGGAACAGACACATATATCAGGAGGACTCTGACAGCCATGAAGGAAAAGACAATGTAACAGACACATGGGACACAGCATAACACACATGCACTTGGGAGTCCCAGGAAGAGAAGAGAGAGAATCAAGCAGAAGCAACAGATGTAGAAATAATGACCAGAGTCCGAATTTGGAGAAAAAAATGTCAATCCATGATTATAAGATGCTACACAAACTCAAACAAGGATAAGTACAAAGAAAAGCATTCCTACAAAATAACAAATATAATGATCAAACTACTAAAACCAAAGATGAAATCTTAAGGCAGCCAGAGAAAAAGATACTACTTCCCTCCAGAAGAGCTAAGATACCAGCAGAAAATTTCTCANCAAAACAGCATGAGCCAGAAGATGGTAGAATAGCATTCCAACAGCAAACTGAGAATTCTATCCTGGAGAAAATATCTCTCAAAAATGAAAAATTTTAATCTTTTTGAAACTAAACAAAAAAAAATGGAGAAAGTTTTCCACCACAGGCCATTACTAGGAAATATATTAAGAGATTTTTTTTTTCTGAACAACAACAACAACAAAATGGCTGACGTACAAAAAAAATGAAAGTAACTGATTGTTCAAAGCAACAACAAGCATGTCACCTGCCTTTTAAAAACAGAGAGAGATGGAGAGATGACTCAGAGTTAAGAGCACTTACTACTCTTGCAGAGGACTCAGATTTAGTTCTTAGCATCCACATCAGGTGGCACACAATCACCTGTAACTCCAGGTCCAGGGACTCTGTGGGCACCCGATGCATCTGAATGCACACCCATTCAGGCACACACACATACACATAAATAAAGAAATAAATAAAACAAAGATAGACAGAAATGAATGACAAGAGNGTCAGGAATGGGAGGAAGTAAGCCAGGCCTCACTGTCATGATTTTGTTTGGGAAACAGTGAAAGTGCTAATTAAAGATGAGTAATAAGACAGAAAACATAAAGAAAGTTTTGGGTGCAGTGACTCATGCTAGAGCCTGTCTCGAAAAAAAAACAAACAACTATATTGTAACTTTTAGGTTTGGCTTAAAAAAATAAACAGAGTCTTACTATATATATCCCATGCTGGCCCCAGACTCAGTGGATAGCCTTAGTCTTGCCCTGATCTCAAGCCCTTCCTGCCTCATCCTCCTGAGTGCTGGGATTACAGGCATAAGTCAACAGAAAAGAGGGGGGAAAGGAGAGGAGAAGAAGGGAGGGGAGAGGTGAGCAGAGGGGAGAAGAGAAGAGGAGGAAAATGCTTGATAATCAAATGGAGGGAAGGAAGGACAGGCCAAAGGGTGAAAACACCCAGGACAGTATGTGGGGGTTACCACAGACCCTTGAAACAAGCATTGCCCCCCTGATTTTGTCCCCCTAGAGTGTCTNGTGGTCACCATAGGGGGTGGAAGGCCGAGGAAAGTAGGGAAGTAGCATCATTGTGTGGGCCTTGGTGGTGAGGGGTGACCAGCATCCTGGACAGTCTGAAGGCCTGGAAAGCACTTCTGCCCGTCATCACTCATCAGAGCCTGCCAGGTCCTGAGCAGGACAAACTTACCGAATATTGTGGGTCCAAGTGAGATCAAGCATGAAAGGAGCTGGGAAGGCACAAAATGAGATGGTATCCCCAAAAGACACCCACAGGAGGTGTCATATTTTTAAACAAATAACAGAAGGTTTTGGTACCCCAGCAGCCAACAGGCACCCATGATACCCAAGGCAGGTACCCCAAGACTCAGGAGGCATCCCAACCTCAGATACAGGCTTCAGAAGGTAAATAAGCACCCCAGTATCTAGACAGATGCCCAGACTTCTGACAAACATCCCAACATCAAGGCAAGTGCCCTCAACACCCAAAAAGGTGCTCCAGCACCCAGACCTGCATCCCAGTGTGTGCGCACAGCGACACCTCTGGTGTCAAGGCAGTGGGGTAGCATCTTACTGAACCAATAAGTAGTACTGCTTTGTCAAATCATTCCACTCTTCTTCAGACAAGGCTTCAGTGCTGGTCTCTGATGCATCGATGTCCTCGTGCTCCAGCTGGCCCAGGTATGTCTGGCATATCTTGCATGCTGTGTCTACAAGATGTCCTGAGAGGCCTTGGAACTGGAGGTCAGTATCAGGATCTGGAATTCAAGNACACGCACTGAGTGTAATCCCCACCCAGGGCACAGAGGCTGCCTCCCATTCCTACCACCTCTCCCCGGGGAGGTGATTCCTTCCCTTCATGAGTCTTGTCAAACCCACTGTCAGCATCACTACTGCCACCAGGAGCTCACAGTCCAAAACTAGACTTGGACGTCATGATAGAGAAGAGATAGTACTTTTGAACTGTCCCAAAAAGCATGCTTTCTGATCACACACTCTGTGAGTAGACCTGTGCTGCTTTGACACCTGTGACTGCTTTGAGCTGCTATGATTTCCAATTCCTATTGCTACAGAGCTTCTTGCACCACATGCACAGGGGGCATTGGTGGGTCCTGGCACCTGAACCCTTACACAGTGTCTCACTCCTTCTCAATCCCATGATTCAGGACCACTGTTGAGTCTCAGGAAGTACAGACTGAAAGTAGACTGCAAGTGGCCTCAAGAATGTGGCCAGCAGGCTGAGACCCTTTCCTGGTTAGGTTGCCCAGTGAGGTATCGGGGCTGCAGCATAGATGGGGAACAGCTGGGGGCTGCAGCATAGATGGGGGCTTCAGGCACAGTGTTGGCAGAGACATGGCACTGAGGAGTGTTGTGACGGGCACAGGCTCACTGAGCATGGTGCAAAGCAAGAGCAGTAAGTTTATGTGGCAGTTTCAGAGAGTACAATGGGCATGTGAAAATCACAGAACATAAACTAACCATTTAAAAGCGAATGTGGCACTACTGGCTTCAATGTGCGGGAGGTATGACTGTCTATACTCTTTTAAAAGGTTGAGCTAAACAATTAACAGTTCCTGATCTTCCAAAGAAGTGAGGTCAAAGACGAAACCAATGTCCCCAAAATTGGAGAGGAGAGAGAGAGGAGAGAGAGAGAGAGAGAGAGAGAGAGAGAGAGAAATATGGAGAATCATGACTAACTGGAATGGAAACCTTCATGGGATGAATGGGAATAGGAAAGCCTGGCTGTGGGGATGAACTCTGCAGGCAATGCCACAAAAGCTGGAAAAGGAGAGGAGGAAACAATGAAAACAGATAGATAGATAGATAGATAGATAGATAGATAGATAGATAGATAGATAGATAGATAATGATAGATAGATAATGATAGATAGATAATAATAAATAGAAAGATAGAAAGATAGATAGATATGATAGATAGATAGATAGAAAGATAGATAGATAGAAAGATAGATGACAGATAGATAGATAGATAGATAAATAGAGCACAATAAATGCAGATAAATAGAGCACAATAAACAACCATAGCAGCTGTCAATCCAGTTCCATCAATAATCTCCTTNAGCACTGATGGCCTACATGCACCAGTTAAAAGATGGCTAGGGTGGATTAAACAAGACACAACTATTTTCTCTAAGAAACTTCCATTAAATACAAAGCTACCTTAGGTTAGAAGTAAAGAGACGGGAGAAGATACACCATGCTAATATCAATCAAAAGAAAAATGGAAAAGCTGTGTTATTATCGGGCAAAGCAGACTACAGAGCAAGGGAAATGATCTGGGATAAAAAGAGCTTTATATGATGAAAAAGTCAGTTCTCCAAAAAGATACAACAATAATTAATATTCAAGTACCTAACAACAGAGCTTCAAAGCAGCAAAAAGCTGACACAGCGCAAAGAACAAATTGAAATATACCACAATCATAGAAAGAGACTTCAATACCCCTATACCAGAAATGGGCAGGTCTGGATGGGCCTGTGGCTCAGGTCTGCCACCTCAGCTATGCAAGAGGCCAAGGTAAACTGATCACAGGTTTAAGGCTTGCCTGGTTACAGAGTGAGCTCAAGACTAGCCTAAATAACTAAGACTCTGTCTCAAAATTTAATGAGGGCCTGAGCTGTAAGTGGCGTGAGGCCCAGTATGTGTGAGACTCTGGGTTCAATCCACAGCACTACAGAGAGAAGGAAAAATAAAAAAAAGGAGAAAGAAGNAACAAGTGGTCAAATCCTGAGTTCAAGGCTAGTCTGGGAAGGGAGGGAGGGACAGAGGCAGCAGGTAAAGACAGCAGAACTCAACAGCACCATCTGTCAACTGGATGTAACTGATGTCACATGCTACTGCAGCTACAAACAGCAGCATACTCATGCTCCTCAAGAAAGATCTCAGCCTGACCATAAAACACATGTCAACATAGTCAAAAGGACANATCTCCTCTGAATCATAACAAGTCCCCTCTGAAACTACGATGGGGTTAAAGGTAGAAATCAAGAAAAACAGCTGGTCTACATAGTGAGATCCAGGATAGCCAGGGCTATACAGTGAAGGTCTGTCTCAATAATAGTAATAATAACACACAGGGTAAAGAAAAAAAAAAGAAAATTTAAACTATTTTCAATTAGATGAAAATGGAATCACAACTTACAAAATTTGTGGGATGGCCCCAGAGCAGTGCTTAGAATATTTTTATCAGTGACTGCTTATAAAACTAGACATCTAGCCAGAAAGTGAGAAAAAGAAAATTAAACTCAAANTAAANAGAAGAAAATAAATAATAAAAATTAGGGTAGAAAGTGAAAACAGGAAAANAATAGAAAAAACTAATGAGCCCTATGGTGGTTTGAAAGAAAATGACCCTCATAGGCTCATAGGGAGTGGCACTATTAGGAGGTGTGGCCTTGTTGGAGGAAGTGTGTCCNTGGGGGCAGGCTTTGAGGTCTCAGATGCTCAAGCCAGGCCCAGTGTGGCACTGTTACTTCCTGCTGCCTTCAGATCCAGATGTAGAACTCTTAGCTACCTCTCCAGCACCATGCCTGCCTGTACACCACCATGCTTTCCACCATGACGATACTCTACTAAACTTCTGAACTGTAAGACAGCCCCAATTAAATGCTTTCCTTTATAAGAGTTGTAGTGGTCATGGTGTCTCTTCACAGCAACAGAAACTGTAATGACTTGAAAGAAAATGGCCGCCAAAGGGAGTGGCACTATTAGGAGGTGTGGCTTCATCGGAGTAGGTGTGGCCTTGTTGGAGGAAGCATATCACTGTGGAGGTGGGCTTTAAGGTCTCATATATGTTCAAGCTTTGCTCAGTGTGATACNCAGACCACTTCCTGTTGCCTGCAAGATATAGGACTCAGCTACTTGTCNAGCACCCTGTCTGCCTGCATGCCACCATGGATTCTAAAGTCTAAGACCAGATTGTTCATTATGNACCAAAGGAGAAGAACAAAGTTGGGGGACTCAAGACTTAACATCTGCAGCAGTTAAAACAGTACGGTGTTGCTGTAAGAATACATAGATTATGGAATAGGGACTAGAATGGAGCCCCTTCCTAAAGAAGTCATGCACAGATCTGTCAACTTGTACATGACAAAGGAATAAAGCAATGCAGTAAAGATGTCTGCTCATCTAATGGTGCTGGACACGGGCAGGATAAAAAAGTGAATGTAGTGATGGGTGGTGCTGGAAAATGGCTTAGTGGTTTAGGGCCTATATTGTTCTTGAAGAAGACCAGGGTTTGGTTACCAGAAACTGTGTCAGGAGACTCAGCTGCCTGTAACTCCAGCTCCAGATCAAAGCAGCACTTCTAGCCTCTGTGGGTACCTGTATCCATGTANGTGTACATACACACACATATACATACACACACACACCCACATACACACACGCTCGTGTGCATGCACTTAAAAATAATAAAAATAAAATTTTAAAGAAAAATAATAAAACAAAACCAAATCTAGATACAGATCTCAACTTCAAGAAAATTCTAAAAGGATAAGTCTATATGGAAGATGAGGAGCCACAAGACTCTTAGATGAAAAACAGAAGAAACACAGGGGAATCTTGAGCTTTCTGTTGTCTGCTTTAGATATGACACTGAAGGCTTGATCCAGAAAGAAATCACTGGTAAGCTAACCACTAAAANTCTAAAACTAGAAGTATTTGCTGTGTGAAAGTCATCGTCAGTGAATGAGGAAACACGTCAAAGACTGGCAGGTAACATTTGCACACATCTGATAAAGGAATGCTACCCAAAGTATACAAAGAACTCCTGAAACTTAGTAAGAAAATGGAGCAACCTAATTAAAAAAACAGACATATCACAAGGGAAGATGTACAGCTGGCAAATGACATATGAAAAGATGCTTAATGTCATATGTCATTAGCAAACTACCAATTAAATCTACAGTGGGACACCATTATAGACCTAGCCAACGGTGAAAATCTAGAACATGGACACCTTGGGATTTGTACATGAATAGTCTGGGGAAAAGTGTGCTGAAGGCTGAATGCGTTATTGCTATACTAGCCAGTATAAACTCCTTATAGTTTACTCAAATAAGTTGAAATTTTATGATTGTGCAAATGTGTGCATAGAAGTCTATANCAGTTTGATCCATGATAAGAGTCTGTTAGTGGGTGGATGGATAAATAATCCANCACATATGAACAGTGAGTTGCTCAGTCCTAATCATAAAGCAGCAAGCATGGAAGAAACACCAAAGTCTGTTGCTAAGTGAATGAAACCAGTGTCAATGGGTTGGAGACTGTGAGGTCCCAGGTAGACATCCTGAAAAAGGAAGAACCAGGGAGCCAGGAAAAAGGGCCAGGAGTTGCAGGAATTACCTCAGCCAAGCATAAGCAGCCAGGGGCCCTTTGTTACATGTCTTGACTGTCCCCACCCCACACACATCATCCCACAAAAGCCTCCACTCACAGTCTGAAGCTGCCTTACTCACAAATCACTCTTTAAATACATCCTTCAAAAAATTGAACACGCCANAGTTTACTTTCCAACNGTTTTCACCAATGTATCTCTGGAGTGGGGACATTGATAGTGGGGGTGCACAGGGACCCAGAGTATCCACTGGAAACCAATGTGCCTTCTGCTCAATTTTGCCATTAGCCTAAAACTGTTCTAAAAACCAAATTGTATTAAAGCAGACAACAAAACTCTTAAACCCAAGTGACTGCTTGTGTGTCCACATCACATAGAACCGCCACTACTAAGGTCCTCTTCCAGGGGCCATGTGGAGGGTCACAGCAGTGACCATTGGTTAGGCACCACACCTGGGGGACAGGATTTAGTATGATCATGAAATAAGGGTGCCTGGTGCTGATATGTTCTACAAATAGGATGACCCAGGTCTCAGCCTACAGTCAAAACAGAAGACAGGGTGGCTATGAGACTCAAAAAAGGACCAGAAGCATCAGTGTCTCTTCTCCATGCCTGTTTGACCACCAAAGCAACAATGCCCAACCTGTCCGCCTCACCAGCTAAAGACCGTTGACCAGACGCCGAACTCCATTAGGCACAAAAGCCACGTACCTTTTGAGGGGTTGGGGTCACCATTCTTGGCTTCCTCCTTCTTACTCTTGCCCTTGAGTTTACTGTAGAAATTCTGGTTGGTGACTACCCACTTGAGGATGCTGGAAGCCATTGTGCGCCGAAAGTCATCTGGAAGGACACCAAGGCCTCGCTCCCACTGCCCACCCAGAACGGAGAGGCAGCAGAGCATGCCACATGGGTCTCCCTGCCACCTTCCACAAGTGCTTCCACACTTTCCCCCAGCTGTTCACCCACCTGTTCACACCCAGTTCCAACAGCTCCTCCTCCCAGCCACCACTCTCCCCTTCTCTCTTCTCTGTTGTCAGTGCCCCACAACCCCTCAGAGACCTGAGGGATATTCCCAGAAGTCCCCTTGCTACAATGCTGGGACCCTCTTAGGAATCTAAGGAGTCTCTCTGTACCTTTTAGACCATCTAGAATGTAGCCTTCCTCTACTGAATGGGTCTTGCTTACACTCACCCAGCANGTAAGCAGAGCAGCATAGCTGTGCATTCTGCAGACCCAGGCTCTAGATGAGCCCAGGCTCTGAGCAGCAGGGTGTCCANACAGAGATTGGAAGTAGGCGGTGATGCTCTGAGCCAGAGCTGCTGGAGGCCTCCTGTGCTCCCTCAGAGCCAAGATCTGAATACTTAAGGTCTACAGCTTCTGTCAGCCTCAGGTGCCTCCTCGCACACTGCCAACATTGCCTATGTCTGGGTTGGTCCTTACTAAGTGGACGAGAGATTATTGTCTTGGCCCTAGGGAAGTGTGGTGTGATGCCTCAGAAGGCTGCTGGTCACTCACCCAAGAATTCCTGCTTCTCGCTCTCGGTGCAGAGGCCATAGCAACGTGGGAAGAAGGTGTTGGGGTTGGCCTGGACGTACCAAGGCAGGCTCCTCATGTTCAAACACAGTCCAATCTCCAGAGAGAACAGTGCATGGGGGACCTCAGTGGGCAGCCTCACACAGAGTGAACTCCATTGGGGACCCATAGTTGACTTGACCCATGTTCCCCGGGAAGGCGGCTTCCATGGCACTGAGAGTACCCAGAGAGGGAAGAACAGGGGTGCAGGTGGGCATATGGGACAGGAGGTGGTGGATGTTTTGGGGAGGAGCCAAAATCTGAACAGTCGCTCTGGTTCTCCCAGTTGTCAATGGCCCACCCGCTCTGACTAAGCCCCAGGCCCTCCCATCCATCCACCTTGGTGGTGAACGATGCGGTCTTCCCGTAATGGTTCAGCATCTGGTCACAGGTCAGGCTGTGGTAGTCTACAACGTCCCTCTTGATAGTCCAGAGGAGGTATGGCATCTCGTTCTTTACCAACCTGGACTGGCAAGAAGAGCCCTCTTATCAACATCCAGCATTCAGAGATCTATTCTTTGAGGTACTGGGACAGAGCTGAGAGTTGAGTGTGGAACAGAAACGAGACTGTACTCTGATAATTATGGCTGAAGTTTCCATCTTTGCTAAAGTTACACGGCTCCTGAGGGCTACATGTGTTGGTATAGGGACANCCCCCAACCACATGGGGTGTCTGCTGCCCAGAAGCCAGCTGCTTTTCTCGACCTGGGGCTGAAGATGAACTTGAACTCTTCCCATCCTGGTATCTATGTAGGATTTAGAGGTGTACTGTCTGCTGACTGGAGGTGAATGTTGTGCTCTGGGACCCGGGAGTGTGGTCCAGAGGAAGCCTGCTTCCAGAACNCCTAGGAAGCACCATCTAGGAGGCCGCTTCCTCCCACTGTACAGAGCAGGGGAAGGTGCCAGGATCTGGTACTCACAGCAGAATAAATTAGAGTAAGTGTACAACCAGCTGAAAAAAATGGAACTAGCGCCATAAACCTAATGTGCTTAACTGACCGCCTGTGAGCTAATTCTCTGCCAGTTTTATTTATTTACTTTCGCNTTGATTTATGAGCTCTCACACACAGACATTCTGGATATCTGATCTTTTAAATTACATGTATGGCAAAGACTTCCACCCTGCAACTAACCTTTTTGTTCTTTTCGTAGAAGATGTAGTAGCGCTTCAGAGGAGCCAGGCTAGGAGTGACTGGGGTACAACTACCACATTGCTGGAGACCCCATCTGTTCACTGGCCAGGCCCCTTCTGCCTCCATCCTGTACTGCGTGGACGCCCCCCCCAACCACTCAGCACCTCACTGTCCACAGTCACACAGGTCTTTGCTCATGCTAGTCAGTGTGAGATGAAGGAGCTAGGAGCAGGATACAGGAAAGCCAGATGCCCAGTGTTCCCATTCAGGAGTCTCACTCCACCCTCTGTCCAGTGTGCTCTGTCTTAGAAAGGCCATGGTATATCCCAATACCAGGCCACAGGGCCTACCATCACATCATGGATATCATCTAATTTCTCCATGGGTACTTCTTGATTTTCTTTGGTCTCTGCACTTTTATTATCTGCAAGCAAAACACAAGAGAGACATTGCTGCCATTGTATTCGGGTCCCTCACCAGACTCCCTGTAGTGTTGGGGTCCAACTAATGGATGGATGACCACTTGTCTACTAGAAGCTCCAACTGAGGCTTCCCCTGGAGCAGCAGGTAATCTTTGAGGGCTATGCTGTAGAGGCTATAAATGCCCATTCCCTCCAGCATCCTATGCAGCATCCCACATAGCCTGTGATAGGTCAGGATTGAGGGGGTGCTTCAGGTTAGATGACCCTCAGTAGAGGCTACNGCATGAGTCTGGAGAGGATCAGCGTGAATTATGGGAACTTGAGGAATGGCCTTGGTGGGAAATGAAGCTGGAGGAAGAATGGTGAGGGCTGAGTGTGGACATGGGGACATCAAAAAATGACTGGTATTGTGGTAGGTGTGTGGCTGCCTGGGATGTGTGAGTTTGGGAGGGGACATGAAGACAGATGCCAGTGAGTATATACAGTCACCACAGCTAGAATGGCAGTTATTGGTCATATATACAAAATCCTACATGGGACAAGGCAAGTCTGGTATTCCACCCATGTGTCTTTTACCTTCGCCTTCAGCATTCTGAAGAACTTTGGGCAAGAAATGAAACTTCTTCTCCACCCAGCCCTTTCTTCGCAGTGTGGCCCTGATGACAGGGTAATGTCCGTAGATGGAGAAAATCTTCTTTTCCTAAGAACAGCAGTGTTTGAACTGAAGCACTCAGCAACGAGGGAATTCAGTTAACCTGAGGTGAGTTTCCAAAGTAGGATGGAACAGGCTACACCATGAGAAGACAGCACACCTTGCCCAGAGAGCACAGGAATGTCTTCAGCAATCAGAAGAGAGAGAGAGAGAGAGAGAGAGAGAGAGAGAGAGGGAGAGAGAGAGTGTGTGCTTGTGAGTACATGTGTGTGAACATGTTGGGGCTCAAAGACATAGTCCCCAAAGTTGCTGCTTATGTGTATTTATCATTGGGTCAAGATTACAGAGGTAGTCATCTTTACACACTCATTCACACACTCAGACACACAAAAAGGAGGCCAAAAGACAACCAAGAAAGCTGCACTTCCTGAGCAGCTGTTTTAGTGGCCTCCACTCAGGATTTCTGGACTTGTAATAAAGATGGAATATACAGCTATGCAATGCCTGCAGGTCTAGAGAATAACAGAGACTCCCCCGTGTGCCTCTCTTTTACACAGAAGTGAGAGTTCTGTGCTTTATGTCACCTTACACAAGNTAGAGTCATTTGGGAAGAGGAACCTCCATTGAGAAAATGCCCCCACCAGATTGGCCTGTGGGCAAGCCCATGGAGGTGTTTTCTTGTTTGACAATAGATGTTGGAGGGTCCAGCCCACTGTAGGTAGTGCTACTCTTTAGTCCTGAGTTGTATAAGAAAGCAGGCTGAAGCAAGCCATAGGAGCAAGCCAATGAGGAGTGTGCCTCTGCTTCAGTACCTGCCTCCAGGTTCCTGCTTTGAGTTTCTGCCCTGACTTACCTAGATGATGGACTATACAAGCCTGCAATATGAAATAAACCCTATCCTCTCCAGGTTGTTTTTAGTCATGGTGTCTTATCATGGCAAAAGAAACACGAAGGCAAGAAAGTGTGCCTCATGTTTATAAGAGCTGTGGCTGCCTGAGGCTGGAATGGCAGAAAGGCAGAAACTAATGGGTAACTGAGGAAGGGGCGGGGCCAGCCAAGAAGGGGTGGAGCCAGCCCAGAAGCTGCTGGAATCCTGAGTCATCACTTGGAGATGGTTAGCTGCATGTGGACAAGCAGGTGGGTGGCAGCTAGTGGGAGGACTAAGCTGTACTACCTCAGTCTTTTCAGCCTAGGGCAAGGTCAGGGAAGGAACTGCCCTTGATAGGACTTGATCATGACTCGTCCCCAATAGGCTCATGTGCTTGAGGCAAGGTCACCACATGGGGGTAGAGTGGGGACGTGCCCTAAATGTGAGCTATCTCTCACACAGTGAGCAGTTGTAAAAGAGTGAGCCAAGTCCCCACCTCCCTCTGGTCTCCTCTATCAAATGTGTTCTCCTTCCCACATGCATGTCTATGATGATGCCATCTGTCACTTAGGCGACACAGCCAACAGGTGGAGCTGCTCAAGCTCTGGCTTTCAGCCCTTAAAGCTGGGTGGCAAATGAATTTCTTTTCTTAGTAAAGTACGCAGCCGCAGGTATTTTATGTAGCCACAGAAAAGAAGCTGATATTCATGTGGGTACCCCAAGCCACCTGCTAGGTGAAGGCAGTGACATGGCCTGTACTCAGTCACCAGCAGGCTCAGGGATGAGCAGAGCCAGCTGGGGTCAGGCAGGAGGAGTGNTTCAGAGCCGCTGGAGTCCNNCAGCAGACATATATGAATGCAGGACACCCTCCCTGGCCTCTAACCAGCAAGGTGACAGGACATCAAACCACAATCATGGCATCATCTCACAAATGTGACAGGGTTTTGCAAATGTCACTGAGGTCCTAAATCAGTGACTCTGATGAACAAGCAGTCAATCTCTGGGCGGGGGGGGGGG
>LZPO01054713.1:593433-607526 GCA_001675575.1 Neotoma lepida
TGGAACACGCCTTTAATCCCAGCACTAGGGAGGCAGAGGCAGAGGCAGAGGCAGGCAGATCTCTGAGTTTGAGGCCGGCCTGGTCTACAGAGTGAGTTCAAAGACAGCCAGGGCTACAAAGAGAAACTCTGTCACAAAAAAACAAAAGAAAAAACAAAATCAACTAACCAAAGTCTTAGAAGTTAAGATTATGGAAGCAATCATTAAGACTGAAATGGCCAGCCACAGATCCTCATGAGTATTTATAATACATTGATCTGACACAGAACTGGTATCCAGAATATACAAGAAATACCTGCAAACCAATACCTGGAGTATCATGGATGTTAAGAAAGAGAGACTGGTAGCACTCACAGAATGCTCCTAATGGCAAGGCAGGCCAGTACCAGCTGTGTGGCAGATGGGGCATACCCCAGCTGGTAAGCTTGAACTATATCTTCTAAAACTAAATGATGTACCCATCTATGACACGTGATTTTACTTTTAGGTATTTAGGTATTCGCCAATAACCGTGAGCCANGTCTGAAGGGCAAGTACAGGAATCCCCTTGGATAAAGGGCTTTCCCCTCTACTACCAGAACAGTTTCTTTCCCAGGACCAACACTATCTGATTTTCACAGTCCTCAGAAACCCCACNACCCCAGGGGGCGGGGCAGCAGAATCCGGGCCTCCTCCTCTGTCCCCAAAGCCCTATGCCTGCTCCTTTGATTATGGCTGACTGCAAATGTGGAACACAAACGGTACGGACTATTTTCTTCTTTGTGATCTTCATCCGGCGAAGTGGAAGACAGCTTCTTCCTTTCGCCATTCTCCATGCTCGCCTCGAGTAGCTGGTTCCCTGGGACCCCAGCCCCTGCTGACAAGGGTGGAGAGGTCAGACATACCCAAGGAAACAAGGGTGGGGTTCTGAGGCCCAAGGTGTGGAAGGGAGGTCTGGAAGGGAGGTCTGGGGTAAAGGGACACGTCATGAGTTGGAGGCTTGGGGGTGAGAAGTCAAATAGGAAGAAGGACCAGTGGGGGATAGGTCTGAGGGTGAGATGGGTAAATTAGGGTAGGGGGACAGCTCAGGGTTAAGGAAGTAAGTCCGGGGTTGAAGAGATAGGTTTGGGACAGAGTTAGGGGGTCTGAGTGGGAGAACCAGTCAGGAATGGAATACAAGTCTGGAGCTAAGAAGGGGAGGGAGGTCAAGGTAGGGAGACAGGTCAGAAATTGGGACATAGGTTTAGGATCAGGGAGGGGGGCAGTTATGGAGTCTGGAGGGAGGTGGGAAAGTGAAGGAAAGAAGGTTGAAAAGGCAGGGTGGGGTGAAATTGGACAGGTGTCTGGGTATAGGGCTGGGAAAGTTCTGCGGTTCTAAGGAGCGAGGCGGGGGTTCCAATCGGAGGGGGGCGGGGCGGGGTTCGGAACGCGGGATGGGAGGGGGACCTGGGTGATAGTGAGGACAGGCCTGGCTTGTCTGAGGGCAAACAGTGCTCACCTTGGACCCGCCCTGAAGCGCGTGTTGCTCTGCCGGAGCCATGAGGAATCTCTCGGCTGGGCGTCTTGTAGTCGCCCCGGGCAACGGCCCCTGGCTGCGCGGCACATTGGCGCTGGAGGCCGGGTTTGGGGCGTGCTGAGCGGCGCCCTACTCGGGGTGTGGGGCTTCGTGGACGCGCAGGCAGTGGGGGCTGCGGACGGCTGCGCACTTGGGGAGGAGGCTGCTGGCTGCGGCGCACAGTCGCTATCCGAGGAGCGGACTGAGTCCGGACACAGTTGCTGGCGCTTACACTGAGCTTTGGTTCTGGATCTAGTGCCATGCTGCGGTCCGAGGAGTGGCCAGTGCCGTGGCGGGGACGGAGGTGGGGATTAAGGCTCCTAACAGTGCGGGCCATGCATCAGGGTTAGCTCTCAAGTGCCTGCTATCCCCGCCAGGGTCATGAGTTCCCGCTCCACATCTCCCACGCACCTGCCAGGGTCACACAGACAACCCTAGCANTCAGACTACACCAAGTCACAAAGACCAGGGGGTCACACC
This sequence comes from Neotoma lepida, assembly GCA_001675575.1. Classification (NCBI taxonomy): domain Eukaryota; kingdom Metazoa; phylum Chordata; class Mammalia; order Rodentia; family Cricetidae; genus Neotoma; species Neotoma lepida. Next base: position 595,448 of record LZPO01054713.1, read on the forward strand.
CTGCCCCACCCTGGACTTCCTCCTGGCTCCCTTGCTGTCCACAAGATGCCTCCACATAGGCTAGAGGTGGAGATGGAGTCCCAGGGTCCTTCCAGGCAGGTGTTCTCCCCAGTCCCTTTGCCAGCTGAGAGTGTCTTCCAAAGTCGCTTTGCCATCTGAGTGTTTCCTCGAGATCAAGGTGGCCAAATGAGTCCTGTGCCCAGAGGAACATAGAGTGGCCTTGGTACCTAGGTTCATTAGTGGGGTACCTGTGCTGTGTCCTTGGTGTTCCCAGGCTGTCCCTTCGCTACAGCCAGTGCCACTTGCTGCCTAGGCCTCAACAGGTCAGTTCCTGTCTTTGTCCAGCCTCCCTGTGTAGCACCTTGGGCTGTGTTGAGGAAGGCCCATTCATCCATCCAAGCGGTCATTGTTTTAAAGCCCAAACTTCAAATCATTTTCATTTGGTTAAAGCAGTGGTTCTCAACATGTGGGTCATGACCCCCTTGCAGGGGTCACATATCAGATATTCTGCATATCAGATAGGAGGACTCTCCCTGACTGGTGATCCAGCATTTATTTACCATACAANTCAAAGAATAAATTAAAAACGGCTTTCCACTCTAAGGTCCTATTTCTCATCCTTGGTTTTTTGACTTGTTTGTTTTCTTCTTTTCAGAAGCATTTAACAGGCTATGACCACATTTGCATGTTAGCATTTATTGCCCAAGTATATTAAACTATCCCAAACAAAAGTATACAAGAGACAATTTTTAGACCCCATTTATATGAGTTGTTTTTTAAGCTCTCTAAAATTAGAAAGTGCAAGCCAGCAGCAATCCCCACCCCACCCCCTGCCTCAGTCTGGTCCTGAACGTTCATGTCTCCGGTCTCCTCGCAGTTGGCTTGCCATCCAGTTTGCCCATAGCTCCCTCCCTCCCCAACAACGAGTGGCAGAGCTGCAGTAGGCCCAAAGCCTAGAGGGATCTGCACATATGCAGGCAAGAATGACCTCTCCTGGTACTTACTGGGTGCAGACCCCAGCAGAGGATGAAGATAGGCCAGGGACTCCCCAAGGCTGGAGATGCAGCTGCTTTGCTTGGTGCTTTCTTACCCTCCAGGTGCCTTGCTTGCATTTCTCTGACTAAAAATACGACCGCACTTTTCATGAATGCTGGCAGTCAGAGTCATGTGCATTTAGGGAGAAGCCTAGAAGGATTTTCAGTGTCTCCCTGACCTTGGCAGTTCTTGTGAGGCACAAAATGCACCTCTAGTCTTTCCAATAACCTCCTTAGAACCCACTGATACACCCCAGCTCAGTAAAGGAACACTGCCACTCACCTCCCAGAGGAGGAACAAGACAGATTCAGTGAAAGCACCTGCAGAAAAGCAATTCCTAAAATGGTTCCCAGCTTTACAAAGTACCCAACTTACTATCGATTCCTTGGTGCTCTTGTCAGTTGGGAGAATCCAGGTGTCCTCTGGGGTTTGAGGAGGTGGTATACAAACCATCTCTTGGCCATGATTTTCATCAAAGCCAATGTGACTCTCACAGTCAAACTATCTCCACACTGTGGCAAGCATGCAGANGCATGGAAGTGCCCTAAAGGCCAAAACATCAGATCCTATGAGTGAGTGAGGATCAAATCAGGAAGTGGAAAGGGCTGGAAAACAAGGATAACCCAGGCCAGCAGGGTCACCTGAGCAGTACAGAACTGACCCACTCGACAGGGCGCAACCTCCAACGTTTGCCTCTTCCAAATTTAAACTACTACAGGAAGTGAAAAACCACTTTGCAGCCTGGACGGCCCTCACAGGAAGAACAGAGTATGTTAGAAAGTAGTTGTTGCAGGATAGTTAGAGTCTGTGAGGTTGAACATGCCGGAGGCCAGACAAACACCAAGACTCTGTCTCCTTTTCCTGTAGTCACTGGGCCATTTGCACCACCACAGCTCTCCAGGCTTTCTCTTTGTCAAACTCCTTCAGGGGGCTTCTGGCCACCTGTGATAAGAGACAAGGACAGTATTACCTCATCAGGGCCAGACCTGGAAGCAAGGCAGATTCAGCTTAGTCTTTGCAGCATCTTGTGTTCTCGTATGCAAGCTTCTTACATGTGAAAGAACTGTGGGGAGAGGATGCTGGAAGAGGGACAGAGCATCTTAGAAATGCCTGCATACCCTTCCAGAGAGTCAGCAGGTGTTCAATGGGGCAGGCTTTAAGATGGGTGTGCAACTGGCAGCAAAAGAAGTGGACAACTGAGGTAGAGTCATGCCTCCAGACACGAGAAAGGGTAACTCTAGCTTGCACTATTCAGAGCTCTAAAGATGGACACTTCTGGAATGTGGCAACAACAATACATTCATCTGGCTCTAGGGCCTGCTGGTCAGGACACAGACCCAGATGAACTTCATTTGTCCCAAGATAAGACCTGCCAGGCAGGACCTGCCTGGACATCTCCTTGGGCACAGAACAACCAAGTACTTTGTGGTCGCTTCTTTGATGGCAGTGGGCAAGTTTGTCTAGGAAGACACTACAGGGACAGATGGCTCAGGGGAATATTAGCAGGCCCAACCTCAGTTGTGGGGACATCAGAACTTAGGATGGGGTGGGGACAGGAAGAGTCTCGTCCAGATAACTGTGGACTGGCCACTCCCAGCCCACTGGTCACAGAATAGGAATGTCTAGATGTAGGGAGCTCCACATGCCAGGCAGGGGCAGTCCTCCCCTGCAGAGCATGGCATCTTCTGTGGGGGTCTATGAAAGGCACCCGCTGTGGCTGTGAAAGCAGAACTGGAAGCACTATGACCATGGTATTTTTTCATGAACGGGTTTGTACTCATTTTTTAAAAATAACCTAGTTCAAACTTTATTTCTCCATGATTTTTCTTGGGTGTTTAAAACTGCAAATAAAGAAAAAAAAACACAAAACATCACAACAAATATTGAAGGACATCAGTGAAGGAGTCCATTACTTCAGAAGGACCCTCTGAGAACCCAGGATAGGGCATCCTGGGAAGGCAGACCACTCACCTCCCCTGCTGGGCGCTCCTGGGGACAGGTCTGGGTGTCCCAGGATGCAGCCTGTAGCCGGGCACTGACCTTGAAGCTCACACATTGGATGGCCGTGCCAGTGTTGAGGCCCCCCTGAAGCAACAGCACAAGCAGCAAGAGCAGGAGGAGCACATCATAGGACTACAATCAAAGACCAAGATGTGAGCAGGCGCACAGGCAGACTCCTGTCGATTCTCCCCTTGTCTAAGGCTCCCACCAAGTCAGAACACCCCCTTGATCACTGAGCCCTAGAAATCCAAACATGCTTTCTTGTTTCAGTACTCTGAACCAAAACACTCCAGTTCAACCAATTCTGCTGGCTTGCATTTAACAAGTGAACAGAAAAAGGACCCAGGTTGTGTTCCTCCCACCCCTCCAATCCAACAACCATAAGGAGGCTAAAGAGCATGTGGGACTCCTGTGGCTCATGCTAAAGGTGTGCAAAGGGCAGGAGAGACCAAAAATGTCAAATATATATCTGCAGGAAACACACTCTTGAGATTGGTACAATTGGCTCTGAAGGGCCTTTGGCTGAAGGAAAGTCATGGGCCCAGACCTACCAGCAAAGAGACCAGAACATCAGCAGATGCTGGTGAGGGAGAGGCAGTAAGAGAGAACAAGAAGACAGGGCAAGAGTCCTTGTCCTGAGAGTCCAGGGGCCAGAGGCAATAAAATGCCCTTCATCTAGCAAGGGTACTAGAAATATCCACAAAGCAACCAGATGGATGGCTTTCAGCATCATCCCACAGAAACACAGAGCAACTGAAGGCTAACACATAAAGGACATAGTGCTGATAGGCATGATGATGTGAGCCCATGACCCCAGCACTCAGGGGGCCCAGGCAGGAGGATCTCAAGTTCAAGGCAAGCCTGGACTATACAACAAGACTCTGTCTCAAAAATTAAAATATAAATTCATGCATAAAAGCAAAAGCTATGAGTGTCCCACAAAGAGGAGCTTTCCTGTCTGGAAGGGAAGTAGGCAAATTTGCAGTCTCTACCATTAGCATAGGGCAGTCCCAGTACACAGCAACAGGCTGGAGCAGATGGTGGCATATGAGGAGAGGACCTTGCAGGCAGGAGCACAGTCTATGAGAAAGTGTGTCAAAGGACTGAGGGAAAAAAGGATTTTTATGCAAATGTGGCTTCAACAAGGGAAGCATCTCGAGAAAGATCAAATTGGTGATCCATGGCTTTGCCATGCTCTGGGAAAATCATGCTAGAAAGCTCTCTGGTGAGGACTTAAGGGTCCAGACACATCTGCTATCTCTATAGTCCCTCTCCCAGGCTCATCCTCAAATTCACATGACATGTGCATAAATACTGGTCACCAGCAGCTAGTCANAGCAGCAGATGGCTGGAAATAGCCCAGTTCCCATCACCAAGGACTGGTCAGGTCAGTGGAGCAGCATCTGATCAGATCAATGNGAGAGTGCCGAGGAGCTCCGACCCGTCTGGGTGTTTACCAAACGCTAGGGTGAACTATTAAGTTAAAAAATGACCCTAACATAGGGCGGTGGTGGCGCACGCCTTTAATCCTAGCACTCGGGAGGCAGAGGCTAGAGGATCTCTGTGAGTTCGAGGCCAGCCTGGGCTACCGAGTGAGTTCCAGGACATCCTGGTCTACATAGTGAGTTCCAGGACAGCCAGGGCTACACAGAGAAACTCTGTCTCAGAAAACAACAAAACAAATTGACTCCCAACACAGAATGGTGATTCGAATGCCCAGCCTGCTTTGAGGAGAAAGATAGAAAATTATAATGGTGTGGTAGCTGGCAAGTAATAGGTTGGTGTCCTGCTCCTCAGTTAACCCTTTGTACAGCTTTATAAATGTAAATGTTATGTTTGAAAGTATCATTAAAATGTAAAATGAAACAAACCCTAATGTTGACTGTATCCAGAATCCACTGGACTTAACCACTTACCAAATCAAAATCATACACAGAAAAGGGATTTTTGTTACACAGCATGAGGGGCACTCTTCAGTGGGATTAATATTAAATACACACGCACGCGCACACACACACACACACACACACACACACACACACAAACAAACCCTAATGTTGACTGTATCCAGAATCCACTGGACTTAACCACTTACCAAATCAAAATCATACACAGAAAAGGGATTTTTGTTACACAGCATGAGGGGCACTCTTCAGTGGGATTAATATTAAATACACACGCACGCGCGCGCACACACACACACACACACACACACACACACACACAAAGACTAGCTCAGTAGGTGGGCTATTGGTTTCTTGTAATTGTGGGTCATTTTATGTGTCTAATATAAGACAAAATTATGTAGAAAGGCTATTAAATGTTACCGGGGACATGGTGTTTGGAATAGGAGTAAAGAGATGGAAATATCAAGTAAAAGAACTTCAGGGGAAAAAAAACAGATAATATTCAACTTGAATTGGAAACAATACAAAAGCATATCTGTAAACATACAGTTCTTCCCAGCTCTGTTCAATGAAAGGGCTCAGAGGGACCTGAGCAGGGAGAGCACACAGAGGCAGATTCTGAGCTCTGTGTCCTGTTCCTTTCTGGGTCAAGGTCATGAGCCTAGGCTGTCTTCAGTGGCTACCTAGAAAGACTGATAGGTCGTTACAGGAGCATTCACCTGGCAGGTGCCCTCTGGACACATCTGGGTCAAGTTCAGCATAGAAAGCAGAATGTTAAAAATACTCCAAGAATACTAGAGGCCTAGAAAGTCCGCAGTGGTGCTCAACAAAAACCAAAGCTGTCGGTCTTGCAATATGCCAGCTAGAGAGTGGCAGAGGAATGAGAAACTGGGCCCACCTTTTCTTCACCCCCCAGGATAAGATCAGCCATTAGCATCAGCCCACAGGGGAGGTGCTGGGGACATAGCTGGAGGTGCATAGAGCCAGAGCCTGACACCACAATGATTTATACCTCAACAGGGCCCTTGTGCTCCTTAGGAGCATTGGCAAGAGACGCTTAGGTGGGCCACACTCCAGACAGCATCAGGGGATAAGGTTTCCCCGCACTGAACAGACCAAAATGCAAAACATCCTGCTCTAAAANAGTCATGAAGATCAATATGGGCTGAATGTTAAACAGTATCATACAATAATGTTGACCATCTTAGACCTGACAATGGGACNTGGATGTGGAGGGGATGTGGAGTGTGACATTCATGCCACCATCAGTGTAAGTATGTGTGAGTGCAAGGGGGAGCTGCTGAAGCGTNTCCTGGTGCTGCACTGCCCTTTCAATGTGCACATGAGGTTCCTCATAATACACTCATGGGAGGAAATCACTTATCCTGGAAACAAACAAATGCTAAGCATCTAAGATGTAAATCCAGCTGCATGCGCTTGAGCCTGAGAAAGTCTTGAAATGTGCTGAGGGCTCCCAGAGGAGTCTCACTTGGTGATATCCTATGTGAAAAGTAACAAGCAGAACACTTCCAATCTTCAGCTCTATCTATGAACTGACTGAGATCCCAGTGGGTTGTAACATGATGACTGGACTTCAGATGTGCATGGGTGCTCAGAAGGTAGAGGAAAGCCACAGTAATGATGAAGGAAGTAGGGGCCTATTATGGGGCTGAGCTAAGACAGGCAGGAAGGAAAAACAACCAAAAACCAAAAAACCCCCAAAACAAAAAAAACCCAAAGCAGTGGGCAGAAACCAGAGCAGAGCTGCCTAGAACCAACATGGAGAAAGCAAATCCTACCCCACTCCACACACAACCCACCTCACCCAGAGCAAACTGGGCAAAGCCACTTTGTTCAGGTGGGTGCCCATTTGTCCTGGCCATTGTCAGGAAAACAGTGGCTGCCCCACAGCCATCTCCTTACTTATCAGTAAGTGGCTCTGTTTCCAAAGAGTCTCAAAATAGAATGGATACATACTTTGATGGCTGGTGGGTAGTCTTTAAAAATCTCCACGATTCTCATCACGCTGAAGGACAGATATCCAGAGGCAGTGAACAGCAGTGGGGATGTAAGGCTGCTGATGGCAATCAGCACCTCCACCTGGCAGANAAGCAGATGAGGTTGGGTAGTAGGTGTGGCCAGCACTTACCTGCCTGCCTGGGAATTTGTGAGGCTCCAGNCAAACTCTGCTCACTCACTCAGCGCTGTGTATGACATGTGAGTTTTTGAATTTCACATGTGACTGATCTGATGAGAAATCAGCTCTTGTGTGCTGTTCACTTCTCCCACTCTTGTTCTAACCTCCCCCTCTCNGTACCAGGGCCACACAACCCAGCAGGGACATTCATTTACACAACAGTTAGGTTGCCAACAGCTAACCAGCCCCACAGGAGGCAGGAGGAAGCTAAAGGACTGGTCTTTTCCTTCATCCCTTACTCAGCAACAGGAATTTCTGGCTTCCAAACCTAAAGTGCTTGCGTCTTGTTTCCAGAGATAGGGTAGCGTCTTGTTTCCAGAGATAGGGTAGCGGGGCCTGGGGCTCCAGAACAGTTGTGGATCCTCTCCAGGCCAGTGGTACCTGCCCTGGCCCTTCCCACTGGTCCCTGAAAGCCTCTCCTTCTCAGCCCCTGTTCAGGCCACACCCAAAGTGTAACCCATGGCACCACAGAAGGGGTAGGGCTGACCTACCAGACACTTGCTGGGACACTCTGCTGTCACATGGCTGGCAATGGCACTTGGAAAACACTGGGGAAAGAAGAGAAAATCTTAGAGACAGATGTCCAAGACGTCAACTCCTAGTCGTGTATTCATGACATTTGCCCTTCTATCTAGTAGAAGGAAAGCCAGGGCTGCCACAAGTGGCCTAGGCTCAGGNTAGCTTCTTGTTTCTCAACTATTTGTTTAAACATTTAAGACTCCTGTAGAAAAGCTGCAAAAATGGCAGAGTGACATTCCAAGTCTCCAAGTCCCCTGGAATAACCCTGTTCACATCTGTCATCTCTGTGCTCTGTGCTTTCAGCCTGGTCACTTACTATATGCTACATACTTGGGGAGCACAGTGCAACATAGTCAAATGTGGATCTGNCTGCAGCACTATNTAGTGGTCCCAAAAGAAATATGAAGAGAAATCTGCTTCGTGACCTAGGACTCAAACTAGGGTCTCCTTGTTCCTCCTTATTAATCTCTATTCCTAGGGATCTCCCTTAACCCCTGGCACCTTCATGGACTTTTCTGAGACACGGACCCTGAGCTGCACACAAGCTTTTATTGGATTAGGTGGGTACCTCTTCGAGATAAGACAGGAAGGTCTGCATATCCTGGCNTGGGGAGGCTGCAGGGCTCCTCCTTTGGATACCAAAATATCTTTTCCAAATTCCAGGCCAACAAGGACAGTGGAGATGGCAGGGAGCTTAGTGAGCCCTTTGGCCATCTTTCTGGGCCATTGCCTCAGGAGTTCCAAGGACCCTAAACAGCCTGAGGAGCTCCTGAACTGTTTCTCAGCTCAAAAGTTCTTATCCATATAAATAAATGTAAAGGAAATGTCCATGCCTCAGGACTGCAGTGCTGGCCCCAGGTACCNAGACCTAGATACATCAAGAAGGGTTCTGCACTTGTCAAGGACCCTAGTGAAAAGGTGAGNGAGAGAGGCTGAGGTAGCTGCATGTGCATAAGCAGGGCCTGAAGCAGATGTGTCAACACAGGAGTCTCTTTTGAGGATGGCATTTCCAAAAGTGCCCTCTGACTACAGCAGGAGCAGGTGCNGAAGTAAGAATAGAGGATACCAAGCAACCAGTCAGGAAGCAACTGGAGTGGCCCTAACAAGTCAACAAGCCAGAGTAGGGCACTTGCCTTCAGCAATGTGGACCCCAAGGATAGGCTTCAGCCCCACCCTCATCCCAGACCCCTGCCTACAGCCTTGGTCTCTCTGACCATCTTCTAGCCAGTACTCAGATAAATAGCACTGGCTCACCACCACTCCAGGAATTCTCCTTCCCCTCAAATCCTAGGCCCTCCTTCTTGGGTTCCCATACCCGTATCAAAGCTGCTTATCCCCTAGAGGAGTGAGGTCATGTTGCATAGAGCTACAGCTGGCCAGGAGAAAGGGTCAACATTGGGTAGGACCTGGGTGGGATATCTTGCTAGGAAGGACAAGGGGGCATTCTAGCAGATAGGTCTTGGAAGATGATGGGTCTGTAGGGAGGGTCATATTCATGGTTTAACTCTGGGAACAGGAATGGGTAGTCTCTGTCCCCAAGAAGCTCAGCGTGTAATTAATTCCATAGCCATCTCTTCACTGCAGAGCACGNGGATGAGATTCTTCCTTATTTTGTCCCTCTGAGACCATCACACTCAGGGTGCACCCTGAACATGTAAGAGATCTCTGTAGTGGCCCACTCCTGTCTCTTCCAGAGAACAACTTCCACAGACAGCTTTGCACCTGTCTCCAGGGCTCTCCTAGAATGAACACATAGCCAAGGCCCAAGCTCACTGAGGTGATCACNGGTGCCCTGGGCCCCTAGAAGGGAGTTGAACCATAGCTTTGGCGGGCATTTGCCTCCTCATGGCTGAACAAAAAGATTAAGGAGGTGTACTGGTTAGCTTTTTGTCAGCTTGACACAAGTTCAAGTNATCTAAGAAGAGGAAACCTCAATTGAGAAAATTCTTCCATCAATTGGCATGTAGGCAAGTCTATGAGGTGTTTTTATTTTATTAATAACTGATGTAGGAGAGCCAAGGCTATTATGTTACTATCCCTGGACAGGTGGTCCTGGGTTATATAAAGCAGGTTGAGCAAGCCATGTATATAAGTCAGTAAGCAGTGTTCCTCCATGGCCTCTGCATTAGTTCCTGCCTCCAGGTTCCTATTTGAAGTTCCTGCCCTTAATTCCCCCAATGATGGACNGTGACATAGAAGTATAAGCCAAATAAACCCTCTCTTCCCCAAGCTGCTCTTGGTTATATTGTTTTATCACAATTGGAAGCAAGCTAGAACATAATAAGGCAAGCAGCCAAGCCAAGGATGGATCCTCTGGGCAGCTTCAGAACCCACTGCTGGCTCAGAAGCCCAGGGATGAGGAGGAGGATACTCAACATACCTGTTCACTTCTCTAAGATAGAAAGAGAAGTGAATCTAAAAGTCCACCTAGCCAGACAAGCAGAATGNGACAAACCAGGGGCCAATGGCAGGTCACTAGTGGCATGGTGCAAAATGACCACTTTAGCCAACATCTGGAAACACAAGCCATAATAGATACTGGTTTCAGAGTAGATGTGAAATGCNAGATGTGTAGAAATAATGAGTTTGGAGCTCTAGACAGACTGTTCTGAGGAGTGTGGGAAGCCCAAAGNGGGACGTGGCTGCATCTGAACCCAGCACGTTGTTAGGACACTCAACAATACTACATCACATGGGTAAACTTGGAATGCTTTAAAATGGCAAAAGGATCNTGTTTAAAAGAGTGGCCATGTGTCACACATTTCCTACATGTTACACCTGTGCTAAATGTTTACCATAGCAGCATTTAATGTAAGATAACTGGATTTCTTAGGAAAACACGAAGGTAATATAATAGTAGCAGTTAAGATAAAATTTCATGCAAATACATTTAATCCTTGGTTCCTAGATTCTTTTGGGGGGTGGGGTAGGGCTCTCCTCTGTGCTCTCCTGTCTGAATGTTACCAACATTGTGCTAAAAAAAAACCCAGCCATGCAGGGTCTGAGGAGGGAAGCTCAAAACTGGCTGCAACCATGTCTAGCTAGCTACATACATTAGACAAGGTGACCATCCAGGAAGTACTTACAGCCACTAAAATCCAAAAGAATGTCACTGAGAGATGTGGGCCCGANACAGCTTCATCTACATTTAGAGCAATCACCCCTCCAAGGACAGCAGAGACACCAGCAATTACTTCTACCACCTAGGTGGAAAAAGGACACAGTCACCTTGCTAGGCCATCACAGCAATAGCCTGCCCCCATGGTGAGAGAAGAGATACCCTGGAAGTCTCGGAATGCCATGTATAGATACAGAGTTCCCCAGAACAGGCCATGGGCTCAGTAGGTCCCCTTCTTTGACCATGGAGAAACCACTAGACAATGCCAAAGAGATGGATGGTGGTGGGAGCTGNCACCTGCCCCACAGTGAGGCTCATGAGCAGAACTGAGCCTGAGGGGATGAACATGGAGTTGCCCCACTCATTAGAACCACCAGCCCAATACAGTGATAGGAGTGCTCATGTTGTAATCCACCACGTGGGGGGCTGAGTCATGAGGGTTGATAGTTCAGTGCAAACCGAGGCTGTATAGCCAGACCCTGTATCAAAACAAAAGAAGAGAAAGAAGAGGGAGGTTTTTCTTACAGAGTAGGATTTTAGGACCCGAGCAGGAAAAGTCACTTCATCCAGAATGTTGGTGCCATCCGAGATGGAGCCCTAGAAAGAAGGAAACCCTCGTGGAGCCAGAGAATGCTGAGTATGGGTGCTGGGTGCCATGGGCAGGAGTTAGACTTCTAAAAGTCTCAATGTCACAGCCCTCAGTCTGGAGGAACACTTCCCCTTGCATGTGGACATGTCCCATCACGGCAACTGGAGCTTACCAACATGTTTGCAGAGCTGGCCTTCCGGTGACAGTTCCGAAGACAGTACAGGATGGGAANGACACTGCGGAAGCAGTGGTGCTGTACCATCACCCCCTAGGCTCAGCCAGCAGTCCCCCAACACATACATACCTGTCCCCTCCCACTTGTGGCCTCCTGTAGCCCAGCCCAGCCCAGAGGCATGAGGAGGCATAGGAGACCCACCTTCTTCTTCTTGCAGGACTCCTCACTGGACCGTGCCGAGATGATCACTGTGGCTGCCATAAGGAGCTCCAACAGCAGGAGCAGGATGAGGTTGAAATTAATCTGCAGAGGAAACATGTGCCTCAGCCACACTAGTCCTTTTCCCCCAGAAAGCTACCATCCCCCTTCAGCTGGTTAATCCAGCTCTACTCTCCCTGTCATAGACCTGAGTAAGCCATGGGCAACATACTGCCTCTCTTTCGTGTGGGTCTTGCTTTCAGTTTGGTTGATTTCTCTCTCTCTCTTTCAATCTCTCTTTCTCTGTACATTGTTAAACTTTTTGATAAATTTCTTAATT
>LZPO01054713.1:615078-629806 GCA_001675575.1 Neotoma lepida
GTAGGTTCTCAGGCCAGGGCTGCAGGAACTCAGCTCCAGCCATAGAGAAATGCACGAAATGGCTTGGTTCTCAGCTCCTGTGCACACTCAGGGCCAAATGACACTTTAAGCACCCAGGTTATCTGCAAGACTGTGTACACATGTCCTGGGGCCCCATATGGCACTGCCCCACCCTGGGCTAGCTTGGATCTCCTCTCTAGCTACACCCAACTTAGCCTTCTCCATGCTCCCCCACTGTCCCTGCGGTCCTTANGGCTGTTGTAGCCCTTCCTGCTCCATAGTCCTGATCCTAGTCTTGGCCACAGCTCTTGTCATTCACTCCACAGAGCCATCCTGAAGTATGAGATGGCCTCCAACCTTCATAGACCATTCATGTACAGGAGTACAGGGTCATGCNAGCCACCTGACTGGTGACCTGTGGTCTCAGGGTAAGTATGGTTCAGTGACATATCCATACCCACCTACCATCCCCCGGCAGATATTAAGAAAAGTAACTGATAGGACACAAACGAAAGAAATATGTCAGCACTCAAGAGGCACCCCACCAACNTGGGAACTGCTCCTGCCTGACCCACCTGAGACAGATCGAGTCCCAGTCTCCATAGAACATGGCCAGCACTGGAAGGACATGGTGTTTGCTGTCCTCTGAAACCGTGCTGAGCTACTCACCCCCATCAACACAGAGAATACCCAAGTCTTGTAGCTGAAGCACGGGGGTAACCTCTTGGACAGCTGCAGGTCCTTCGGCTTTGAGTCAGGTGTGTAGCTGCCTGCGTCCTGCCGTCCTGTATCCTGCCGACCTCTCTCCAGTGTGGGCATCCGGTCATAGCCCAACTCCTCCCTGAACTGCCCCTCCCGTGTCATGGCACTGGAAACAGGCATGCTACTGAGGGTGACACACAGCCAAGCTGAGACTCACGAACAAACTTAGACCACCATTCCCTCCTATGCAATGACATCATCGTGGACAGTTTTGACAACTGAGAACCCTGTAGTCATAATAGGTAGTTTTCAAGAAATTCCTTTAAAAATTCTCTTTTGAGACAAAATATCACACGGTGTGGCTCAGGCTGGCCTTAAACTTCTACACAAGTAAACACTCCCGTGTCTGGCTTAAGCAAACACTTACACAAAGAAATATGCTCACACACTAAAGCTGTGAACTTAAAAAGAAATAATCACTTAATTCTCAAAGTGAAGAAAACCACCCAAACCAATCTGGACTCAGGGCATTTAGACTTCATCTGAGTCTTCAGATATAGCACGTTTCAACTTCTACCAGCAATTTTAGGAGTCCCAAACAGAGGGGGACTCCACCCATTCAACACAAAGCAGTAACATGAGATTACAAAAGATGTACCTACTTTGCAACTTAATGTCTTTATGCTTACCTCTGCTGTTGTCNGACTGTTGGGAGAGCTGGCCTCTGGGTGATGGACTTCCAGCAAGAACTATTCATAAGTGGAACAAAAGCTGGGCCAAACTGCACTTCAGCCAGGGGCAGGCACACAGCTTCCTGAATTTCAATGAGGAGATTAAGGGAGTGGATCCCAGAAATGTCCGCCTTGGTTGCATAAGCACTGGCTTGGGTCTTTCCTAACACAAGGAGGAAAGGAAGAGCCCCTGGTCCCCTGTATACTAGCCAGGAGGATGTCTTGGAAAGAGAAGTACTGCTAAGAACAGAGTCCAGCACTGGGTGTGGATCCTGACCAGCCTTGGGCCTGGAACAGAAAACTACCCCAAGGTCACATCATACATCTCTTTAAGCTGTCTTTCTTTGTCTCCCATTATCACACGATGGAAATCTCCTTTGTCGGGCCACATAAACGTTTATGTTCTCGATTTGGCAAGGCTGGCCCCTGAACTGCTGGGAATTCCACCACGGGTTCCCATGGTAGCCCCAAGGATTGGCAAGAATGGTCCCACTGCACCCTTTATTTCTGCTCACTAGGCAGAGAAAAGGGACATGAATGTGCTTCATTTGCCTGGAGACATTGGGGCCCTGGCAATTACAGCAACAATTTCTTTGTGCNTATTTCGAAAAGGCTCAGCCCAGATCACTTGGAAAAAACAGGCCCTTGAACAGCAGAACCACATGCAGTCTGGGCTCAGCCACGGGTTTCTAATCAGGGATGTTCAGTTATCTTAGCTTTTCAACCAAACAAGAAGGATTAGAAACAATTTACCCAGGCCTGGAGAGATGGCTCAAAGGTTAAAAGCACTGGCTACTCCTGCAGAGGATCTTGGGTTCAGTTCCCAGCATCCACATGGTAGCTTACAACTCCAGTACCTACATGGTGTCTCACAACCATCTATAACTCTAGTTCCAGGGGATCCAACACCCTCTTCTGGCCTGTGTAGGCATTAGACACACACACACACACACACACACACACACACACACTGTACATATACATGCAGGCAAAACACCCATACACATAAAATAAAAATATTAAAACAAGAAACAATTCTCCCAAACTGCTCCCTGAGACATCTGGAACTTCTTTCAAATGGGTTGAGAAACCTCCCTGAGTTTTAAAATCAGTAGAATTCGTGGGAATTGGTCCACGGATTGAACTCGTCTGTTTTCTTTTGGGGAAAAATGTTGAGCAAATATCATCACTTGAGTGACTTTCCAAAGTATTTTCTACTAAGAAATACAAACAAGCTGCTTTGAGTCAGAGAGGGAGAGCACTCCTCGAGCTCTCCCAACTGCCAACTTACAGTGACTTGGAAATGTCTTCCTCGATACTGTTGTAACCAGTCTCTAGAGCAAGTCCTGTTTTTCAGTCCAATCCTCAAAAAAACTGCCCTTCCTCTGCCCACTGAATATATTTACAGGCCACGGTTCTTGGGTTATATGGCAACACAGTTGACTTTCTCTGTGTGAGAATGAATAGGCTTCAGGGAGACAGTGGATGGATCTAAAGGCACAGGGTAGGCAGAAAAGCTGGAGGTCTGGGAGGTGTCAAGGCCCTGGAGCAGGCAGGAGCATGGCTGAAGGAGGGTGAGCTGTGGATTCTGGGAAATAGAATGCAGAGGCCATCCAGGTACAAGACACCTGTGGGCATGGGAGCCACTTGACTTTGACCCTGAGGTGGACTTGGGCAAGGTGACATCTGGTGCTGGATGGAGAATGCCTGGGGGATGGGGAGGAGGTTTGACCCAAAATTATGAGAGGGGATCAAATTCCAGAGAGATAGGGAAGAGCTAATCCACCCCATTTGCTATCAGTAAGGTGGGCTATTTAGACGGTCAGGGAGAAAGGTCATGGAGCAACATCACATTTTCTTTTAGTTATGCTGTACAGATAGATACAATGTCCGTAGGGCATCTGCATGGAAATTTAGAAGAGACTGATCTGAGGCAGCAGCTCAGGCTGGCAGCGTCCATAGACAGTCCTGAAAGGCAGGAATTCCTAACACACACCATGATAGGAAGTCTGACTGGGGGGTATCCAGTCCTCATCTCTGAAGATAGCTCTGACTTTATAAATTCTCAGGTCCTTTTTCATTTTCCCATGTATTGCCAGCAACACACCCAAGAGGAAGCCTTTATGATGGGCCCCTAAATGTTTAGGAAAAGAATTGCTCTCTCCTATCTCTCAAGAAGGGTGTAAATTAAACTGACAGATCTGATGTTTTAAAAAGTAAAAAAAATCTAATCTAGAACTAAATCAGACCCCTAACTAATACAACAGAAGACATCTTGTTTATGACACAGAGAAGAAAGGAGAGTCAGGAGACTAACACAGTGGGGAAACTATTGATAAGGTTTGTGTTTTATTTCGTCTGGAGACGAGGTCTCACGCTGTAGCCCTGGTAGGCCTAGAACTAACTATATAAAGCAGATTGGCCTGGAATTCACAGGAATCTGCCTGCCTCTTCCTCCCAAGTACTGGAATTAAAAGTGTGGGCCACCCTGATACATTTAAAAACAGAAGTCATCCAGATTTGACTATCTAGGACCAAGTTAAATTAGATCAGTAGCNGAAACTCTCTAAATAGTCATATATTGACAACATGCCTGGGGGAAAAAAGAAACAAAAAACAAAAAACCGGAAAGAGCAAAATAAAAACTCCTATATGGGTCAAGAAAACCACATGAAAAAAAGTGAAATTGCAACTCAAATTTTGTAGGATGCAACTTAACCAAAATTTAAAGAGAAATCTGTAATTTAAAAATACTTAAAAAAACAAACAAACAAACAAAAAAACATTTCACAGGCTGGGGATGTAGCTCAGTTGAAGGAATGTTTGCCAGACTGTGATCCCTAGCACAACATAAACAGTATGGTAGCACAGGCCTGTAAATTCTGGACTTCAGAGACCGAGGCAGGAGAAACAGGAGTGCAGAAGCAACCTTAGCTACATCGTGAGTTCATAGACAACGTAGGTCTATAACGTCCTCTCCCCCACGCCCACCTCCCCAACCCCGCATCCAAAAAAGAAGTAAAACTCTTAGGAAAATTGGAAATAGAAGAGGCATCCCTGACCTGATAAAGAATTTCTACAAAAGCCCTCGTAAGGTCATACTTGGTAGTGAAATTCTTTTTTTTTTTTTTTTTTTTTTCGGTTTTTCAAGACAAAGTTTCTCTGTGTAACAGTCCTAGCTATCTTGAACTTGCTTTGTAGACCAGGCTGGCCTTGAACTCCCAGAGATCCGCCTGCCTCTGCCTCCTGAGTGCTGGGATTAAAGGCCTCCGCCACCATGCGCCCGGCCTCATTGTTACTATAGTGGATTGAGCAGAAACACCCACCCTTGCTTCATGCTTTGCCCATCGGCATGAAGTCCCGCCCCCTCGTCAAGACTTTGCGCATGTCAGGCCTCTTGTCACCTCCACGAGGAACTTTGGGCTCCTTCACGTGCTAACCGCCAAACTCTTCGCGGCTAACGGTCGTGGCTGACGGCATATGCAAGGGTCCTATTGGCTGAGTCCTAGGATAGGCAGGCGCAGGCGCAGACACAACAACTCTATTGGCTGAGTTCTACGAGGGGGCGCATGCGTAGTGGCTAATGGGAGGGGGCCGTGGCGTGCAAGCACGGGGCAGAGGTGGAAGCTGAGTGGGTACCATGCTGCGCCTCGCCGCCAAGCTGGTGTCCTTCTTTTGGAGGAGGGAGGACATCCCTGAGGAGGAGGTCGGGACACCCGGTCGGGAGCTGTCGGAAGGTAAAGGCTCAAGGAGCACTCAGCGGGAAGCCCTTTGGCGGGCCTGTGAGGCAGGGCGGGCTGTGACCCTTAGGGTCATGCTAGGGTTCTTACCGTAGGCGCTTTCATCTTTCGGTGTGGTTCGAGAACAGGCTTTTAGAGGTTTAAGCTTGGCCCTCGCTTCTTGGTTGGTTTGTTTGGTTTTTCGAGACGGGGGTCTCTCTGTGTAGCCCTGGCTGTTCTGGAACTCAGGCTGGAGACCAGGCTGGCCTCCAACTCACAGAGAGATGCGCTTGAGTAAAGGCGCACGCCATCTTTTTTTTTTTAAGATTTATTTATTATGTATACAGAAGAGGGCGCCAGATCTCATTACAGATGGTTGTGAGCCACCATGTGGTTGCTGGGAATTGAACTCAGGACCTCTGGAAGAACAGCCAGTGCTCCTAGCCTGAGCCACCTCTCCAGCCCCCTCACTTCTTTTACAAACCCAAATGAATTGTCTCTCTCTTGTCATTTTCTCAGAGACACTCGGAGAAGTGCTTTGCACGTGTGCCTTGTTACTCGTGGGTCAGTGCCGTTGGCTTCCTCATTCTCCCTCACCTTCACTATGCATGATTTTGTGCCACACAAAGTGACCAGATGTCTCTGCACGTACGTTCCTGCCTGGTTCCTGTCCTCACTGACCTCTCAGAGGTCTGGAAACCATAATCCCATCACCTCATGTTGTTTTTTCAAAAAGCGATGAAATCATTCCCCTTGGATGCTCTGCCATCCCCAGGCGTCTGGTTGTTAGATTACCTTCCCAGGTGCTCAGATACATGCTTGCTGAAGATACCGTGCCTTTTCTCTAGTTTTGTTTTGTTTGTTTGCTTGGGAACTCAGGCTAGTGGCTCCCATTTGCTTTCTGCATCCTCTAAAAGAATGAAATTTCCAATAAGAGAAGCTAGAAATAACATTTTTTNAAAAATGGAGTTGTAGAGCGGGGCATGAGAAAGGCCTTCTGTATGTAGGTGTGCTAATGTGCAAAATGTAACCTGGGGAAATAATGTCATCCTTCCAAAGCTGTGGTTCTCAACCTGTGGGTTGCAACCCTGTTGGACGTTGCATATCAGATATTTACATTCTGGTTCAGAACAGCAGCAAAATTAGTTATGAAGTAGCAACGAGAATANTTGTATGGGTTGGGGGTCACCACAACATGAATAGTGGCTTTCGAGAAACATCTTGAGCTCGAGTTTCACAATGTACTGTCTCCACAGGTGTCATGTGATCTGGGTGCTGGAAATTTTGCCAATGAGAGATCACAGGAGAGGTGTAGTGAGGACTCAAAGATGGCAGCTGCAGCTCCAGTTCATGAGAGGTCACTGAATGGCCAAGTTTCTATACTTTTCTTGAAGTAGGATGTGCTTTCNTATGCCCTCAGTGTTCTCTTTGGAAGCTTACTCTCTTAAGGCTGTAGCNATGAGGATAAGATGATAACAATTAGTACATGTCTAGGACTCCTCAGATGCCCATAATANTGTCCAGGGCACCCTAGCCTGTNCCAGCCACTCAGAAGTCTGCACATTGCACATAGATTCTGCTATTTAATCATCCAACAGCTGTCATGTAGTGATAGCTACTGATGTCATTTTATAGGTGGTAACTGACATGTATAATAGTTAAGGACCACGCTCAGGGTTACACATGGTAGAAGAGCTAGGGTGAAGCCAGTCTGGCTTTGGAGTCAAAGCTCTCGCCACCATGTTCACTACCTGTGCCTCTCAGAACCTAGGATTCTGTTTCAAAATCACTCTCCTGAACATAACTCAGTGGCAGCTTCTCCAGTTCTCAGATCCAGCCGGTTAAGTTCCTGTCCCCATGAATACCCATACTTTGCCTTTCTCTGTAGAGTTTAACTGTAGTAGGATTTGACTTTTTTAAAAAAACTGTGTGTGTGTGTGTGTGTGTGTGTGTGTGAATGTGAATGTGAATGTGAGAGAGAGAGACCACTCCATATGTATGTGGTACCTACAGAGGAAGGTATCAGATCCTCAGATGGTTATGACTCCCCACCTCCTGTGGGTGCTAGGAACTGAACTTGGGTCCTCTGGAAGAAGAGCAAGCACTCTAAGCCACTGAACCATTCTCTCTGGCCTGGGATTATCTTTTGCTATTAATGTAACCTCTTTGCTCATTTGTCCCAGGTGATACCAGGTTGAAAACTGTGCAGGGTGTTGTGACAAGATATTGCAGTGATTATGGCATGATTGATGATTTGATCTACTTTTCCAACGATGCTGTGACTAGCAAAGTGCTTCTGAATGTTGGACAGGAAGTTATTGCTGTTGTTGAAGAAAACAAAGTATCAAAAGGACTGAAAGCAATNAGGGTAAGTCCTAGTTTGCAAGAAATAGTCACTCTTGACCATGAGCCACCACGTTTGTTAGCCTCTCAGGCATTGCCTAGCCGAAGAGGACATGGTGAAGTGTGCCTACGAGGGAGAGCTTTTGCTTTTATAGTGATTTCTGTTTTAAAAAACAAATGATGGTAATTGCAAATTGAGACATAGAAATTTGTAATTCAGAAAGCAAAGTTTTCTCTATGTATCCCTGGCTGTCTTAGAACTTAGTATGTAGACCAGGCTGGCCTCAAACTCAAAAACATCTACCTGATTCTGCCTCATGTGTGGCACACCTAGGATTAAAGATGTGTGCCACTATATATACCCAGCCTGGAAAATTTTAATATAAAATTATTGTGGCATCTATTCCTTGCATAGTGACAATTTTCATAAGGACAACTAAAATTTTGAGTTTTTTTTTATTTATGTGTATGGTGTTTTGCCAGCACGAATGTCTGTGCACCTTGTGTGTGCAGTGCATGAAGANACCAGAAGAAGGCATCAGATCCCCTGGAACTGGAGTTATAGATGGTTATTAGTTGCTTTGTAGGTGCTGGGAATTGAACTCTGAAAGATCAGTNAGTGCTCTTACCTGCTAAGCCATCTCTTCAGTCCCAAGACATTTTTATACAATATGCCATATGCTTTGGCCATATTACATTCCATCCTTTCTTTCTTCCCTATCCCAGAAGGTTTGAATTTTATCAAATTATTTTTATTTAGTCAATGGAAATAGTCACATAAAATTTTCCCCATCCTATCAATGTGGTATGTTGACTGAATTCTTAAATGTTTAACCACTTCTGCATTCTGGGACAAACCCCATCTGTTCATGGTGTATATTCCTTATAATGTGCTGTTATATTCAGTTTACTAATGTTCTCTTGAATATTTTTATATTTATTCAGAAGAGATTGCTATACAGCTCCAAAAGTATGTTAAATTCTGACTCCCATGGTGGTTGGAATTACAGGTGAGGCTTTTAAGGAGTGATCGGCTCATGAGAGCTCATTAGTAGGATTTATGCCCTCATAAAGGATAAGCCAGAGAAATCCTTAAAGATCCCTCCAAGAGCTGGAGAGATGGCTCAGCAATTAAGATTTCTTGTTGTTCCTGTAAGGGACCCTAATTTGGGTCCCAGCACCCAAATCAGCTGGCTTACAATTGCTACTCCAGCTCTAGCTGATACTGTCTTCTGATTTCCATGGGAAATTGCATGAATGTACACACACACACACACACACACACACATGCACACACACAACTAAAAGCCAAAAAGAATTGTTTGTTTTTGAGACGGTATCAGTGTGTAGACTTGGTTGACCAGGAACTCACTACATAGACCAGACTGGTCTCTAATAGAGACCCCACCTGCCTCTGCGTCCTGAGTGCTGGATTTAAAACCATGCACTACCACATCCAGCTTAATCTGGGTGTTTGTTTGTTTGTTTTAACTCTTAAACCCTTCAAGTGGCACTTCTGTGAATCAGGAATCAAATCTTACCAGACACTGAACCCACCGTACCTGATCTTGAACTTTTTCTTATTCTCCCTTATAATGATGTGAAGAGTCACTCATTTGTTTTACAGGTGGAAGCTGTCTCTGATAAATGGGAAGATGATAACAAAAACTCGTGCAAAGGGTTGTCAGACTCCAGGCCCAGAGTGCTGATTGGCTGTGTGACTTCCATGCTGGAAGGTGCTGGTTACATCAGCCAGACCACATATTTCTCTCTGCAGAGTGTGTGTGAAGGTAGCTAGATGGATTTCTGTTTCATATTTAAAATTAAGTTTTCTACCTTTTAGTAATTTTTATGGATTAAGTTTGAGTCAACTATACATGTATTATTTAAAGAGTCATGTTTGGGAATGGCTACCAGGTGTTGGCCTCACATGGGAGTTCTTGAATACTGGGTGGACTTTGGATTGGGGTGTGTGTCACGACTTAAACTCTGCTTTTACTTGCTTTGTATTTATCTGTCAAGCACATCCACTGATCACCAAGTTGCTAATAGAAGGACAGTGTGTTGGTCTAAGAAATGTCCTTTTCTTTTTGTTTGTTGAGACCAGGTTTCACATTGTAGGCCAGGTTAGAGCTTGCAGTGGACCCTNCCCCAAAGACAGAGACATTTGTCCTACCAAGGCAGATAGTTTCCNAAGCTTTTCAATGTCTGCCTACTCTTTGCTCTCCCAGCCTGTTCATTTGGACAGTACAGTCCTGTTCCAGGTGCTTGAGGAAAGCATTAGCAGAGGGTGGTGAGGAGAGAGCTGGCAATGTACTCTGCCTGGTGCCCAGAGTGGTGGCTTGGAGCCATACTCTGAGCCCATGACTTTTGTGGGGTCACCCCTCAGCTGCAGCCAGGGGTGGCCAGATTTTGTCTGTACTGTTACACATCTGAGAAGAGGTGTTAAAATTAAACTACTTTTGATCAGCATTTTGATAGTTTAACCACCAATGCTGAGGATGCTGCTTTCTGTAAGTACACAGTACAAAATTATATTAAGGATCAGTTTAGAAATTTGGCCCTAATTCCAAGACAAATTAACATTTTTTTCTATCTTGTTTTTGTTTTGTTTTGAGACAGACTTTCTTTGTGTAGCTTTGGAGCCTGTCCTCAAACTCACTGTGTAGACCAGGCTAGCCTAGAACTCACAGAGGTCCGCCTACCTCTGCCTCTCGGGTGCCGATTAAAGGCATGCGCCACTGCCGCCTGGCTATTTTTTTGAGGCATTATCTCACTGTATAGCCTTGGCTGACCTGGAACTCACTATATAGACCAGCCTGGCCTTGAACTCCTAAAGATCTGCCTTCTTCTGCTCCCAAATGGTAACATTAAGGCATACACCACTGTGCCTGGGCCATTTGACACTTATTTATGAAGCTCAAGCCAGNAACTCACATAGCAGTTTTTAAGGTCATGCATTCTAACTGGGATGGCTAATACTTACTGTCAATTTGGCTGAACCTAAAGTCATCTAAGAGGCACACCACTGGGCAGAGAGGAAAAGTGGGCAGTGCTATTGTGCAGGCTGGCATCCCAGACTGAATAGAAAGGGGAAAAGGAGAAAGCTCAGGACCAGCTTTCTCTTCTCTTTGCTTCCTGAGAGTAGACATGATGTGAGCAGCCACCTCACATTCTAGCCACCACCACTAGGGCTGCTCTCAATGCCATCCCTTCCTCCTCCAAACTGTGACCCAAAAAACTTTCCTTGTAAGTAGATTTTCTTAAGTGTTTTGTCACTGCAATAAGGTAAATAACTAGTACAGAAAATCAGTACTGAGAAGCAGGACTCTTGCTTTGAGAACCCTGACCAGGTTCATAGGCCTTTGGAAGTTGTTTGCAGGAAAAGAGTGGAAGAGTTTGGAACTTTAGGCTAAAGAAGTCTGAGAATGCTATCCAGAGTTTAATGGGCTGTTCTGGTGGGAATATGGAAGACTGGAATGGAACATGAAGTCTCAGCTCATGAGATTTCAGAAAGGACTGAGGACTGTACTGGGAATTTGACTACAAGCTATCCGTGTTATGTTCCAGCAAATTTGGTTGCTTCCTGCCCATATCCTCAAAACTTGAGTAAGACTGAATTCAAACTCAGTGGACTAAGTTGTTTGGTGAAGAACATTTCAAGACAGTACAGTATTCAGCTGTGGCATGGTTACTATTTACTACTCTTACTTAGATTTATAGTGAGGTTGAGCAGAAAAATATGAAAAATCANTGAGTGGTTGAAGTTGCAGATGAAGCAAGTGCCAAGAAAACAGCTGAATTCTTAAAAAATACTAGCAGCTTTAAAACCTATACTTGTCATTGGGACACTAGAAAGGGCCTGATGGCAAGAGTTCACCTAACAAAGGTGTGAAAGGAGAGAACTGAACTGAGAATGCNACAACAGGTTCTGTGCTTCCCAGTCTTTGCCTATGGAAGTGTTTCCCTGGACTCAGCCACCAAGGTCTACAGAAGCCACTATAGCTACAGTGGAAGGGAACCAAACTACATCTTAAACTGGAAACAGAACTTGACAATGCCGTCTTTACGGTACTGGTTTTCCAGGCATGCAAAATGCAAGCATGGGCTGTTACTAAGGTTTGCACCAAAGTTCCAGAAAGCCCTTGAGGCCAGTATGTGGCAGGTTTGGATTTCCTGGAAGAAGACCCTGAGAAATCATGCCATGAATTGGTGATAGTGAAGACTAAATCCATAATGGAGATCCCAAGATGTCCAACAAGGAAAGCTTCAGGCATAGAGTAGAGCTGGTCTAAGCTCTCCAGGCAGCAGAGCTAAAGAGGCGGGATACCAAGGCTGTTGGAGCTCCAAATTTGTCCATTGTAAGGCCACAGGTGGGAAACATAGAACTTNGGGAGTTGATATTGGCCTTAATGGGTTTCAGTCTTGCTTTGGTTCAGTCTTTGCTATGCCTCTATTTCTCTCTTTTGAAATAGGGTGTGTACTGTGTCCATTGTATATTCGAAGTATGTAACTTGATTTTTATTTGTTGTTATTACAGAGGCTCACATGAGTTTGCCTGAATCTTAGTGGATACTCTGGTTAGTTTTGAGGAATTTTGACACTGTAAGACTTTAGGGACTTGAAATTGGAAGGGTGTATTTTGCATTATGAGATACCATGAGCCTTTGAAGGCCAGAGGTGGAATGTTATGATTTTGGGTGTCAAGTTGACAACAGATATACTTGTAATGGTTAATATTCACCATCAACTTGACTGGATTTAGAATCACACAGGAAATACCTCTGGACATGAAAGTGTCTCTAGAGAGATTTAACCAAAGAGGGAAGACCCACCTTCCATGTGGACAGCATCATTCTGTGGACTGGGCCTCACCAGTCTTCATCTTCTCTGGCCCTACTGGTTGCAGTGTNACGAGCTGCCTCATGGCCTTGCCACTGTTAGGTCTGCTCTCCCCACCATGCCGCCTTTGTCTTTGTGGACTGTACTCTCAAACTGAGTGACATCGAANCTCCTTCCTTAAGTAGCTCTTGTCAGGTAGTTTGTTATCATAAGAAAAGTGCTACACTAACATAATACAATGAAAAACAGACTAATGTGGTTGTGCATGTCTGTGTGTGCACACATGTGCATGAGCACAAGTGCACATGCACTCGAGTATGATGTCTGTATGGTGCCTGGGGAGGCCATAGGTTAGAGAGATATCGGTGCCCTTTCTCAGTTGCTGTTCACTTTTTTATTTTGAGANGGTTTAGCTCAAACTNACCATTTAGCTAGAATGGCTGGCCAGTGAGTTCCAGGGATCTGACTGTTTCCACTCCTCCAGCACTGCAATTATACATGTGCACCACCANGCCCAAATTCTATGTGATTCTGGGGTTTTAATTCAAGTCATCATGTGTGTACTGTCTTCCCAGCCCAGGTTCTTTGGGGTTTATTCTGGTTTTGTTTTTTATTGTTGTTGTTTTGTCTGTTTCGAGACAGGGTCTCATTGTGTAGCCCTGGCTGGCTTAGAACTCTCTGTGTAGAGCAGGCTAGCCTTGAACTCACAGAGATANACCTCCTCTGCCTTCTGAGTGCTGGGACTTAAGGTGTGTACCACCATACCTGGTTAAAAATATTTTGATATGGCAAAATATAGAGAGTAGATTTAATGGGGGTGGGGATCTGAGATGACAGGCCTGACTTGAGACTGACCATACTGGGTTCTCTGTTCTCTTAGAGCAGCAGTTCTCACAGGGGTCACATATCAGATATTTGCATTGTGATTTATAACAGTAGCAAAATTACAGTTGTGAAGTAGCANTGAGATAATTTTATGGTTAGGATCACCACAGCATGAGGAACTGTGTTAAAGAGTCACAGCATTAGGAGGGTTGAGAGCCACTGTCTTAGAGGCTGGAGAATGATTAATATCCAAAACTTGGCTCCATTTAACTAATGTGAGAGCATAGATTGCTTCAGGGTGAGGTGGATACATGAATTGGATCATGACAGAGAAATGAGGGAAGATGGACCAGATATTATTTCAGTGTGTCATAACCTCAGAGTGCACTGCACATTTGAATGTTATTGAAGCTTTCTCTTTGGCCGTTCAGGTTTCCACCCATGCAAGGGAGACTGGGTAGAGGCTGAGTACTGGATCAGGCCGGGGACATGGAGCAGCGAGGCAATCTCAGTGAAGCCACTGCGGTACAAGCGTGTGGACAAGGTAATGTGCTGATGAGTGTTTCTGTACAGTTGCTCAGGGATTCTCCTTGATGCTCTAGTAAGCCTGCATAGATGAAACTCAGTCCTAGCCTGTGTTTCATTACGGAAGTAGAGGTAGGGCTGGAGCGATGGCTGTTCTTCCAGAGGACCTAGGACAAGGTGGTTCACAACTTTCTGTGCACTCCAGTTCCAGGGGATCCAATGCCCACCCTCTTCTGGTGTCCAAGGGCCCTGCATACACATGGTGCAAAGACATTCAGGCAAAGCACCCGTATACAGAAAGTAAATACTTTTTTAAAGGGAAATAGAGGCAGCAGCATGCTTGTCTAAAGTCTGACTTACAGCATGGACCTGGTTGTGTTAAAGGTGTTCTGGGACAAAGCATATACATGATGAATTGTGGGCCTTGAGCTTCCTTGTCAGCTGGTAATTTAGGGAATGGCATGGGTTGTGGAAGCATTGAGTTTGCACTGAGGTGAGGTGGATGCATGAACTGAACCATGACAGAGCAGTTGGGGAAAGATGTCAGCTACCACCACAAACCTCTTTGTTAGCTTGAAAGCTCCCAGGCTCTTGTGCATCCATGTTGTACTGGACTTTACTGGCTTTACAAGGCCAGACTGGGTTAGTCAGAGTCAGAAGCAAGGGTTGAGAACTGTGCCCCTTTCCATATACACTTTGAAGCAATATTCAGCACTGCACTTGCAGGTTTGCATTTCCAGCCTGTGTGGGAGGAATGGGGTGATAGAGGACAGCATCTTCTTCAGCCTGGACTCCCTGAAGCTGCCAGAAGGGTACACACCAAGGAGACACGACATTGTCAATGCTGTGGTGGTGGAGAGCAGCCAGTCATGCTACATCTGGAGAGCACTGTGCATGACCCCCGTGAAGAGGTGGTACCCAAACCATTCTTTGGAAATAAGAAGTCCAATTTTAAGTATATTTTTAAGAGTTGTAGTCAAGTGCTGTCTAAGATTTCAGTCATTCATGATGCTTGTCCCTAAAGTCATACCACCAGGCTGA
>LZPO01054713.1:644021-657659 GCA_001675575.1 Neotoma lepida
GTGTTCTGCATTGTCCCTTAGCATAAGATCTATGACCTTTGAAATGTTCTTCCCAGGAATGCCAGGACAGCAGACAAGGAAAGAGATGTACACTGCTTGCAGGAAAGGTAGAAGACCACCTCTCTGAGTTCAGAGGCTGCAGAGAAGTCTAGAAAACAAAGGTTTAATTAAGGTCTGGCATTGGATGGGAAGTCTGCCCTCTCCCGGGAAGTATTTGCTATGGAGTTTCTAAATAAGGAGCATCGACTTGGGAATGTATGGCTAGAGAGAGAGAGAGAGGTCTATACAAGCAGAACTTGAGCTTTTCACAGGCTTCTACCTAGATTTCAGAGGGAATCATGGAAAGCTAAGCATGTGTAGCAGCAAGATGTGACGAACCCTCAGAGGGTGATGCCTGAAACTCTTTTGAGTGAAGCTGAGAGTATAACGGAAGGTTTGAGACATGTTATACATGTTATACATGTTTACTATACAGATAAAGTTTTCTGCTCTTAAGAAACATAATGGTTTAATTATGGGAAGCAAAGACTTTTAATACTTTTCTACCATCATTTCTTAGCAAATATGTATTGAATTAGTNTATCTTTGGATTGTATTATGTTAAAATGTATTTGCTTTTAAGACTTGCTATTTGAGTTGATAACTTTAATTTCACTTTTAAAAAATGAGGGCTGGGGAGGGGGCTTGGTGAGTAAAACATTTGCCATGCAACCATGAGGATCTGAGTTCATTTTTCCATCACCCAATTTAAAACACAGATGTGGTAGGGCTGGGAATAGAGAAGGGAANTCCAAGGCTCCCTGGCCAGTCAGTCTAGCCAAAAGGATGAACTCCAGCTTCAGTGAGAGAACCTGTCTCAAAAAATAAGATGAAGGGGGCTGGAGAGATAAGCTGGCAGTTAGAAATAACACTTGCTNCTATTGCAGAGGACTTGGGATTGGTTCCCAGAACCCATATGGGACGCATAACTTTTTGTAACACCAGTTGTAGGGGCCCTGATGCCCTCTTCTGGCCTACCTAGGCACTGCATGAATGTAGTATACTTGCATACATGCAAGCAAACATTTGTACACATAAAAATAATAAATAAGACGGGCAGTGGTGGCGCCCACCCTTAATCCTACCATTTGGGAGGCAGGTGGATCTCTGAGTTCGAGGCCAGCCTGGTCTACAAAGTGAGTTCCTGGCCAGCCAGAGCTATTATACAGAGTAACTCTGTCTCAAAAAAACTAAAAATTAATAATAATAATTATTATTATAGTAAAACCTAAAAAAATAATAAGGTATAGAAGTGACTGAGGACATTCTGACCTGTCTCTTATACACATCTAGATGTGTATAAGAGACAGTCTCTGGACTCTTCATGTACCCACCACAGGCAAGTGCACCTAAATGTACATGTGTACATGGATGCACACACACACACACACACACACACACAAAGTTAATTTTGACTGAGTTAGAATAGAATTTCTAATTATTCCTGAAATGGCTTAAACATACTTCTGACATTTTAGTGTGTGTATGCAAAGCTTTCTCAGCACTGATGATTTTACATTCACAATACTTACTGCCATAGTTAGCTTCAGATGTTAACGTGATGCAATCCATAGTCACTTGGGAAGAGGGAACCCCACCTGAAGAATTGCCTCCATCAGATTGGCTTGTGGGCATATTAGTGAGGCATTTTCTTTTTTTCTTTTACTTATTTATTTAATGTGTGTGGGTGTTTTGTCTGCATCTATGTCTGTACACAGTCTGTGTATATTATAGCAGAGGCCAGAAGAGTATGTTGAATCTCTTGGGACTGGAGTTACAGACAGATGTGAGCTACCATGTGGATGTTGAGAATTGAACCCCGGTCCTCTGGAAGAGCAACCAGTGTTCTTAACCTCTGAACCATTTTTCCAGCCCGTGAGGCATTTTCTTTATTGCTAATTGGTGTAGGAGGACCCAGTATGACAGGAGGAGCCTNCCATTTCTAGGCTGTAGGCCTGAGCTGTATAAGAAAGATAGCTGAGCAAGCCAGAGGAGCGAACTAGTATGCAGCATCCCTCTGCTATTTTCTACTAAAGCTCCCACCCTGAGTTCATTTNCTTAACTAATCGCTACAGCAAAGACCTCTAGAAATAAGGAGAAGTGATGAGAAGAGACGTCTTTGTTTTGTTCCAGATCTTAGTAGAATAGTTTTCAGTTTTTCATCAGAGAGTATCTTTTATAGAGCTACCTTTATCATATTGAGAAAGTGGTTCTTCTTAATCATGAGAGGATGCTGAATTTAGTCAGATATTTTTCTGTATCTTGATGATCATGTGCTTTTCTCCCTTCATTCTGTTAAGCAGGTTGCTATATTTGTTAATCTTCATAGGTTGACCCATCCCTACCNCCTAAGAATTAAGACCCCCTTGGCCATAGTGTATAATCTTTTTAATAAACTACAGCATTGTTTGCTAGCATTTTGTGACAATCCTTGTTTCANTATTCCTAAGAGACATTGGTCTGTATTGGAGAGGGAGATATGGTTGGATAAGTTCTGTTTGTTTTGTTTTGAAATGTAGTCTTACTGTGTTACCCAGGCTAGCCTCAAACTCCTGAGCTGAAATGACCCTCTTTAGCCTGCTGCAGAGCTGAGAGAAGTACCACTCTTTCTTTTTCTCTCCTTCTCTCTACCTTCTCCCTTTCCCTCCCTTTTTCTTCTCCTTTCACATCTCTTTTCCTTTCTTCCTCTTTCCCTTCATCTTCTTCCTCCCCATTCACTCACATCACTGTGACACTGCACAGCCCAGGCTAGCCTCAAACTTGTAATCTTCTTGTCTCCATTTCCTGAGTGATGGGATTATAGGTGTGCACCACATGCTTTTTCTTTCTTTATAATGTCCTTTTCTGACTTTGATGTCAGAGTAATGCTGACCTCTTAGAATGAATTATAAAGGATCCCTTGGGCTTTTGGAAAAGTTTGAAGAGGATTTCTGCCATTTCTTTAACTGTTTTGTGAATTTTCTCNTGAAACCACCAGGTCTAGGGATTTCCTTTGTTGAAAAAGTTTTTGGTTCCTGATCCAGTTTCCTGAGTAGTTACAGTTCTATTCGGATTGCATTGTTTCTTTGGGTGTAGTCTTGGTAGCTTTTATGTTTCTAGAGACTTCCTATTTCATCTAGATATTTTTACAGTTATTTCAGATGGGAAGAAAGATGGCCCTTTACACTATATCTAGACCAATGGATATCCTGCCCTCATCCACAAACATCTATGGAAGTTACACTGCCCTTTCCAGAATAAGCTCAAAGACCTCACAGGCTAAGGATAANAGAGTTGGCTGAGGGCCCAGACTATGGTAGTGAGTAGAAGTTTTGGCCAATGAAGAACCAGAGTGCTATGGTCCTCCATAAGCCNNAGGGTGGAGGTATGCTGGCCGGGTTCATAACCTCTAACCCTGAATCATCCTGTCTGAGTAGATGTCTTGGATGTAAGCGGTTTAGACATCTGGACTCCACAGGTGCATATTCCCTAGACATAGAAATGGGATGTGCTGTTCTGTCTTCACAGACTGGGGGATTCTTTTTTTCAGCTTTTGAACATGTCAAACTACAAGGAAAAGTTCTCCACTCTGCTGTGGCTGGAGGAGATCCATGCAGAAATAGAACTGAAGGAGTATAACATGAGTGGCGTTGTCCTGAAGAGGAAGGGGGATCTGCTGGTTCTGGAGGTCCCTGGGCTTGCTGAGAGCCGACCTTCCCTCTATGCAGGTAGATCCTCACTGTGGGTTATCTGGGGGCCAACAGAAAGATCACACTGGGGGAAAGTAGTTTTAATTGGCCCACTTACTTGGTTTATCCCATTTCTGTCCTTAGAAGCAACATTTACTTAAAAGGGAATGATCTAGCGTGTATGCAATACATGTTTCTTTGTTACACGTTGTCTTTAAGCAANAAATACCAGAAATTCTGTATTTTATTATACTTCATTAAGACTTGATTTCAGAATGAAACAGGAAATTTATGATTTTGTGTTTGACACATAGTAATATATTTTTTACCTAGGTGACAAACTGATTTTAAAATCTCAAGAATACAATGGACATGTCATTGAATATATCGGCTATGTCATGGAGGTGAGAGGACACTCCTCAAAGAGTGAAGGACAGACTGACTCACCTACCCTCACAGAGGGAACGCAGGTGGCTTTGTCTGTATTGTGGGAAATTTAAAGACACAGTGATCTTTAATAATTTTTGTTGTGTAAAGGGACCTTCCTATCTAAGAAAGTANANTTTCCAACTATATGAAACTACTTGTAAGCCATGTTTGTATTGAATCAGCTTTGGACACTGTGGGCATGATCTAGAAGAGTTAGCAGGTAGGAGCCTCAGGAGGACACACACTAGANAAGTATGTGCTGAGGCATTCAGTAGGATGCTCTGCTCTGTATAGTCAGATGCTTGGTCAATGCATGCTTCAGTCTTAGCATGACTTCCTTTGGTTCTGCCATCAATTTTCTGGCCAGAACATGGGGTAGCTGATAGAGAAGGCTTCGAAGAGGCCCAGATGGTGCAGCTGGTAAAGAAGCCGCATCTGAAATCCATATTTATCAAGAGAAGTAAGGTTTGCTGTCTTCCAGCCAGCAAGGATAGTCCAACGTAGGTCTCTTGGCCTTGAAAAGTTATGCACTATTAGGAGAGCCAGTTTGGAGAGGTTGGAGAGAGAAGACTCATGTGCTAAGCCCTTGCTGAGAACTACTCACTTCCACAGAGGATCTTCCTGCCAAGCATGTGCTAGATGTCTTAATTAGGTTTCTGTTGTTGTGATAAAATACCTGAACTAGAGCTGGGGAGATGACTCAGAGGTTAAGAGCATTGACTGCTCTTCCAGAGGTCCTGAGTTCAATTCCTGGCAACCACATGGTGGCTCACAACCACCTGTAATGAGATCTGGTGCCCTCTTCTGGTATGCAGATAAACATGCAGACAGGACACTGTATATGTGATAAATAAATAAATTTTTAAAAAACAAACAAAAACCACCACGACCAAAAGCTTGAGGAAGAAAGGGTTTATTTATTTACAGCTCAGTTTATCATCAGGAAGCCAAAGCATGACATCAAGGCAGCAGCAGCCATGGAGGAGTGCTGCTTATTAGCTTGTTAGTCATGGGTTGCCCAGTCTGGTAGATCACCCAGGCTACCTGCTCAGGGGTGGCACCACCTACAGTGGGCTGGGTCTTCCTGGATGGATCATTAATCAAGAAAATGTCCCACAGACTTGCCTACAGGCCAATCTGAGGGGTTTTCTCAGTTGAGGTTTCCTCTTCTCAGATGACTGGCTTGTGTCAGACTGACATAAAAGGAGGTAGGGCTCTAGAGAGCACACACTGCCCCACCTGCAGCCTTCCCAGTACCCCTCTTACCTTTGCTTGTGCATACTCTGGCTGGTCTGATGTTTTTAAGTTGCCTTGTGCTTGCTTTTATATGTCTTTCCATTTTCTTATTTCGTTTGCAGCTTTTCAGGTAGACGGTCAAGTCAGTCTACAGTATCCTAAGCTGCTGAGGATCATAGTCCCTCACTCTTAGTAGTTAGGTTTTAGTGTGCTTAATGACCTTAGGTTGTGGATTCCCTTTCACTTTTTGTAATCTCTGGGTAACTCAGAAGCCTCTGCTTGGTGGCTTTCCTCGGAAAGGGTTGTGGCAGCATCTTCTGAGAATGGGAGAACTCTGTGACAGTCTGTCCCNGTGTTTATATCACCTCNTCCCCACAGTCTCAGGGTCCGGATTCTCACTACAGCTTCTGACCTTGCACCGTGTTTGGCCTGGGCCTTGGGAAGCCACACAGCCTCAGTGCTGCTTCCGCCTGAGGATGTTTGGTTTCCTTTGGCAGCTTTGCCCCCATGTATCCTCAGCGGGTCCCTTTCTTTCCTTCAGGAGAAAGTATGAGGTCTTATTTTATGCAGGATCCAGCTTTTTTTATCCCCTGTACTACTAGAAAGGGAAGTCCCGAGTGACCTTTCTGTGGAGCCTTTAACTCAGCAGGACCACTCTGATGACTTGGAGTTGTTGGCAGGTTGACCTCCTTTGAGTCTTATGCACCATATTGTCAGTGTACTTGGCACAGAGAGGGACTGGTTAAAGTGTTGCTGATATGAATGAAGACATCACCCCTGTTTGTGTAGTTTAAGAATGATTTCCTCACTTTCAGTTAATTTTGCAGGTACTTAAGATTTTGGCTCAAATCTGTAAAATGANATTTTCATGATGTATTGCCAGATATAGATGCAAGATTGTCCCAAGAAGTCCAGTCTAGTGTGTAGAAGTTGAATCACTCATTTGTTTTTTTAGATTCATGAAGAAGATGTAACTCTTAAGCTTAATCCAGGATTTGAACAAATGTACAACTTTGAACCTATGGATGTGGAGTTTACATACAATAGGTAAGGTTTTAGTGAGTTCAATAAAAATGTTTTTTCATCCTCCCAGTTGGTCTGTCCTTGAATGAATCAGTTGAAGTCTCCATGATCGAGCAAGAGATGGCTTATTAGCCATCCTGTGCTTTGCGGGTGATNTATGTGTTAGGTTCCAAACCTCCCAAAAGGCAGCAGCACTGACTGTGGCCCAAAGTGACAGTCTGGGGCCAGCTCAGGCTAGATGCCCACAGGGAAAATGACAGTCTGGGGCCAGCTCAGGCTAGATGCCCACAGGGAAAATGACAGTCTGGGGCCAGCTCAGGCTAGATGCCCACAGGGAAAACCGAAGGATTGCTGGTGGAGAGAAAAAAGTCTGCACTCAGAGGTTTTCAGAAACCTGTGAAACTAATTTCTGCCTGCCAGGAGAAGCCACTTCCCTTACCTCCCTTGCCTCTGGCGAATGGGGCATATGTTTCTTTGTTGGCATATACCTGTGGTGCATATCAAAGCCACTAAGCTCTTCTGTCTTCTGGCCTGCAAGCCCCCATGCTAGCCTCCTGGGTCTTCTGAGAGCTAGCCCTGGCAGTTTACAATTTACTACTCTGTCTGTCCCTGAGAGGTAGGCATGGCAGCCTTGGACTCCCCCAAGTGCCCCTGGCTCTGCTCTCTCCACCACCAGAGAGAAAGCCATACAGCAGTTTTATATTTACAATAAACCTCTTCCTACCCATGGAGAAGTCCAGTTTGTTGGTTTCACTGCACCCTCAGATCTGGTGCCAAAACCTGGGAGCAGAACAGTGGGCCCCTTTGCAGAAGGCCCAGCCCCTCCTAACCAGTTATGTGTTTCTGAGAAATTCTAAGTGTAGGCTTTTATCTCTTGGGTCAGTTTGAGGAAANTTGATGCTGTTAGGGTACCATCATCTAGTCCTTGAAAACATGAATCTCTCAGTTACATATTTCTTCAGTTTCCTTTTAGCAATATGTACTTCTCAGTTTGTAATTTTGCATGGTTTTGGCAGATTTGTTCCTTGTTTGTTTGTTTGTTTGTTTTGTTTGTTTGGTTGGTTTGGTTTGGTTTTTCTGAGACAAGGTTTCTCTGTATAGCCCTGGCTGTCCTAGAACTAGCTCTCTAGACTAGGTTGTTCTTGAATTCAGAGATCCACACACCTGTCTCCTGAGTGTTGTGATTAAAGGTGTGCACTGCCATGCCTGCTGCCTGGCTTTGTTGCTGCTGCTGCTGCTGCTGTTGTTTTGTTTTGTTTTGTTTTGTTTTTTGAGACAGGGTGACAGGGTCTCACTATATAGCCTTGGCTGGCCTAGAACTCTGCTATGTAGGCCAGGCAGCTCTCAAACTCACCGAGATCCACCTGTCTCTGCCTCCTGGATATTGGGATTAAAGCCATGCACCACCACTCCTGGTTCCTGGCCCTACAGTGTAATACTATTATAAACAACATTACCTTCAATTTCCAATTGCTTGCTCTCGATATTTCCTCTCAGCAAGCAGTTCAAGGTGACATGGAAGGTTTTGACATATCCTTCTACCAGATTGAGGAGAGAGATTCCTAGTTTACTGGTAATTTTAAGTCAAGAATAGATACTGAGCACTCAGGAGGCAGAGGCAGACAGATCTCTGAGTTCCAGGCCAGCCAGGTCTCCATAGTAAGACCCTGTCTCAAACAAACAAAAAGAGTAGATACTGATTTTGTCAAATGCTTTTCTATATCTTTTGAAATTATGTGGGGTTTTCTGTTTTGGGTTCACCAGTCAATTTTCTTAATTTGTTTTCTAATGTAATTTCANNTTTGCCTCTGAGATGAACGGTACTTGGTCATGATACNGTTTCTTTTTATATGTGTTAGGTCTGATTTGCTAAAATTTTACTCTTTTTTTATATTTATGTTCATGAAATATATTGGTCTANAGTACATTGNATATTCTGGAAAACTTTCATTTCTTCCTTAAATATTTGTTAGAGTCCCCACTGAGGCCTTGTAGATCTGGAGTTTTCTTTGTGGGAATCTTTAAAGCTGTATATTCCATTGTTCTACTAGAAAAAGGATCATTTAGGTTTAGTACTAGGTTCTTTCTATTTGCATGCATGTGTGTGTTTGTATGTGTATGTGT
Source organism: Neotoma lepida (assembly GCA_001675575.1). Classification (NCBI taxonomy): domain Eukaryota; kingdom Metazoa; phylum Chordata; class Mammalia; order Rodentia; family Cricetidae; genus Neotoma; species Neotoma lepida. The sequence goes on from LZPO01054713.1 coordinate 652,541, forward strand.
GTGCATACATGCATATAAGTGTGTATGATAAATGTAGGTTCGTGTGCCATAATGCACGTGGGGCCAGAGGAAGACTTTGTGGAGTAAGTTCTCNCCTTCCACCCTTAACTTGAGTTTGAGAATTCAACTCAGATGATCAGACTTGTGGCAAGTCCCTTTACCTACTGAGCCATCTTCCTGGCCTGGTAATTAGGTTCCTGTAAGCTTTAGAAGTCTGTACATTTTAAGAACTCTGTACTTCATCCAGGTTGTCTTATTTGCATTTAAGTTATTTACAGAATCTTCTTACTATATTTTTCTTATATGTGTCATCTATAGTGATTTCACATTTCTAATTTCTGATGTTAGTGGGTTTTGTTTTGTTTTGTTTTTTTTCCTCATCAGTATCTCTAGAAATGTGGGGTCTTTTTAATTATTTTTATTTTATCTTATGTGTGTGAATGTGTCTTGCCTGCATATATGTCTATGCATTATATACATGCCTGGTGCCCATGGAAGCCATAAGAGGGCATCAAATCCCCTAGGACTGAAGTTACAGATGATTGTTAGCTGCCATGTGGGTACTGGGAATCTAACCTTTGATCCCCTGCAGGAGCAGTCAGTACTCTCAACTACTGTGCCATCTCTCCAGGCCTAGAAGTATGTTATTTTAGTGACTTTGTCAAAGACTCCACTTCTGGCTTCACTAGCATACCATTCTTTACTGTTCTTCTGTTCCCAGTTGCATTAAGTTTTACTCTGGTCTTGTATTATTTCCTTTTTCCTATTTATTTTGAGCTCCATCTGCTTTTCTTTCTCCAGCTCCTCTTATGTTATAAGTGAAGACCATAGATTGAAGGCTTGTCTTTTTCTACCTTCTGTGTTTGGTTCCAGATGGATATTAATTACCCTGAGTTTCTATACCACTCTAGCTTAGTTACTGGTCATTTAGTCCCAAGGGAAAACATAATAGATTCTTCTTTAAAAGACTCTGTGTGTGTGTGTGTGCGTGTGTGTGCGCGCACGCGCGCGAATGCAAAGGACAGAAGATAGCATCAGAGCTGGAGTTACAGGTTGTAATCTGCCCAACAGGGATGCTGGAATCTGAACTCTGGTCCTCTGCAATAGCTAAAGCGCTAAGCCACCTCTCCAACCCCAAGATTCTCTTTATCTTGAACAAAGATGCTAAAATAGGCAGTTGACATCCTAAAAATCTTCCTCTTGAACCACCAGTTCATACCTAGGGAAGTTGGTTTTGTGATCCTTTCTTTCTCATTTGTGCCCTCCTTTGGAAGTCTTGTGTATTGTCCTGTGTCCCCCAATGCACATACATACTGCATCTACTTAAATTTTTCTCATTTTCTATCTTTGTTAGAGTCAGTTTGGCCAAGTCCTGGGGTGATTCTATCCCAGCTCTTATCCCTCTTTATATGGAATTTATTGTATCCCAAGCAATTATCTTGCAAAGATAGGAAACACAGGTTCAGTGCCCCTCACAGAGATACCACAGAGTGTACACACTCCCAGTTATGCACCACAGAAATGGATCCTGATAGTGGCTTTTAGCAACCACCCTACACCCTGTAATAGTTGGATATGGTCAGGTGTCTATGTTGTGCCCTACAGTCATCTGAGTCTTAAGAAACCTGTCCTTTGTCTCTAAGAAGGCATGAGTCAGCTCTGCTCTGTGAGTGGAGCCAGATTGCCCAGTAGAACAGATAAGTGTCTTCATTTGTGCTTTTGGAGTGTTAGTAATCCTGATTTATTGAAAATGGGTTTTTATTTCCTGTGTTTTTATTCTTTTTTTCCAATTTCAAATGAAAAAACCTTACAGGAAAACTGTTTTTCTCTTGACACAGTAATATCAATATCTTCCTTACTCTTCTAGAAGGATGGTGCCTGCTGTCCTGGTATCTCAGTTGTCTCTGCTTAAACTTTGGTATAAAACTCCTAATTGTCTGATGTTTTGTGTAGAGAAAGTTAAAGCTCCCCTTCCCTCTCCCTTCACATAATTGCAGGAACATGCCTTTATGACCCTGTAACGCCCGGCTCTACATGGTCTTTTATCTACAAGCTTTTGTTAAAGTTTGTGTTAGTGTGATTGCTGGAAGTTTATTGTCTTGTCTGTTTTCTGTTGCTATAACAGATATCACAGACTGGATAATTATAAAGAAAGAAAAGATTTATTCTCACAGTTCTGAAGGCTTTGTAGCATTGGTGAGGGCTTCCTTGCTGCATCAAAACATGGCAAGAGAACACAGGAACAGGCCAGAGAAAGCCAGGACAGTGAGTTTGAATTCATTTTGTAACAGAGTTGTTCATACAGAAATGGTTTGACCTCATGACCCAGTTATCTCTTAAAGGTCACACCTTCCAAAGCCATCACAGAGGCAATAAATTGTAGTCACCAGCAGATAAATAAAATTTTTATCTAAGTTTTGGAGTTTGGAAGTAACATTCACATGATAACATTTGNATAATAAAATTTTTGTAAATTCTAAACTTAGGTTCATTATTTTACATTTTCTTTCTGACAGGACCACAAGCAGACGGTGTCACTATGCCCTTGAACAAGTCATCCATTTGGGTGTAAAAGGTAGTGTTTTGTAGATTGGTAGTATTAAAACTCCCTAGAGTATGTTTATAGAGTTCATGAAAAATTTTGTGCAAAATGGTCTCCTTAGTTCTTCAGTTATATGTAAGAAATATGACAACACATTGTTTTACCTTCCTACTGGGCAGTTTGTCTCCCTCTCCTTTTTTTTAAAAAAACTATTTTAACTATATAAAAATAACATACTTAAATAATTGAAAATTAGTTCATTGCTCTCTACATTTACTTGGTAATGTAATTCATCTTTGTTTTCACAAAGATAAGTAATGGCTTGTTGCATAGTCTATGCAGTATTGTTTAATGTTAAAACTAGGTAAAGGGGAATCTCAAAAGAATAGAGTGGAATATGAACCGTTTTAGAATCAGCCATTAATGTTTAGGTTGTCTTCATTCATACTTTTAAATAATATCTGCCCCTTTTACTTTTTCTTGTTTCAAAGTATTGTTTCCAGAAGAAATCATTTTACAGTCTCCTCAGGTGGCAGGGAATTGGAGCCTTGCACAGGACACCAAAAGTGATGGACAGTCCATCACCAAGGTAGTGTTTTGATGACTTTGATATGCTCTGGTACAGAATATGAATTCATTCTCACTTGACTGGAGTATTAGAGGAATGTTATTCACAAATAATCCAAAGTTTCAGTTCATATAAAACTAAAATAGCTGGGTGTGGTGGTTTATACCTTTAATCCCAGCACTCAGGAGCCTCTTTGTGAATTTGAGGCCAGCCTGGTCTACAATAAGAATTCTAAGACACCTGGGCCTATTTAGTATGACCCTATCTGAAAAAATTTTTTTGCTCTCTTTATATTTTGGGGGGGGGCATTTATATGCTTGCTTATGCATAGAAAATGTCTGAAAGGATGTACATCACTAACATTTGTAGTCTGTAAGCATTGCAAAGACTCTATTTTTTACTTCTCTAATCTGGTGCTTCTGTGAATGGTCACTTAGTGCCTTTGTGTTGGAGGTAATGTTCTATGCTCTTAGTACACTTTGTGAATAAAATAGAAGTGGTTTTTATTTACCATTGTGTTTCTAGTAATAGGAAAAATCATCCATGCCAGCTGGAGGTTTGCAAACTACAATTGTCTTTTGGAATGTGATTTCATGGGAATGCCTTAAGTGTATAATGGTAAAATTTCAAATTACATGTAATATTTAGAAACTCTTTTACTGTTCTATAAGTACTCTCCAAAAATGCAAAAGGTTTAGGAGTCTTGTTGCTTGGAATCTCTGTAATTGCTTTATTTTATAATGTTTTAGCATATACATTAATTATATNTTAATGTCATGACATTTTATACATGTACATAATATGTTTTGATCACAGTCACACCCCCATTATTCTCTTGTCTTCCTCTCACTCCCTTGTCCTTTTCTCTTCCCAGTTAACCCCTTCCCCAGCTACTTTCATATCTTTTATTAGGATTGCTTACAGGAGCATGATTGAGAGTTCATTTACAGAAATAGGAGCATCTTACCAGTTGTTATACCACTCAGGAAAATATTTCTCCCTCCCCTCTCAGCCATTAACTGTGCACAAATCTTCTAGGGAAGTAGAGTCCATGAGCCTCTCTCTCTCCTCCATGACACGCTCAGGCTAGTCTTGTGCAGATAATGACAGCTGCTATAAGCTGAAGAGTGCAGTGGTCTTGTTGTGCCCAGAAATCTATGATCCACTTGACTTCCCACCTTTTCCCTGGCTCTTAAATCCTTCCTGCCTCAGATTTTGTGGCAGATGTCCCATTGATGGCTGGACATTCAACAGTTATTTATTCTCAGTACTTTTACCAGTTATGAGTATCTGTAGCTAATTACTGACTAATGTTAACAAAAAATAAACTTCTCAAACAAAGCTGACCATAGCATTTATCATAAGCATTAAACATAGTTATTTAGAAACAAAAGTGTTAGTTTTACAGCTGGGGAGATGGCTCAGTGGGTGAAAGCACCTGTTGCTCAGCCATGAGGACTTAGTTCAGATCTTAGACCCCATGTAAAGCTGGGCTACAGTAGTGCACATCTGACCTCCCAGCATTTTTGTATCCAATGGGAGGCAGTATCAGGAGACTCCCNGATGCTTGCAGGCCAGCAAGCCTGGAGTCCACAGCAGTGAACAATAAAATAGGCCCTATCTCGCCAGGCGGTGGCGGTGCACACCTTTAATCCCAGCACTCGAGATGCAGAGGCAGGCGGATCTCTGTGAGTTCGAGGCCAGCCTGAGCTATAGAGTGAGTTCCAGGAAAAGGCTCCAAAGCTACACAGAGAAACCCTGTCTCAAAAACAACAACAAAAAAAATAGGCCTTGTCTCAAGGTATAAGGTGAGCAATGGCACCCACGATTGTCCTCTGACCTACATACCATCAATCATGGCATGTGCACATTTGCACTCATGCAAACATGTACATATATACTCATACGTACCACACACACACACACACACACACACACACACACACACACGGAAAATGGCAGTTACAGGATGCTCACTCAATCATGGAAAACACTATAAATGAAGTAAG